>JAGDYQ010000047.1:4527975-4548898 GCA_021962125.1 Bulinus truncatus | reverse complement strand
CACAAGTAGTGATACTCAAACTTTAAATGATCGAATCTACTTTCAAATGATGCATCCAACTCAACTGATAGGTGTGTGTGTGTGATGGCCCTGTAAGGACGAGACGCAATCTCTTAGATTCTTCTTTCATCCTCACCATGGAGGTACCACGGGAATCGTAGCCGTGGTGAGGGGGAGGGGGGAGGACCTGAAATATCTACTGGTCCTTCCAATGTTCCCTTTAAGGTGTGGTATGAAATGAGTCCGTCGGAGTGAGCGATCGTACGTGTAGTATGAGCGACGCTCTGAATTCGTGTGAGCGATCGCTCACGCGCTCGGCTTAGAGGGAACATTGGTCCTTACCGGAGATCGAACCAGGGGACCCTCAAGTCGAGGGACGAACGCTTTACCACACGACCATCCGTCCCCTGTCACTTCATAGGTAGGGGGGCCCTCTTATCATAGACAGCCCCCTCCCCCCCTCTTTCCCATAAACAGTATCATGAAGTGGTATCTGCGGCAGTCGCCCGGTTCATTCACCGCGGTGTGATAATGAAAACCTTAGCGCTGTAGTTTTTAAATTATGTATTATTCCAACAGTGAGTCATCTTTAAACAAAATAACGTCCGTCAATGAATGAGTCACTAGGAATGGGATCAATTTATATTAATGAGCCAGCGACGCCGAGATTGATAAAAAATTTTTTTTTTATTTGTTGAAATATAATTGCCATGGCAATAAACAATGTCATTTAACTTGCCTGTGGAACATGGAATTCAATAACAATTTGACACTCTGTGTGTGGGCGGGGGATTATAGTGTGTGTGTGGGGGGGAGGGCGTGTGTGTGGCGTGTTGGTTAACAGCGGGATACTAATACTGTAAACGCGTTCGGGGGGCTCAGTTCAAGGCCTCCGAAGGTGCGCTACGCATGTAATTGAGACGGGGTCCTCGTCCAATGCTCACATCAGCCATAACCACCGCGCGCGCCTGCGTGTTGAACATGCCTTGGAGGACAAAGGAAAGTATGCAAGCCATGCAACGTAGAGGTTAGGTCCAATTGTTATTGCAGCCTCGGCCGTGATGTGTGTGTGTGTGTGTGTGTGTGTGTGCGGGATGTAAACACGGGCACAGCTACACACAAATTACAGAGCTGAACCTTTCATTATACGCGGGATCAAACCCTGCAAGCGCCCCTTGTCTAAATTACCCCCCCCCCCTTCCCCCGACTAGGTAGCGCTGCGGATGTGAGTCCTATTGGCGTGGTGAGGGTTACGGGCTCAAATCACTGCAATTACACCAGCAACCTATGTCAATAGTGGCCTTAGTAGTACGTGGGGCCCATGAGAGAGTGAGTGACATACATAGGGGGGAGGGGCAGGAAGGAAAAACACCACAATACCTCCCCCCCATCCCCCCCAGGCCTGGGGCTATTGCCCGTTTTTTTGCCGCCCCCTATATCCGTCTTTAGTGGGACGGATGGCCGAGTGGTGTAGAAACTCGACTGTTCGACATGAGAGTCCTGTGTTCGATCATCTCTGAGAACCAAGGATTTTTTTTCAAGTGATATTTGGTGTAACGTCGTCCCGCAGCTTTAAATTGGTATTCGAGTTAAAAGTTGGGGAAGTAAAGGCGGCGGGGTGTTATGCTAAACCCTACACAATCCCTTCATAGGCCGAGGTTAAAGAAACAGATAAATTCTACACTGTCTCTACCCCGATGGCCAGGCTAGGAGAACTTTTTACTTTTTATCCTACGTTGTGTCTCCGTGGTTGCTGCATTCTCTGCTAAGGGAGTGGCGTAAAAAAATGGGGCACAACTAAAAAGAATGACTTCATTAATGGGAACGAGAGGTCAACATCTGACCCTTACAGGCAGCATTCTTCTTAGTTTTTCTCTACAGATGTTGGCAGTGCGCAACTTTCAAAGGGAAATTCCTTTTTTTATGTTCGCTGCATAACGGTGCATACGCATACTGAGCGAAACATTTGTGAGCTCTTTTGTAATTTGCGCATGAGCTCGCTCGGCAAATTTAGAGGGAACACCCCCTGCACGGGGACATCTAAGATATTCCCTTCAATGCTGCAGTGGGCCGTTGAAATCCACAGTGGGCACCAGAGGCGTACCTAAGGTGGGGGGAAGTGGGCACGTCCGAATTCGAAAGTTCCCCCGGGCCCCATTTTGTGGGGGGGGGCAAATTTTTTTTACATTAAATATTAAGTACATTATCTTATGTCATGGTGTCGAATGTCAAAATACACCCTTCCCAAGAGGCCAAGTCCACCCCCGGACCCCAAACCCCTAGTTTCGGCACTGGTGGACACAAAGGGGAATAACATCATCGATAGCTTGATGACAGTAAGCGCACCCCAAACCTCCCACGACGAAAGATCAGCGTCTTACTGATTTACAACGGTTCTAACAATATGTGCCACTACACTTTTAAAACAACAAAATAAAAATAAAATAAAAAAAATACAACTCTTATTAATCATTAATCTCTGATAACTCAATAAGTTTGTGGCTTATTTTGGTGGATAAGAAAAAAAAAGGGAGGTTATACTGCAAAGGGGAAGAAACTACTAAGCGGAAACAACAGCAATAATAAAAACAACACATTATGGGTACTTAACCCAAGTCATCCCAAAGCGAACTTGACCGTCCATTTATCCATCTATCTTCGTTACAATTCCCTCCTACCATAACTAAGAAACTGTCCATTCTTCAAGAGAGTCGTTCAACGCCCCCCCCCCCCACCCCCAACCTGACCCGGAAAAAACGAAGTAGGAAAAAAAAAACTATATGTAAAAAAAAAAAGCAAGAACATAAACTCTGGAATGACGGAGCCATGAATCTCCTAGAGTTGTCCAACCCTGGGTTCACGTAATGTCGTATTGAACCTAACCGACGTCCTCGGTATTGCGCGTGTATTGTCTCTAAGCCTGCTGGACTGAATTGGACACGAAATAACATCTTTCTAGCTGAGTAAGGGATCTACCCCTCCCCCCCACCCTTTTTTTCTCTCTCCTCTCCCATCTCTCCACCCGAAGTAGTCCCAGCATAGCCCCACCCCCTTTTCCCTAACGTTCCTCTGCCCATATCTCATTTACTCTGAGGATGATAGTTAGATACCAAATGCCAGCTATCGTTTATATGTTAGTAACCAAAGAAATAGTTTTTGAAAAAAAAAAAAACACCGAACAAAATACAAAAAGAAACTCAAAAGAAAGGGTGAGTTGGCAGCACATGACTATTGATCAAATAGATTGAGAGGTTCCTGTCACATAAGAATATATGTACGTGTTATGTCTGTATGGGTGATAGAGAAGGAGAGAGAGAGGGAGAGAGGGAGGGAGGGGGAGAGAGAGAGAGAGAGAGAGAGAGAGAGAGAAAGATAAACTGATATTATCTTAGTCTCGGTGTTACGTTGCTAAATTGAAACCAGATATTCAACCTCGGTTAGATTTATTATTATTGTTTCGTGAGTGTGAGTGAATGTGTGTAAGCTCAGGACGTCAGCTTGCAGAACAAACTTACATACTGCAGGCCACAAGCAAACAAACAATATTGACCACTTCCATCCCAGGCCCACGGGGGGAGGATGGGGGGTAGGGTGCAGAAACATGGTCGCAGTGACATACACCGCCTCACTAACATCGTAAACTGTGTGGGTGTGTGATGTGGATGTGGTAAAGTATGTGGATGTGGTAATGTATGTTTATGTGGTGTGTGTGTTTGAAGTGTGGGTGTATGGGTGGTGAGGCGATTTGTGGTGTGTGGATGTGGCGATGTAATTGCATGTGGTGTGTGGATGTGGCGATGTATTGAATATGGTGTGTGTGTGTGTGTGAAGTGTGGGTGCATGGATGGTGATGTGTATGTGGTGTACGGATGTCGTATGTATGTGGATGTGGTGTGTGTGTGTACTGTGGGTGTATGGGTGGTGTGTGGATGTGGCGATTTATCTGGATGAGGTGTGGTGTGGTGATGTGTGGTTCTGGTGTGTGTGTGTGGGCTATTATACCAGTTGCAGCCAAGCCACTGAGCCCGATGAGAGCCACATTCCGGTTTTTTATACAGTAAAATAAAAATACTATAAAGAGTTACACTGTAGCCAGTTAAGTAATATGTGGGAAAAATAAAATGTATAATAAACAACAACAACCACAACAAACAAACTGGTTTTACTAAGAGCCGCATCGTTGGTATCTACTCATCTGACCAATCACTGATAGCCGCATTAGGCCATCGTTGGTATCCACTCATCTGACCAATCACTGATATGTACAGAAGCTCTTTTTAAAAAAAAAACATCAACTAAAAAAATGTAGAAACAAAATCGAGATGTTCATAATCATAATGTTCATAATCGAGATGCTCAAAATCGAGATGTTCATAATCGAGATGTTCAAAATCGAGATGCTCAAAATCGAGATGTTCATAATCGAGATTTTCATAATCGAGATGTTCATTATCGAGATGTTCATAATCGAGATGTTCATTATCGAGATGTTCATAATCGAGATGTTCAAAATCGAGATGTTCATAATCGAGATGTTCAAAATCGAGATGTTCATAATCGAGATGTTCATAATCGAGATGTTCATAATCGAGATGATCATAATCGAGATGTTCATAATCGAGATATTCATAATCATTCTTGTCATTTTATCACGTCTGATTATTCATGCAACATCACTGTCCACCACATCTTTCCTTATCCAGATATAATTTTCTAGCGCCCCAATAGTGCCTTCGTGATTACTGCACTCGTGATAGTTAATTAACATCACCATAGGTTCTTGCATTTACAAAGATTGAAAAATGGATACCTGATTCATGTTCTGGTGGCAATGAATAATTTCTTAACCTGTTTAGAATTTATCGCAGGTAAATGATAAAAAAAAAATAGAAATCTCGCAGCATAGACTGAAAGAAATCAAAGCCATATTAAATAAATTCAAGATGTGAGAATACCTGCGAATATCAAACGATGCCCAAATCTAATCAAGAGCCGCTAGGGCTAATAAATGATCACTTTTTTTTATCACGCGTGTATTTTTTTCCCCAACAACGTTTTATGCATTAGTAAATTAATTATATTTGGCTTTTTATAAAATGTATTCTGGTATAGAACGTGTGGCTGCTCGTTCCCCGTGTTGTGTACGCTTTGTCTATATCAGCATTCAGCCAAAATATAAAATCACGCAAATACAAAACACAAACCACTGCTTATTGTTTTATAATTCATTAACGTCCATTGTTAGATATTCATAATTTATTTGGGACAAATGTTACCAACGCACTGAATTGGCAAAAGGGAGGGAGGGAAGCAGGGAAAATAACTGTCAAGATGTGGATGAATGACTAGCGCAACAGCAAAAAAAAAATGGCTAGTGTGGCGTCATTGTAAAGGTGCTGACAACTTGGGTGGGTTAGTCCTTGCTGTAATTGTTCAGACTTAAGTTGGAGCGATTACAGATAGACGTCCTGACACTCAATACAACATAAATGTACTTAAAGTGGCTGAACTGGGATGAATGGGTTATTTCAAACTAATGGACATTTTCAATTTGATTGACATTTTTACACCATCGGACATTTCAAACATACTGACATTTGACACTAATATACTTCTGACACTAGTTGACTTTGCTCGAAATATATGTACGATTTTTAACCTTTACTTGTAAACCACTAATGGGACGGTTTTTTTCGCACTGCCATTCTTTCGCCTCTAACATAATCGATAATGCCAGCACAACATGATGCAGAGTGAGAACTTTCACCATGACCTGAAAATCCATTGGTTCTCATCGGTAATCGAACCCGAACCAGGGATTTACACCGCACGAACACCCGTCTTCTACTGAATGATCGGAGCATTCCAGATAAACACGGACAAGCCGCCATCGCTAGAATATTTACAATATATCAAGCTTAGTATATATATATATATATATATATATATATATATATAATAGCTAACAATTATAAAACTGCTTGTACAAATATATTTCTATCTCTTATGGTTTATGTTTTCTCTATTTTGGAGGTTGTGACTTAAATAGGTGCGGAAAGGGGTTATGGGCTCGAGTCCTAGGGGTGTTTCCACTTCAACTGCAGTCAGTTGAAGGGGCACTTCGTGTACGTATGCAGTATTTCTTTGCTCCTGGTGAAATAGTAAATACCGTGAGGCCAGTTTTAGTTAAACAAAAAAGGAAGTAAATGTAGCAGCTCAAAGCCTAAAATCCTTGGGACGGGAGTGACTCCGGTTTTTTTTAATCCAGTACCAAAAAAAAAATAATTAATCCACCGCATCATCTACCGCATCATCCACCGCATCATCTACCTCATCATCCACCGCATCATCTACCGCATCATCCACCGCATCATCTACCGCATCATCCACCGCATCATCTACCGCACCATCCACCACATAACAGCCTTTTATCAAAATTTAGTCAACAAAATTAATTTAATAACAGAAAACAAACAACTAAACCGGCTCTTGAGGGAGCCGCCGAAAACAAATGAAAAAGCTACATGCGGCTCTAAGAGCAGCAGTCGCCCATATTCCCCCCCTCCCACCCCAAAACCCATTGATAATTAATGGACAATATTATTAAAGGACAGAATAGTATTGCCAAAAAAACTAGAGTTCAATATTGAGGCAATAATGTCTATTTATAGATCTTATTCGCCAGAGAACCCCATCACTGGAGTAGAATAATTGCATGCAATAACTACCATTTATTGAGACACCAAACATTCAGTTTCGATCTTCGTTTGTAAACAACTTCTTTTAATTATGGTAAGGTTTCAGTCTTATACTTTTTTTGGTATATATTTCAAGTCCGTTTCTAGATTGCGTACTGGCTGTAAAAATTCAAAAAAAAAAAAAAAATTAAAAAGTCTTCATTAACGAATAGTTTCAAAACTACACGAGCTAAATTTGAATAGTTTTTAATGGTGGCAAAATAAATTGGGGAAAGGGGGAGGGGGGCAATGCAAAATATGAACTTGTCTATCTGTGAACGCCTTTGGGTTCACTTTAGTGCACAAGAAGAAAAAAAATCTGGCTAAAAAAACTTGCAAAATTGTTTTAATTATATTTTCTTTTTATTTGGCTGCCAAACCATTTCTCGTGGTATTCATTGACACTGCTTAAAAAAAAAAAAAAGTAAAACTTGATATTTTCTTGATCAGATAAACACGGGAGCAAAGTTAGTCAACATTTTGACGGGAGGTGGTTGGATTGAGGGAGGTACGGTGGGGGGAGGGGGGGAAGAAGAGAAGGGAAAATTTGCTGGTCGATCTTCTCTCTCTCATTTTAAACAATTTTCGGTTCCTAAATACCAAGTGTCAAAGTTTATAGTTCCCTATGTGAGCTCTACCACGGGCAAAAGGGCGTCCATTAAAGATCTAAGGGCATATAAACATGGCTGGATGTAAGGATAGACAGCGAGAGGGGAGGGAGAGAGAGAGAGAGAAAGGGGGAGAGGGAGGGGGAGAGGAAAGAGGGAGCGAGAGAGGTGGAAAGGGAAAGAGTAGAAAGCATCCAGTCAATATGACCATATTGACATATTCCGTGCTGGGGTGTGTTTATTTAACATGCAGCCCAAAAAAAAAAAACTAAAAACAATGGAAAGGTCTATCAGACTGTTATATCAGGAAAAATCTTTGGTTAAAAAAATTGCAGACATTTTAGACATGGCTAGAAATCATTACACACACACACACACACACACACAACAGACAGAGACGCACACACACACACACACACACACAGAGGGCTCTCTCTTTTTACAATCACATTTCCAGACCTTTTTTTTTAAATTGTTCATTCTTGTGTAACACTATAAAGCTCTTATTGAAACGTGTGTAGCTCATATGCGAAAATTAGCCAAGACATACACCAACACAGCAACTTAAGCATGTGTGTAGTTTAATATTTACAATCACTCTGCGTGCTTTTTAACTAAAACAACGATTAGGTAAAGCTTTAAAAAAATTCATACGAACAAAGTGAATAAGACGTATATTTTTAAGCACAAAGTGTATTACATATAAAGGTATAAAAATACATGCATATATATATATATATATATATATATATATATATATATATATATATAATGATTTGGGCTCTGCGTTAAATCGGAAAGTAAAGAATTAATACAACTTTATTCCAGTTTAAAATACAATCATGAAAAAATCGGATCTGCCCGAAACCAAAAAATAACGATGGTTCAATATATATATATATATATATATATATATATATATAAACACAATCTGCACAAATTTATTCAGCAGTATATAATCACTTTTTGTATGAGTGTCAAATATCATAACATGCATACATGCGTGGATGGACGTCTGACTGTTGACCTGAGAGTCCCGGGTTCGATCTTCGGTGAGAACCAAATATATTTGTCCAGGTGAGTTTTGGTATAAAGTCCCCCCAAGTCTTTTCAGTTATAAATGAGTACCTGACATTCGTTAGGGAAGTAAAAAGGCGGTTGGGCTTTGGTCTAACAACACGATCCCTTTATATGTTGTGGGGGGGGGGGGTAACAGATGAGTTCTACACTCCTACATCAGCCACAATGGCTATACAGACGTACAACGTTGAAAGAACACAAAAAAGCACAATATCAATGAATCCACACAAACATACCGACCGATAGACACGTCCATTGTATCCATAGGTCAGCAGTGGGCAGTCGATCACTGGACAAGGGAACAATAGACCAATTTGTTTAAGGTGTGTGTGTGTGCGGGGAGGGAGGGGGGTTCAGAGGAGGGGGGAATATGGCATCCACTCATCAGCTGCCAGGCAGACCATGATATTTCGAGAGTGAGGGGAGGGAGTGGTTGGGGGTGATAATCAGCATGATGAAAAATGCATGACTGAAAGTTAGAGGGAGGAAGAAGATTGAGAGAAAGGGGGCGGGGGGGGGAATATTTAAAGTAAGAATGTTTGAACGAAAAATAAGCGAGATAAAAAGAAGGATGAATGAATGAAAGAAAAATGGAAAGATGGGACGACAAAACATAAAAAAAGGCAGAAAATACACGGAAGAAAGAAAGATAGAGAGAAAGCATTAAAGGAAGTACAGAAGACAGAAAACACTGAAGGTATATGTCATGGTGGGTGTGCTTGTACAGGAATTTTTTTTTCTTTCATTCCACAACAGTGAAACAACTAACTTAACATGTACAAGCAATGTACAGTGGAGCCAGGTGCCTACATTGGTGTGTGTACATTTGTGTGTGTGTGTATATTTGTGTGTGTGTACATTTGTGTGTGTATATATTTGTGTGTGTGTACATTTGTGTGTGTGTACATTTGTGTGTGTATATATTTGTGTGTGTGTACATTTGTGTGTGTGTGTACATTTGTGTATGTGTACATGTGTGTGTACATATGTGTCTGTGTACATTTGTGTGTGTGTACATGTGTGTGTGTACATTTGTGTGTGTGTGTGTACATTTGTGTGTGTACATTTGTATGTGTGTGTGTACATTTGTATGTGTGTGTGTACATTTGTGTGTGTACATTTGTGTGTGTGTAATTTGTGTGTGTACATTTGTGTGTGTACATTTGTGTGTGTACATTTGTGTGTGTGTATATTTGTGTGTGTGTACACTTGTGTGTGTGTGTACATTTGTGTGTGTGTACATTTGTGTGTGTACATTTGTGTGTGTGTACATTTGTGTGTGTGTGTACATTTGTGTGTGTGTGTACATTTGTGTGTGTGCGTACATTTGTGTGTGTGTGTACATTTGTGTGTGTGCGTACATTTGTGTGTGTACATTTGTATGTGTGTGTGTGTACATTTGTGTGTGTGTACATTTGTGTGTGTGTACATTTGTGTGTGTGTACATTTGTGTGTGTACATTTGTGTGTGTACATTTGTGTGTGTGTACATTTGTGTGTGTGTGTACATTTGTGTGTGTGTGTACATTTGTGTGTGTACATTTGTGTGTGTGTGTACATTTGTGTGTGTGTACATTTGTGTGTGTACATTTGTGTGTGTACATTTGTATGTGTGTGTGTACATTTGTGTGTGTACATTTGTGTGTGTGTACATTTGTGTGTGTGTACATTTGTGTGTGTGTACATTTGTGTGTGTACATTTGTGTGTGTATATTTGTGTGTGTGTGTGTACATTTGTGTGTGTGTGTACATTTGTGTGTGTGTGTACATTTGTGTGTGTGTACATTTGTGTGTGTGTACATTTGTGTGTGTGTGTGTACATTTGTGTGTGTGTACATTTGTGTGTGTGCGTACATTTGTGTGTACATTTGTATGTGTGTGTGTACATTTGTGTGTGTACATTTGTGTGTGTGTACATTTGTGTGTGTGTACATTTGTGTGTGTACATTTGTGTGTGTGTACATTTGTGTGTGTGTGTGTGTGTACATTTGTGTGTGTGTACATTTGTATGTGTGTGTACATTTGTGTGTGTACATTTGTGTGTGTGTACATTTGTGTGTGTACATTTTTGTGTGTGTGTACATTTGTGTGTGTACATTTGTGTGTGTACATTTGTGTGTGTGTACATTTGTGTGTGTGTGTACATTTGTGTGTGTGTACATTTCAAATTCTTCGTGTTTACCTTGTACAACAATTTCTATTCTTTCTTTAAAGTGCCTAAAATATAAAAAAAAAATCGAAAGCTTCTGAGTTCGTTTTTTTTCCCTCAAAGTATGAAACAAAATAATGTCTAAATGTAATGTAAACATTGGGTGAAATTTAAAATAAACTTTAGAAGTCCGGGTAAATATTCAAGAAAACAAAGTTCTGATTAGATTACTTAGAGGTTTGTGTGGAATGCTTGTATTGATCTATGCTCTTCAGTAAGGGACACGTTACAAACTGTTGAATCTGGGGGGGGGGGGGGGGGTCTGGGGGTGTCTTTCTTTTGCTCTATGCCAGTAGGACTTTTGAACTAAGACCCCCCCCCTTCCTCCCACCCAAGGTACGCCTCTGCTGGACCCGTAACCTACAACAATGCGCCAGGGAGTCACCAAAGAGGTTTTAAGCGGCAGCTCATGTTAAATTTATCACAAACCTTTTTAACTTCCGTCCAAATGAAAAAGTTTTGCTCTCAGTTGGCAGGTCCAAGTATTACGTCACTCTCATAATAAACGTTGACTTTGACATTGTGAAAATGGTTGACTGGTGAAGTTTATTATTATATTGATCTATCAGAGCTGTTCTGAAAATAAAAAAAAATAAAAAAAAACAAAGGTAAACATTTTTTATTTAAAAAACCAAAACAAAAAACGCGACAATTAAGCGGAACAAAAAGAGGCAAATCATTTTGCACTAGCAACACATGTTTCCTGAGTTTTAAGCACAAAACCAGACTATAGCGAATGTGACACCAGCTAGGATGCGCGATATGAGCAGCAGATGCAACATCTGGAACAACTTCAAACACCAACGACTGAGCTCCCCGCCCCCCCGCCCCCCCCCCCCAAAAAAAAAAACAGCACCGACAACAGCGCTGATGATGCAAACAACAATGGTAATAATGACAAACTGTCAAACAGCACAAGTTGATAATTATTTATTTTCTTTGTCCATTTTGTTTGTTTGTTTGTTTGTTTATAAACAATAGTGTGTATGGGGTGAAAGTCGGCAGTGTTTGGTGAATAGGCCGGATTCAATGGTCAAATTACTTCATTGTGTTAAGAAGCAACACCACCAACAACACAACCACCAACACCACCACCACCAACACAACCAACAACATCACCAACGCAACCACCACCAACGCAACCATCACCAACGCAGCCACCACCAACGCAACCACCACCAACGCAACCACCACCAACGCAGCCACCACCAACGCAAACACCACCAACGCAGCCACCACCAACGCAAACACCACCAACGCAACCACCACCAACGCAACCACCACCAACAACACAACCACCAACACTACCACCCCCACCAACACCACCCCCCACCGCTAACGCAACCACCACCAACCAGGTTTAAAAATCCATAGCTGACAGCTAAGTGTAAACAGTTCAACCAATTTTCCAAGTCAGAAGATGTGGCCATCACACATGACTCCCCACCTCCCTTCCCCCACCCGCCTCCTTTAAAACCATAGCATGGGCCCGTGTCACAAGTAAAATCCCTGGGCTAATGTATCCGTGCGCGTGAATTGTGAACACTACACTCAAAACTCTGTGCATGTAATAGGAAGCCGTGACCTGCCGGTCGAGTAACAGAAATAACGGAAGCAAGAAAAACAACTTTCCATTTCAATCTGATGTATTTTAACTTGTCCACCCTTTTATGTGTAAAGGTTGGAAAGTGGTTCGGGGTGGGGAGGGGGCTGTTGGAGGGGGGCAGGTGTTGGAATAGGACGGAAGTTTTAGATTCCTTCCCCCCCCCAGGGGTCCAGGTAGACGGGGGTCTATCAATCAATCAAGTCAATCAATCGATCAAGGAAATCAGTCAAGTTACTCAATGGGTGTGGTACATGCCAACTCTGAGACATATGGAAAGAGTGGCGGGCAGGTGGGAATATATACAGACAGATGAATAGATTGGATAGATTAAACAGATGATACAGATAAATAGTTAGATAAATATTGTGTGTACGATACCACCAACCTATTATTTTCTTCTTATTCTGAAAGAATCTCTCTTTCTCTCTATTTCTCTCTCTCTCTCTCTATTTCTCTCTCTCTCTCTCTCCCCCCCCCTCTCTCTCCCCACATATAGGCAGGGGCGTCGAGAACCAACAAGGGCCCCAGGGCAGGACATCATTGCAGGCCCCTTAATAAACAATGAGTCGTGAAAAAATTGACATGGTCGGGGCGGCCGGGCCCCCTTACAGATGCGGGCCCCCTGGCAATGACCCCCCCACTCGGCGTGCCTGTATATAGGTTAGAACCCATGCCAATACTTTAAATTGGACTCATCTACATCACCACATTTCAATGTATTTATTCATTTCGTATTTACCACGTGATGTTCGGCATCTCACATTAATTCATCAATCACGGCTTTATTTTTATTATTTTTTTGTCCATTCTTGTGTATCACATTTCACAGAATAAATCAACCGGCAATCACTCATCCGAGCATACAATCATACAAACATTCATCAGAAAACATTTTTTTTTAAAATATATTTCTTCATACATAATATCGCTCGCTGAGAACTCACGAGTAAAAGTGGATTCAGCCCAACATCACCGCCACCTCTGTGCAGCGAGCGCCATGTTCTACCCTAGGACCGATAACTCTAATGTTTGCCTACACACTTGAATTGACTGCACGCTCCAATTATCTCCCCTAAACATTTTTTTTTTTATTATTATTCCATCGCAGACCTAATTTCATAGTAGCGAATCATTTATTAGTAGTATCTCTGAATGCAACTGGGAGTTTGACAGCTCGAATATCTGTTACTCTCCTTGTTACTCCGATAAGAGTAAGAGTAAGAGTAAGAGTAAGAGAGAGAGAGAGAGAGAGTAAGAGTGAGAGAGAGAGAGAGAGAGAGAGAGAGAGAGAGAGAGAGAGAGAGAGAGAGAGAGAGAGAGAGAGAGAGAGAGAGAGAGAGTAACATCGCTTCGCAAACCAAACCACCCTCGTATCCCCCACTAACCAACTATTTTTCCCAGGATTCCCCCCTCCACCAAAATCCCATAAATCGACCTGTTCTTACCCCACCCAGCATAACTGTTATCTCTTTGAATTTCAATGTTTTAAAAAAAACAAAAATCACAGCAGTCTTGCCCGGAGGAAGGGGTGGCGGGGTCGAGGGGGGAGTAACTATAAGCAGAATTTTTTTTTTTTTAAATATAAACACGACAAGACAGACAATTTAATAAAGCGCAACCACATTACAAATAAAAGAAAAAAAAGGTCGGGTGTTTTCATATCCTATCAGAGTCTGTGGGCAGATATCGGTTGGGTGGGGGGGGGGGGAAGTAAACACGTATATTTAACCTGGTACTGAGTTGTTGGAAAAGGGAGAAGTGGGTCGGACGAGGAGGAGGAGGAGGAGGGGGAGATCGCGGGAGGGGGGGGTAGGGTTATAGATAGAAGGAAGAATTAAACAAAACAAAACAAAAACATGTCAATCTTTTAATGTAGAAACATTCCAGACTGCTATCAGCGCCCCTTGCCTTAAAGGCTCCGAAATCTTTTTTGGTGCTTAATTGAAAAGCCCCCCCCCCCTCTCTCTCTCCCCACCAGCCCCCCCCCCTTTTTTCTATTTCTGGCAAATGATTCACTAAAAATCTGAATGTTTCGGTTGTTTTATCTTTTTTTTTTCTAGTTTTCTTTCTAAAAAGAAATAGATAAAGGGAAGAAACGTCAGTTAGTTCCATTCAATTACTTCCCCTGAAGTCTAAACCTTGTAGAAGCGCCTAACCGCCCACCCCACCCCCCCGGCCACCCCCACCCAAACCCCACCCTATTCAATCTCAAATAGTATCCCCTCCCCCCCCCCCACCTCTTCCCTTCGTACCAGACAGACGTACATCCTGCCAGTACTCTCTCTCTCTCTCTCACTCTTTGATCTAAACTCTTAGCCTCCCTACCACCTCTGAACACCCCCCTCCCACACCTCACCCTCCCTCCTCCAACGGCTCAAACACCCGGAACACTTTTAGTCACCCACACCTCTTTTCTTTCTCTCCTATTTCTTCCTTTTTTTTTTTTCCTAAACCCTCTTTCAGCCTCGCACCTAAAGGAATTTCAATCATTTTTCGTTTCTCTCTTTTTTTAAAAAAAAAAAAAAACCCACAATAACCGGCCCTGACGGGGTCGACGTACGGACAGGCACACACACACACACACACACACACACACACACACACACCGTATTTGCCATTCTCGTCACGGAATGGGGGCCTGGGTCAAAAGTTATGGCTCCGTTTGCCCCAAAAGGTTTGACCATTAAAAACTTTTTTTTCTGTTTACGTTATACAGCGGATGTCTTTCTCTCCCCTGTTCAGGTCGTGTCCACATTTAATAGGCGAGCGGTACCAGGTTATTTATTGTTCTTAGTTTGACGAGGGTTGGGGAGGGGGGAGGGACCCCGGGGGGGGGGGAGAGGTATTGCGGTGCTAAATATTTTCACCTCAGGGAAACAATATGGCGATGAAAGGGGGGGGAGCTTGCTTAGGCCCACCAGCGAGATTTATAAATAAAGGGATTTATCTGAGTCCTAAATTTATGGATAGCATTTGTAACTATAAAGTTTTTTTTTTTAAAAAAAAAGCAACACACTTATATATTGAGTGGCTTGTTGAACTATTCTGTTGAAACAACATGAAGATTCTTGAAAGTAAATTGCTAAACACTTTCAGCAAGAACACTTTATAATCTCCCATGTAATATCGAGCTAACATTGTGGAACTTTGTGTACTTAAGAGGAAGAGTAATAATAATGTAAAAATGTAATAACAAGTGGGGGGGGGGAGAAATGTAATAACATCATCATATGGTATTAACAATAGAGATGGATGTAAACACAATAATAATTAATGAGCTTGTGGACGAGTGAATCGGATGATAAATTTATAGCACAGTAATAAACCAATATGATGCAGATCAATAGCTATAGTAGTATTAGTACAATCATAACTCAACTTGACGCAGTTCAATTAAAGAAGCCTTAAGCACTTTTTCACAAAAAGCAACAAAAAAAGAAAGCATAATTTTAATAAAAACAATAATGCAGAATATGAGAAAGATAATGGTATACTAAGAACAACAGAGAACTTTTAAGAAACATAATATCTGTTTAAACATTAGCGATGTGGGTTCTGCGTTAAATCGAAAGTAAAGAATTAATACAACAGTTTTCCCAGTTTAAAATAGTCAAACGTAAACAATAGTAATATAAATCAAGAATAAAGTCGGATCTGTCCGAAACCAAAAATAGCCTAGCCTACCGATCAAACCTAAGGGAATATAACTCTATGCAAAGTTTGTTTCCAGGGTACAGCTGGTACCATAATAACGAGGACTTGTATTAACAAACAAAATGAGCGTATGCAGACAATGTGATGACGTATGTTGTCAGAAACGTCCCCAAAATTTAGATTAAATAACAAAACTAAAAACTAACAACTCCATACATATAAGTCATACTTATCAGTCAAACTTATCAGTCATACATATCAGTCATACTTATTTATCCAACATGAATCCTAAAAGAGGCCCTACGTGATTCCAGGTAAATTACTTCAACTCGAACAGATCACACAACACATCAGAAAACACATAATGCAAAAAAAAGGTATTAACTAACTTCCGTGTATCAAAAGGCTTTACAGGGATATGGCCGGAATGGGAACAGAGGATGAGTGACGGAGTGGAGGTGGCGGGGTGTGGGGGAGGGGTGGTTCAACCTGACTGTCATTATCCATGCATGACTGAACTCCATGCCCTTGAGGTCAACAGTGCACATTATCGGGGGGGGGAGGGTTTACTTCAAGAAAGGAGTTAACTCTTTATGTGTTACAATTTCTGGAAACGCTGTGGGGAGGGAGGGGGGGGGGGGGTAAGGAAGGAACCCGGGAGTCGCTTTAAAAAAAAAAAACCTTTCATAACTTTCTCTTACACACACACACACACACACACACACACAACAAAAAAAAATAATAAACATTTTCCCGTTCGTCTAATAATTTATTTTTCTTCCACTCCCCCCCCCCCCCATCACCAACCAAACTGATTATTGCTTGCGTGTTTCAGTTTGAATTTTAAGTGCATAGTTTTGTCGGGGAAGGAAGGATGCGCGACCATTTTTGGGGATTTATGGCGCGCGGGGGAGAAAGGGTTTGGGTGGGGGGTGGGGTGTGGTGTGAGGGGGGTCGCAGGAAGAGGAAGTGGAGTCTATATGCTGGAGACATGCTTCAAAGATTCTACACTCGAACACCCGCATTAAACACCACCGCACTGTGTTGTGTTTGGGTGGAGCCCCCCCCCCACCACCACCCCACACACACCACCACCACCGGGTCCCCCATCCCTCACTACATCCTTCACCCCCCCCACACACACACCACCACCACCACCGGGTCCCCCATCCCTCACTACATCCTTCACCCCCCCCCACACACACCACCACCACCACCGGGTCCCCATCCCTCACTACATCCTTCACCCCCCCACACACACACCACCACCACCACCGGGTCCCCATCCCTCACTACATCCTTCACCCCCACCACACACACACCACCACCACCCGGGTCCCCCATCCCTCACTACATCCTTCACCCCCACACACCACCACCACCACCGGGTCCCCATCCCTCTACACATCCTTCTGACCCCCCACACACACCACCACCACCACCACCGGGTCCCCATCCCTCACTACATCCTTCGACCCCCCCACACACCACCACCACCACCACCACCGGGTCCCCATCCTCACTACATCCCCACCCCCCCACACACACCACCACCACCTACCCAACCACCACTACCCAACCTTCGTCCTTTCCATTCCATGCGCGGCGTATTTATTTTCTCGCTGACATCATCAGAGCGGGAGGCTGTGCCGACGGGGTTTCATATATATTTTATTTTTCAAAAAAAAAAAAAACAAGCGCGGCGCTAAATATGAACATATGTTGCCACCCGTTGCTAACTGTCTGCGCTGGCGTTTCACTCTCTGTCTCCCCCCCCCCGTTCCCCAACGCTGTATACCTACACTTCTCAATTCCAAGACTCCAAGACTAGCCCTATAGATTACATCCCTCCCCCCTTCCAAACTCGGCCACTACAGTATTGGCCGGTATGTTGAAGAGATGTTTACCAGAGAGGTAAACTAATAATATTTAGAATTGAATGAAACTCGGAGCATTTCTACACCCCCCCTCCACCACCAGTTGTCCTTCCTCTGATGTGCTCTCCTCTTATTATTTCATTCCTCTGAGTGTGCCATTGGAGGCAATACGCCATGTATTTTAAAAACTGACGATTTATAAATAGCAAAACAAATGCATACATTTAAAACAAAAACAAATATGAGCTAGGAATGTATGGCATGTGGGACAAGTGCATTGGTGGGTGTGGAGAACATGGTTCTCACATATTGGTTAGAATGTAGGATAGTATATAAAGTAAATCTTTCAGAGTTTAAATCAAGAGTTCAGGGTTAAATCTTTGGGGGTAGAGTCATTACGTTTTCTAGCGACCTGGGTTAGGGACTTGACATATGATACCTTTGCCTTTGTTCCGAGAGTAGGGAGAGAGTCGACTGACATTCTTGACAAAAAGATATATCACCGAACACAACCGAAGGTGGCAAAGGGCGCTAACCTTTTAATGAGTTTTTTTAATTAGCCAATCCAACAAGTGGGTGGGGCACTAAGCCTGATGAAAAAAAGTTTGAAGAAACGGGACGTGGGATAGATTAGGACAGTAGATTTCTAGATAGAGCCGAGAGTGGTCACAAGTAGATTACCAGTAGATATTAATGTTATTGTACTTAGTGGAATTGAGGCTGGACTATATTGTAGGTGATGTACACCTGGTGTTATAATAAATATTGTGTTATAATAAATATTACCCCTATACACGGAATGTAAAGTGCCTCTGTTATCAATACGACTGTGACGGAGTTTGACAGTGTCGGTATTTAGACATATCTATAAAAAGAACGAGTGGCTACAGTGTGAAAGCAAATCATAGGTTGGCAACATACTAAATACCCAGCAGAAGTGGCAAACTTACAACACAGCACCCAACATAATGGCACCTCAGACGAAACTTGTGGACCGCTAGTTATGGTTAGTCATTGGGTTGATAAGCTGAAGTTGGATCGAAGTTGTTGAAAAGATTTTATTGAAGATAAACAGTTTGTTTGAAAGGCAAAAGAAACTGTCTGCGTGCGTACCGTAAATTTCAAGTAGCATAGAGGTTGTGTGGTTTTGCTGTACGTCGGCTGATGGTACCAGGCTTAGCCGACGTATCATCAGACGCGGCTGATATGGTCCCTAACTCAACCGACGTATCTGACGTGGCTGATGGTCCTAACCTAACCGACGTATCTGACGTGGCTGATGTGGTCCCTAACCCTAACCGACGTATCTGACGTGGCTGATGTTGAGATGTTTCTTACCATAACTAATTGTGCGGGTGAGCTAACTTTGCTTATACGGTTTAAATTACTCACCCGGTTGTGTTTTTTTAGAGTGAATTAGTGTGGTGCATTCAAATATTGGATTGGCACAGTGATTTCAATTTCACTTGACGTTGCAATTGGACTAACTACATATAACAAGTTCCTCAATGTAATTATATAGGTAGATTTCATTTCGTGGATCTAACTTCAGGTGAATAATTGTGTTGTGTTGTTCCTGATGGAATTCTGTATTTCTTCGAATTACAGTAGAGGTTAAAAATAGGCCGCCCCAGGTTTTGAACAACTAAAACATATATATATATATTGAATTATTTTTTTTTTTATTATTGTATTTTTTTTATTTATCTGTTCCATCATTTCGTTTTGTTGTTAATCATTTGATTTTGTGTGTTTAATTTTTTTTTTTTCTTCTTATTTTTTGTTGTTAGTTATTTTTTGTTTATATAATTAGCGGTTTCTTGAGTAAATTTTATAGGCATTTTTTTGTTTTGTTGGTTGCATTACATTTGTATTCTCCTTTAACTATTTATTGCTATCATGGCAACTCTGGCAAGCTCTGGGTAGAAGCTGGTAAGGCCCTGGGGGTATACTGGCAAGGAATTTAAAGGTTAAGCTACTGATAGAGAGAACAGGGAAGTGGAAGAGAGAAAGAAGAGAGGCAGAATGAAGAAAACTGTAAAACCAGAATAGCCGACAGAGAACGTTATGAAAGAAAGAGAGAATGAAGAAAGGCAAAACCGGATAGCCGACAGAAGAACTTAGAGGGAAGTTAGAGGCAGAAAACGATACAGTGAATCAGGCTTGAATTAGAGAGGACCAGGATTAGTGAAATGTATGTTAGTGAGTAACGTGTCGATTGATAGGGGGAATCACCAAAGTAAAGAGATACCATATTTTAGTGAAGGGGTAGATAGCATGGATACCTCATCTCTCTCGCTTCTGAACTGTTAGCTAAGCAGTGCAAAGAAGTACCAGAGGAGGAATATGGGAATATCTTCAACCCTGAGTTTCTATTAGCGGAAGAGGCTCTAGATATATGTTTAAAAAGTTAAGCCGGGAGGAAATTAGCAGACTATAAAAAAAAAAAAAAAAAAAAAAGTAGTAAAGGAGATACATTGATGGATGTATAAGGAATACCTCTGAGGGATATAGGGATACTTTACAGCATTCGTCCGTCCGGCGAACAAGCACGACCTCAGTTATTTACCACTAACTGTAAGTCTATATTTTGATAGGTGGTAGCATTATCAGGAATAAGAACGTATAAAGTAAAGCAGTAATCTTGAGAGAACTCCATCTTAGTTGATAGGGCAATAGATGCGTCACTAAGGACGTAATTGCATTTTTGAGAAGAGAAGGCACCGAAAACTCTAGATGAGGTGACAGATTACGATCAGTGAAAACAAATCTGCACACTATCCAGATGAAAGATATCTAAACCGACACGGACCAACGACAAGACATGTTTTATTTTGCCAGAGATGTGACACAACGACCCTAACATGTAGTAATAACGCTAGTCCCTGCCACGTCACGTAGCTCCAACTCTACTGAGCGCCGCGACCGAGAACAGATTGTAAGTTACATGCGTGCTTATGCGGACATTCATATGAAGCACCGTAGAGGTGGCAAAGTCCATCAGCGTCTCGACAAGTTACACGTGCAACGGAGGGTCACACATGTACATTTGCAAGCATTGTTCAACTAAGGCGGTAACAACCGCGGTAGCGTCACGTACCAGAGAAATAACTCCAGACACAGACAATAGACCTGACACAGCTCAACCGGTCT
>JAGDYQ010000047.1:4484545-4527386 GCA_021962125.1 Bulinus truncatus | reverse complement strand
CTTCCAGTAGACTCCACTGTTTAAATTGCTTTACAATGTAGCTCTTCCATGTTTTAATACATTGAAACCAAACAAAAATCTTTCGTTACTGGCTTGTATAAATATTTTTATTTGGCAATGTATTTAGCTCACCCAGTTTATTTGGCAGTGTATTTAGCTCACCCAGTTTATTTGGCAGTGTATTTAGCTCACCCAGCCGAATTTGTATCTTTTTTTTTGTTTTGTAATTTTAATATTGTAATCATTTCGTGAGTAAATATTTGGTTGTGTGGTGATATCTTGTATACATGACACTTGTTGCATGTGATCCAACATTATGACATTAGTTCAAGCAGGCTATACATGTTTTTAATGCAGTCAGATATGTTGTCACTTGAATGTGAATAAACCTTTTGGCATATGTTTAGAAGACGAATGTTCGTGCGGTAAAGCACTCAACTGTCGACCTGAGGGTCACGGGTTTGATCTTCGGTATTCTTCAGTAAATGTCAACAGGTAAAAAACTGATCAGTAAAAACGTCAGCAAAAGAAAAAAAATGTCACAAAAACGTAGGTACAAATGTGAGCAGTCAAAAAGTGAACAGATATTTAGTTCACCGTGGATGAACATACATGAATACAAATAGATACTTTTGCAGATTTGAACAAAACAATAATCCACGGATTAAATGAAAGTGATTTCATTGAAGACCCCTCCCCCCCCCCTTTCCAAATCCTCTTAAAAAACACAACAACAACAGGCAACTTATTACAGGTGATTAAGATTCTGGCCATTGTTAAACATCCACTCAGTGTGCTATCTCCGATACACGTTACCTTCTTGCGTGCCCCAAGGCTAGTCTACAATCGTGATTAAATCATCTATTGTTAGGGCCAATTGGACGCCACTTTGAAACACCTTGAACGAGAAATGTTTCATTAGTATAGATAGTGGGTATTTGAAACAGAATGCTGAAATACTAAAATAAAACCCCACCTTTCTCCATGGTGTTCTGTTCATCTACATTGATCACATGTCTACTATATGACTTTTTATTTTTTAATGCTATACTTTCCACGCAACTTTTTTGAACCTATTTTTATTGTCCCCGTTTTGTCTGTCTGTCTGTCTATCTGTCATCACCCTAGATCTCAACAACCATAAGTCCTAGACCCATGATGTATATATCATTTTGTAGGTCTTGGCCTGCGAAGAAATGACTTTTTTTCATTTCGCGATCTGACCTCTGAGGGCCGTAAAAGGGGGCTTAGTACCGTTTTTTTTACTATATAAGCTATATTAATAAAGGAGCGCCTATATCTCAACAACTATAAGTCCTAGACCCATGATGTATATATCATTTTGTAGGTCTTGGCCTGCCATGTGTACATCAAAAGTTCATTTCGCGATAGGACCTCTGAGGGCCGGGCTTCAGGGCTCCTAAGGGGCTTATATATTATATATACACCTTGTACGTTCAATAACCCATTCATTTGGTGCGAAATACTGCAGCATGTGTGTTTCACCAAGATTTATTAAGAAACTCATCAAATGAAATAGTAAGCTTGTGTTCTGAGTTTAATTGAAAGTATCAGAGCTATGCAACAATTGACGGAGTTTTCGGACGATTAAATGACTATAATTTCGAATGTTTTCAATTATGAGTCCTATTTCAGTAACCACAAACCACTTGTAGTTAAATTTAAGAGACAATAATTTTTTTTCAAATATAAAGAAACGTCTTTATAATTGTTTTTTTTTTACTGATATATGCATTACACAATTGAATTTATAAACATTTACAAAATTTACAAATATTTACTGAAAGCTAACAAACGTACAGATACATAACACGAAAATGCGCTAACACGTCCTTGTCCAGAATGGAACAGGCTTAATTGCTTGTTTTTTTTTACTGTTGACGTTTTAACCGTTAATATTTTTCTGTAGTTGTTGATAACTTTACCTCCACCAGAATGTGTCTTATGTCACGTGCCAGTCACTCGATGTTTGTGACATGACAGCCCCTTTCTTTCTGGTAACGGGCAATGGCAGTTAAGGTCAACAATCGACGAGGTCATTGATTTCTGTTTTCTCGATGACACCAATCGTTGATCTTACGCTTTTTTTTGTTTTGTCAATTGGCTTCTCCTGGCCAGGGCGGGTCGGCCTATTGACCAGGCCCAGCTGTATGCGGTCTCTCATATTGACCAGGCACAGCTGTATGCGGTCTCAAGATCGAGCCCATGGGAACCATTCGGCTGGTGTTGTACCGTGATGTCACTGATCCTCCCCGGGCGTCATGGTGATACGTCGTCACGTGGTAACTTATCCTACCTCCCATCCCACCCCTCCAGTCCCACTTGTTGAAATGCTCCAAGTATATGTAGTATAGAAGTCTTGATGTCTAACAGCAACCTATATGTGTGAGTGTATGTGTGTGTGCAGAGGGGTACCTGGGGTGGGGGAGGGGGGGTCGAAATTCGAAAGTCCCCCCCTGGCCCCAACTTTAGGAGGCCCCCATTTTTTACATTAAATATTAAGTTCATTATCTTATGTCATGGTGTCGAATATAAAAAAAAACAGGGGCACCCAAAGAGGCCAAGCCCCCCGGGCCCCCAAATCTCTAAGTTTGGCACTGTGTGTGTGTGCGCGCGCGAGACGCGACGTCATCATTTAGTGTTTGTGTGTTCACCGAGCATGTCCTGCTGTGTCTGGCATAGGTGAGGATTAGGAAACAAAACTCATGTCAGTCCAAATCTTAGCTTGACTGTGGAGGTTGTCAAGTAGAGAAGTGGTCCCCGGGCCGCGGATGGGTACCGGTACGTGTGGAACAAATTGTACTGGGCCGCCAGAGAAACATTAACCTATTTCCTTTTTATTTACCGTGGTGTATTTCTCCCTGGACGAGAGAGGTTCACCGTGAACTGTGTGGCTGTGGTAGCGGGAGTTGAGGTTCACCGTGAACTGTGTGGCTGTGGTAGCGGGAGTTGAGGTTCACCGTGAACTGTGTGGCTGTGGTAGCGGGAGTTGCACTGGAAATCAAAACTAAAATAGAAATAATCAGTTCCATCTCCCCCCCCCTCCCCCAAGCGGTGAAATTATCAAAAGTTGACCGGTCCGCGGCGAAAAATAAGTTGGGGATTACTGATGTAGACCTCCGGTTGAATACCCCCCCTCCACACACACACACATATCCCCCCCTCCTTTCTCCATTTATCCCAGTGTTATGAGATGCACACAATAATACATTATTCGTTACACAGTCAAAATGTAATGTCATTGTCTTTGGAATTATTACTGCAGGCACGATAGAGGTGGGGAGAGGGGGGGGGAGTGACTCCATACACGTCCAAGATATGGTCGTCACCTGTATGATATTAAAAGATTTATTTATCACACTTTCTCTGCCAATGGCTAACGATGGGACTGTTTTCACGTCAGTTCAGTTTGAACCTCAAATGTTCATTTTGAGATTCTCAAGTTACTATCTATCTATTGTTCTGGGCCCGTGTTTCCCTGACATGGGGATTATCCTCACCCCACCCCACCCCCCTATTTGCCCCAAAATAAAATAAAAGGTGTGTGTTGAAATGAAAAATGAGGGATGCGGGGGATATGGAGGTGCGGAGTTGTGCTCGACTGTCAACGTAAAGGTCATGGGTTCGATCCTCGCTTAGTTGATAGACTCTGCAATTTTTTTTTCATTTTGGCTGGAAGGGAGATAGATAGATCGACTAAAAGCTTTGATAGACATAAAGAAAGATGAAGGTAGATAGATAGATCGACTAAAAGCTTTGATAGATAGAAAGAAAGATGAAGGTATATAGATAGATCGACTAAAAGCTTTGATAGACAGAAAAAAAGATTGCAATGAAGACAGATTCGATTAACATAAAGTTAGACGGACAGATTGTTCGACATATCTTTTACGTCTAGATGAACATAAACATTGATCAAAACACCAAAACACGACGAGGTAATGTTGGACTTGGACCATATCTGTGAGTGAAAATAACTGAAAGAAAGAGACGGGGAATGGGGTGGGGGAGATGAAACGCCATCAACAGTTCAGTTAAACCCCTCGACCCCTTATGAGAGACCACCCGTCTCCCTACAAGTCATACAATATCAAATAAATGATTCTCTTGTGCATTCTCTTTTTGCAGAACGAGTAAAAACAACACATTACTGATGTAGAACTAGGTCATGTCCCCAACGTGTAGTTGACTTGAATTGACAGGAATATTCAGTCACTACTAGAACTTCAATTGCAGGGACGGATTATTATTACTACAAGACTTAAGGGTTGGGGCGGGCGGGCACAAGCCAACAAAATAAACTTATTTCCGAGTTCCTTGTTATTTCCCCTGGATGCGACGCCATTTTGAAAAGAGAAGATTAGATTCTGTTTGGGTCGTCACCAGCGGGGTATCTATATTCGTGTTCAATTTTGTTTTGTGAACGATTCCACCGGCCTCATTTCGGTATCGATATTGGTGTTAAACTTAGTTTAATGGATGATACTCTACCATCTTCACTTTGGTATCGATATTCACGTCAAACTTTGTTTTGATAAGCCTTTCTACCAGTTTCATTCCGGTATCTATATTCGTGTTAAACTTTGTTTTGGTTAGCTTTTCTACCATCTTCAGTGTGATATCGATTTTTCCGTGAAACGGTAAAAAAATAAGAAAAAAACCAACGATGTAAATTACGACACTGCATACACTTTTGCTGTTCAGAACTTCTTTTCTCACTTCCTTTTCGTTTCGGCTTAAAACAGAAAACAAACTAATCAGATTTAACTACTTAGATACGAAATGAACATTTTCACATCGCCGTGCAAATAGCTGATGTTTTATTATACATCGCCGTGTAAATAGCTGATGTTTTATTGTACATCGCCGTGTAAATAGCTGATGTTTTATCATACATCGCCGTGTAAATAGCTGATGTTTTATTATACATCGCCGTGTAAATAGCTGATGTTTTATCATACATCGTCGTGTAAATAGCTGATGTTTTATCATACATCGCCGTGTAAATAGCTGATGTTTTACTATACATCGCCGTGTAAATAGCTGATGTTTTATCATACATCGCCGTGTAAATAGCTGATGTTTTATTATACATCGCCGTGTAAGTAGCTGATGTTTTATTATTTATTATATGAGAAGATTTAATTTATACCCGAGATCTCTGTTACAGCTTAAATAGATCTGACCCTGTGGTCGCTTGTTGGGTTCTATTGACCTTTTAAAAAACAAAACAACGGCTATTAATGGGAGCCCGCTGAAGATGGTTTAACCGGTTGACTTTGTGGGCTTGAACAGTCCGAGCGTGTGTTCGACTCTCGTTCTTATCGGCAGGGCCCCCTTCTAGTACATAGTCAAATCGATAGTAAATAGAGCCCTTCCGGTAGCTTCGTCTAGGCCCCCCGTTCGCTGGGTGTCAGTGGCGTCATTAACAGATTTTGGGCCGCCCTGCAAAAGGGGCTGCCCCTAAAATTTCACCTTTCAAGGGCCCCTGTACCCCCACCATCGCGCCTCGGTCCCCGGGCTTTCTATTTCGACACAACTGCTGGTGGCACACAGATGTATCAAGGAATGATTTAGTGGACTTCGTAACTTTAAAACCTGGGGTCACATTTTCACTAGTTTGTCAGTGGGGGTGAGAAATCCGGTTATCAGACCCTTGTCCACGCAGACCGTCCAACCAG
The DNA here is from genome assembly GCA_021962125.1 of Bulinus truncatus. Taxonomy (NCBI): domain Eukaryota; kingdom Metazoa; phylum Mollusca; class Gastropoda; family Planorbidae; genus Bulinus; species Bulinus truncatus. The sequence goes on along the minus strand of JAGDYQ010000047.1, from coordinate 4,521,684 downwards.
ATGGCACTTTAGGTCTTCAGGAACAACAAAAAATTGTTTATTCTGAAGGGAATAAAAACTTTTAAAACCAAAATGACGTCCTGTCTCCTTATCTTGTGTTTGTTTTGACTTCATGTCGTGTGGTGGGGGGCGGGGTGGGTGGGTGCTATGTCAGTGGGCGGTTGGTGTTTGTAAGGTCAATGGTCATTTGTTTTGATGTATGTCGCTGTGAATGTAATAGTTGGCGTAATCTGGACAATGGTCATTTAGTTTTAGCTATAATACAAGTATCCTCTTCATGTTAGGTTGTTGTGATGGTGTTAGTTGTAAGGTCACTGGACAATGGTCATTTCGTTATAATACAAGTATCCTCTTCATGTTAGGTTGCTGCGATGGCGTTAGTAGTGAGGTCACTGGACAATGGTCATTTCGTTATAATACAAGTATCCTCTTCATGTTTGGTTGCTGTGATGGTGTTAGTAGTGAGGTCACTGGACAATGGTCATCAAATCAGTGCATGCTAGTATCTACCATGCTACGCGGTGTCATTGAAGTTCTCTTAAACCCTTTAGGGCCATCGGGGCTAATGAAGTGTAGAATCAACCTTTTTTTGTGTGGCCACTGCAGATAAATTGAGTTATTGTGTAGCCCAATGCCAAGCCGCCTTTACTTACCCAACTTTACTACTCATTTAGAGTTCCCATTTGGGAACTGAAAAAAAAAATCCCGAGTTTCGAACCCTGATTCCTCCGGTCGACACCCGTCCCTCCTACACGGCGCCCGACAGAACTGTAATGTACTTAACCCCATTGTCAACAATATTGAACACGCCTTTTTTACTAGGAGATCGATTATAAGTTTGATTACATCATCCTCATTGATCTGTGCGACACCAGGCTTTTACTTTATATACTCCTGGAAGTAGTCATATAGGCCGATAGGCTTACTTTATATATTCCTGGAAGTAGTCATAATAGGCAGATAGCACATTTCTGTATCGAGTCTGATACGATGACCTATATATCTCTATGAACGTCAGATACTGCTGTTTCCTATTCCAGTTCAGTGAACTAACGGACTTAATAGAAACGTAGAAATTAGGGTGGGCTCAAATCGAATAGCTTGTTTGAACTGTAGGAAATTGTTCAAATTTTCTCTGATTCCGATGTCCATATGGTTCCGGTATGTACGAGTCCACTAGAACCACTTGAAAAAAACATCGATGAAACCCGATTTTCTTTTCTGTATATTTTCTTTTAATCTCAAAAAATGTCAGTTAGAAAAGAAGAAATTTGTCTATTTTAGTCAGTCACGTGCTTTTGACGTCACACAAACAACTCACTCTCGCTCGCACACACACACTCACTTGAACATCCACCTTTAACCCTCCTTATCCACTAACACAGCGGTACACTAACACAGCGGTACACTAACACAGCGGTGCACTGTCTGGTGCACACAGGAATGATAGACATGCTTTTAATGAGGGGGGTGAAATGAAAAATCCGTGTTCAGGTCAATGTGACATAATCTCATCCGGTTCATATTCACGAAACTGCTAAATAAAAGAAGTTCCACGTCTGTGCATTTAAAAAAATATTCTGGGCATGAAACCACATTGACATAACATGAATCCATACATAATGGAGAAATGAAACCACATTGACATAACATGAATCCATACAGAATGGAGAAATGAAACCACATTGACATAACATGAATCCATACAGAATGGAGGAATGAAACCACATTGACATAACATGAATCCATACAGAATGGAGAAATGAAACGACATTGACATAACATGAATCCATACAGAATGGAGAAATGAAACGACATTGACATAACATGAATCCATACAGAATGGAAAAATGAAACCACATTGGTATAACATGAATCCATACAGAATGGAGAAATGAAACCACATTGGCATAACATGAATCCATACAGAATGGAGAAATTAAACCACATTGGCATAACATGAATCCATACAGAATAGAGAAATGAAACCACATTGACATAACATGAATCCATACAGAATGGAGAAGTTGTAGGTAAACATATACTTTATAAACATAACGTTGGGTCTGTATTGGTACACTCCTGAAGACGTATACATAAGGGGTGGCCGAGATGCGGCTCTGAGAGCCACATTTGACGAGTTCTGTATGATGTGTTGCTCCCTTTGAGCCATTCTACACAAATTATTTAACGTTTGGTCGCTAAATGTTTATTCATGTACAGTGGTGTGGCCAGGAAGTATAGTTGAACCATGTTAAGGCAGACTACTATGACTCTTACGCTACTCATATAGTGATTACAAGTAAGACAAGTTCATTATGCTCCATTATGCCATCTGGTAAGATGATGAAATGATGCTGTAACCACGGCATATAAAGGAGTTGTGTGACTAGCACAGCCCCCAAATGTTTCATATAGGTATATCCATCTATATTTATGCCATATTATCCTAGCCCAAGATGTGGGTCTGGCTTTGAATGTTTCGTGTTATGCTTTGAATGTGAGTCTCATCCTTCTGACAGGTAACACCCCCCCCCACCCACACAGCCCTCCTGTTTACATACAATGAACGTATTGTTACGCCTGCTTGTTTCATCTAGGATACATGTCATGAGGCCAGTTCCGTACATTGTGTTTCTAAACGTGACTTATTTTCCCCAAGTACTAGTATGTGTACTAATGTCATTTGTCTATTGACATGTTCAGTTTACTGGGAGCATGGCTTCAAATAATTATGATAACAATTAGTTGTTACAAGATTCAACGGGGCCACAGAGCGACACCAGCTTTAGTTTAGTGTAGGGATAGGCAGACTGTTTGAACCGCAGGGCACGATGTGTTCTTTAATTTGACAGAGCGGCCGGACCACAGATTAGATATTATACAGATGGCGCAAGCCTCGTGTTGAAACAATGTTTTCATTGCCGCCTTTAATGGTGTTTGCTCTAGTAAGTCCATTAATTGAATACAAATGTTTATTATATATATGTAAAGATCCTAAAAATCCATGAACTCATGATTCATCGCCTTTTTATATTCACAAAGAAAATTGAAAGCTTTTTCATTCATATTTCATGTCTTAAATAAAAAAAGCCTCCACAAAAAGGTGTAAATAGGTCTGTGTGTTTTTATGAATGGAAAGCGTCATTGGAAACAAATGCGAATAACAACAATGACGAGGACTATTTACATAGTGATGCACTTACCTGTATAATGTATGTAATCTGTAGGCCGGATTAAGGGCAGATAAATGCAGTGTTGTTATGAAATGCTATAACAGTTCAAATTAAATGTAAACTTCGTCGATGTAAAGGAGCGGGTAGAAGCTTGGCCCTATGGCCGTAGTTCGCCTGTGTCTGCACAAACAACGCCCCTGTCTGGACAAACAACAACGCCCCTGTCTGGACAAACAACAACGCCCCTGTCTGGACAAACAACAACGCCCCTGTCTGGACAAACAACGCCCCTGTCTGGACAAACAACAATGCCCCTGTCTGGACAAACAACAACGCCCCTGTCTGGACAAACAACAACGCCCCTGTCTGGATAAACAACAACGCCCCTGTCTGGACAAACAACGCCCGTGTCAGGACAAACAACGCTCATGTCTGGACAAACAACAACGCCCGTGTCTGGACAAACAACAACGCCCCTGTCTGGACAAACAACAACGCCCCTGTCTGGACAAACAACAACGCCCCTGTCTGGACAAACAACGCCCGTTTTTGAACAAACAGCGCCCGTGCATTCTGCACCAAAGTTTATCCTGTGTGTATACAACACTGTGCTCTGTGCTGTCAGACATTATTGCTGGTATCTGTGACGATAAGTCATAATTCATACATTTTTTATTTGTTGTAAATGGGAAAACCCGATCTAAGGCAGCAGCAGCAGGTTTAAAATGTCCAGGCGGATGTCACTTAGAACCCCATCGATTGTTTCCGTCCCGGACTCAGTAATTGTCTTTTATTGCTTCACATTTTCTTTCGCTTTGTTTTTTCTTCTTCTTCTTCCCTTATCTCATTAATAACGATAAATTTTGTTAATTTTACATTGGCCTGTTTCCTGATTAAATCATGTTTGAAGAAACATAATCTCAGAGTTTAGATTAGAACAGAAACAAAACAGATCAGTTCAGCCTATATTCCTTATTCCGAGGTTTGGAAATTAAACTTGTTTCACTGTTCAAAGTAAGTGATAAAACGGTTTATGTTAAATCAATGGGAACTTTAGGGAGAATCGGAATTGGAGAATTTTAATAAAGTTTCCGATTTCTCATCCGAATCATTGGATACACAAACTTAGCTTTTTTTATGTCTGTAGTTTCGAGCACATATGCCTGTGGTTTCGAGCACATATGTCTGTAGTTTCGAGCACATATGTCTGTAGTTTCGAGCACATATGCCTGTGGTTTCGAGTACATATGTCTGTAGTTTCGAGCACATATGTCTGTAGTTTCGAGCACATATGTATGTAGTTTTGAAGACATATGTATATAGTTTCGAGCACATATGTCTGTAGTTTCGAGCACATATGTCTGTAGTTTCGAGCACATATGTCTGTGGTTTCAAGCACATATGTCTGTAGTTTCGAGCACATAGGTCTGTAGTTTCGAGCACATATGTCTGTAGTTTCGAGCACATATGTCATTTTCTACATGTTATTCAATAATTTCAAGTTTTCCTTGTTTCACCTCATTTTCTACATGTTATTCAATAATTTCAAGTTTTCCTTGTTTCACCTCATTTTCTACATGCTATTCAATAATTTCAAGTTTTCCTTGTTTCACCTCATTTTCTACATGCTATTCAATAATTTCAAGTTTTCCTTGTTTCACCTCATTTTCTACATGCTATTCAATAATTTCAAGTTTTCCTTGTTTCACCTCATTTTCTACATGCTATTCAATAATTTCAAGTTTTCCTTGTTTCACCTCATTTTCTACATGCTATTCAATAATTTCAAGTTTTCTTTGTTTCACCTCATTTTCTACATGCTATTCAATAATTTCAAGTTTTCCTTCTTTCGAGTAAGACACAATAAAATGTAAAACACAACAAATACTTTTATTTGATAATCTCTGTAGCTAACTAACCTACTTACTCGTTCATTGTGTGTATGGTTTTATCACGCTAAGTTAATATTCACATATACCTGCATAGCATGCTTGTCATATGAAGGAATATCTGGATATCATGTTTGTCATATGAAGTAATTAATATCTGCATATCATATTTGTCTTATGAAGGAGTATCTGCTCAACCAGGCCGAGTTCACGTTTAGTCTGTTTGCTATGCCATCGTACAAAGCTTACATTGGGAGACATAAATTACAGCATCACTTGTACCATTTCCTGCAGCAATCATTGTATGGCAACTCACGAATGTCCCGAGTTAACACGATCTGTAAATGAAAGCTCAATGCTCAAGGGACAGAACTCTCCACTGACGGTTGTCTCTATAAGAAGCAAATCTCATTTATTGGCTGCCACTGCCAGTGCGACTAAAACAGCTGCGTGGGTTGTCCACAACACCTGTACGTCCACTTACAATAGAAGGTCAAGGCCGTGCCTCAGTGGCAGTTGAAAAATAATAAAAAAAAATTTTTTAACAAAAAATGAAAATAAATAAACATAAACAAAAGAGAACAACAAAAAAAGTAATTGGTGCGGTCGATGGTAAAGAAGTTTGGAATGAGCTGCGTCGACACTTGAGTTGAAAGACTGCAGCCTGCTCTCGCTCATGTGTGTTGTATGTGTGTAGTGTGTGTGTTGTATGTGTGTTGTGTATGTGTGTAGTGTGTGTGTGTTGTATGTGTTGTGAGATACACTTGAGTTGAAAGACTGCAGCCTGCTCTCGCTCATGTGTGTTGTGTGTGTGTGTTGTATGTGTGTTGTATGTGTGTTGTGTGTGTGTGTTGTGTGTGTGTTGTATGTGTGTTGTGTGTGTGAGTTGTATGTGTGTTGTGTGTGTGTTGTATGTGTGTTGTGTGTGTGAGTTGTATCTGTGTTGTATGTGTGTTTTGTGTGTGTTGTTAGATACACTTGAGCCGTTCCGCGAACTTCTGTTGTTGTTTTGTGTGTGCTCTATCGAGTAGTGAGGGATGGATAGAGAAATGTATAAATATATATACACACCATTTTAGTTGAAGTGGTGAACTTTTATTAAACTTGATTCATTTCTACATCAGATAACAGCATTATGATCACAACAAATGGCGTAAATTTAAATTAGACACGTCTTTCCCAGCGGAACCCCTCCTCATATTTAGGCTTTGTGTTTGTCACGTAGACCACCGGACAACGTAGGCCATACATACTCTAGAGATTTCTGGTGATGTCTGAACACAAATATTAGTACAAAAGAGAGCAAAGAATCGTGTATGATTATAACAAGTCAAACTCACGTTAAGGACAACGGACGTTGTTTGTACGGATGGCCCAGTGGTGGACGTGATTGACTCTCGATCTGAAAGTCGTGGGTTCGATCCTCGGCGAAAACATAGGGAATTTTCCCATGTCATGGTTAAAGCTAGATAAAGTCCCATTAGTTCACCCAGATTTAATCGGTTACCTAACTTTAGTACGGGGAATATAAAGGCGGCTGGGCGTTGTGCGAAGAACACAATCCCTTCAAATGATCTGCTTACAGATACATGATTTCTACATTCAATCCGCATCTATGACTTAAGGGAACTTTACGTTTATGTGACAACAGACAATTTTATTCCTATAAATTTGTGTCTGTATTAAACAAAATAAATACTGAATCCACTCCCTGGCCACTCCACAGTGCAACCGTTGTATTTTTTTTAACTCCACAATTGTGTCAGCTCACTGTTTCGTTATGAGTCACATTTTGACTGATTCTTTTATTGCTTTCATCTTCTTTGATGTGACTTGCATTCACAACGTGCCCCCATTGTTTTCTTCTAAACTGATCGCCACCAGAGGTGTGCGGATCTTGAAATTTAGCGTCCGCGTCCGTCCGCGGATTAGTATCAATGATCCGCGTCCTCGTCCGCGTCCGCAGAATCTTACAACATTGGTCCGCAGTCAGTCCGCGCGTCCGCATTGCTGAAATTTAGCTGTTTAAATGAATTGAAATTTTTTATGGTAACGCTAAAGAAGATCCGCGTCAGTCCGCGAGTCCGCAACTTAACCATACAAAGCGTCCGCTGTCAGTCCGCGGATTCGGAAAAGTCTGCGGATCTGCGTCCGGAAGCGGACGCGTCCGCAGTCCGCTCATCTCTGTTCGCCACCCATCCACTGGCTCAACGGTCTCATTAGTCGCCCCCCTTCTCAGTTTAATAACCCCTTCAGTAGCCCGCCCCTGGTAAAGACCAGGCTGCCGGAGCCGAGGAGCCGGGAGCCGCTACTTTTTGCTGGAGCCGGAGCCGAAAAAATCTGGTGGCTCCACGGCTCCCAAATGTTTATTTTTTACAGCAGAATTTTTTTTTTTTAGCTTTAAAATTGCAAATTTGCTTGTTTGCCTCCTACAATTTAAAATGTTGTCATGTTTTACGAACGCCACAACAGTAACAGGCACATCACCACAAGAAATCTTTAACGGGGAATCGTTTTATGTTCGTTTTAAATCTTGTTTACCCTTCGAAATTTTTTTAATGGCATGTTATTTTGTTATTTATAAAGTTAAAACAGATTTATTTCATAGAATAATTGTATCAATCATTTAAAATAAATTTTTACTACGACGACAAATAGAACGCGTCATTTCGTGTATTATTTGACCGCGAATTTGTAATAGACTAAAAACAAAATGGTAGCTTTCTGTATTTAACAATTTTATTATAAACAGAATATCTGAAATAGAGCAGATAAATTTATAAGGCTGTGGCTATTCGGACCCGGGTCCCAATAAAATTCGATTGTTATTCGGACCCGTGGCAAATATGCACTAAGCTTAGCTATATTTAAACTTTATTAGACGGAACGCGAAAAAATAATAATACAGAGTCCGCTTAGTGAAACCCTAGACACTGAGTAACGATTAAATCATACAATTCAAACAATTATAAAAAAAATAAACAAACAACAATAATAAAGTTTATGTATAGCTAAGCTAAGTGCATATTTGCCACCGGTCCGAATAACAATCAGACTTTATTAATACCCGGGTCCAGGCCCGTAGCCAGAGGGGGGCTAGGGGGCTGACCCCCTCCCCGTGCATGATTTGAGCTTTTTGACAAAATTTTAATAATAACGGCTATAAAACACCAATCATTTTGTTCAATTTTGTTTTAGAGGCCCGGACTGAGCTGGCCTATCCACTTTTTAAAATATTAATATCAGCACGGGGGCCCGTGTCACCCCTGCCCAGGGACCCGAAATTTCTGTCGGTGGGCCTGTTCGCAACATTGTAGTAGTTTTGATATCTTTTGATATTGATATCTTCTGAGGACAACTAGCAACTTAAATAAGTTAATAAAATAATATTGATTTCTGACTTCACGTTTATACATATGTATAATAAAATAATAAAGTACAAACTCCGTGATTTCTGAGTGATGTTATTTAATTTGCAAATTTACTTTTTAGCAGAATTAATTTTATTTTAAATTGAATAATTGCGACTGGTCAATTTGTTGTTGATAGATCTGTTCTTTGTTTTCAATATTTTATAAGAAATATCACACAAATAGCTAAGCTATATTCGTGCATCTTTGTCGTTCTTCCCGGGTTGCACGTTTAATCAACAGTATAATGATATAAATCAGGTATCTATTATGTAACAATTGTGTAGCAGAACAAATGGTCAATATATTTATAACAGGAATCAGAAATTGCTCAGTCTCAATAAATTTTTATCATTAAAAATCTTTACTATTTAAATTATTTTTAACAAAACTGCAACATGTCATGCATTATTGAAACGTAGTTAAAATTATATATTTCTAATTAATAGCTAAACAATCGGTACTAAAATGCACCATTCCAGATATGGAACTGCAAAAAATTTCTTGGGGAGGGGACTCACTGAGGCCCCCTCCCAAAAACCCTCCTCTCCGTTCGCAAGCTTTCGGCGCTTCGCACTCCATCTTCGCCCACCCCCGAACATTTCTTCTACCCCACCAGGGGCGGAATTACGGGGAGGGGCATGTCCCCCCCCCCCCCCGTTATCGCAAGTTTAGGTAATACATCATTAAATTATCGAAATATTTTTTGTTCAAAGACCAATTTTCAAAAATGAAAACAGTTTCGCCCCCCCCCCCCGTCAAAGTTGTCTAGATCTGCCGCTGTACCCCAGAATCAGTTCTTCGGCACCCCCACCCCCGCCGGAAAAAAATTTCTTCGCCGCACCCCCCCCCCTCAATGCAATAATCCTGGCTCTAAATCTCTATACTTATAAGAGGCATTTGTTGTCTGTCTGTCTGTCTGTCTGTTCCCTTATAACTCAAGATCAAGATAACCAAATAATGTGAAATTTGTTACACATACACATAATTACATGAGGAATGTTATAGGACAGGTTTCGTTTTATCTCGATGTGTAGATTAATTGTAATTAATTTTTTTTTATTTTAGTATTTACTATATTAAAGTAATCTCAACGGCGCCATAAATAAAATTCCTCTGTGACGCCATTTCCCGATGACAGAATAGAACTTGCGCGCATAACCTATTAAAAATTGAGATTAAGTTTGTGTGGCTCGCTAGCACAGTCGGTTACTCGCTTGGCCGTGACTCAAATTTGGCCGACTATGTGTGGGTTCAAATCCCGACAGTGAAAATTTTTTTTTTTTTTAATTTTTTTTTTTCAGAATAATCTCTATACTTATAAGACGCATTTGTTGTCTGTCTGTCTGTTCCCAGAGAGAGAGAGGGAGGGAGAGAGAGATAAAGAGACAGAGGGGGGGCAGGTGGGGAGAGAGAGGAAAGGAGGGTAGGAGGGGGAGAGAGGGAGGGAGGGGGGATGGACAGGGGGGAGACAGGGAGATGGGAGAGAGAGGGAGAGGGAGGGAGAGAGAAAGGGAGGGAAGGTAAGAGAAAGGAACGGAGGGAGAGAGGGGGTAGGGAGGGAGATAGAGGGGTGGGAGGGAGAGAGGGAGGGAGAGATAAAGAGTGAGTGGGGCAGGGAGGAGAGGGAATGAGGGAGGGAGGAAGGGGGAAAGAGGGGGAGGGAGAGAGAGGTGGAGAGGGGAGGGAGGGGAAAGGAGGGAGAGAGAGAGGGGTTAGGGAGGGAGAGAGAGGAAGGGAAGGAGAGAGGAAGAGAGAGGATGGGAGAAATGTGAGGAAGAGATAAAGAAAGAGAGGGGGCAGGGAGGGAGAGAGAGGGAAGGAGGAAGGGGGAGAGAGGGAGGGAGGGGGGATGGACAGGGGGAGAGAAGGAGGGGGGGGAGAGAGATGAGAGAGGGAGGGAGGGAGAAAGGGAGGGAGGGAAAGGGAGAGAGAGGGGGAGGGAGGGAGAGAGAGGGGGGGAGGGAGAAAACAAAAGGTAAACAGAAAACCTTATTTTAAACCCGGGCAAGCCGGGTAATTGCAACTAGTAATAAATATAAATACTGAAGTTTTTAAAATATTTTAAATAATGTATCATTTTACTATTGGCTAATTTGATCATTGAAATAACTTTTTAGTACTTATGAAAATGGCGACTAGTGAAACATCGATCGAAAATAATGATATGCTTCTGGTTGCGCTGAAATGGTTTGTTTTTAGCAGGCTTGCGGAGCCGCCAAATTTTTTTTCGGCTCCGGCTTCCACAAATTTGACGGCTCCGGCTTCGGCTCCCTATTAAGATAGTATCAAACGAGACAAAAATTTTTGTAATTGCGCCACGCAAACATGCCGCTGATAAAAAGTTATGCAAATTTTGTCCCGTTCACCCCATAGAAGGCCCGAAGCGTGCGGGGGGACCGGGCCCCCCCGTGTTTTGTCTGGTCCCCTCTGCTAATTTGTTCTATTTAGTAAAATGTATTACCTGCTCCCCCTGCTATTGCCTGGCCCCTGCTGTAGAATGCCTGGCCCCTGCTGTAGAATTTTCACGATACGGGGCTGCCCCATAGTCAGGAACTTGAAAAATATACGCATGTTGGTTTTACTAAAAACAAACCATTTCAGTGCATCCAGAATCATATCATTATTTTCGACCGAGGTTTCACTAGTCGCCATTTTCATAAGTAATAAAAAATTATTTCAATGATCAAATTAGCAAACAGTAAAATGATACATTATTTAAAATATTTTAAAGACTTCAGTATTTATATTTATTATTCATAAATTCGAAGTGACTATTCGGACCCGGGTACCAATAAACTCCGATTTTTATTCGGACCCCCGTCCCAATAAAGTCTGATACTTATTCGGACCCGTGGCAAATATGCACTTAGCTTAGCTATACATACACTTTATTAAATTTGAATTGTATGTTTTAATCGTTACTCAGTGTCTAGGGTTCCACTAAGCGGACTCTGTATTATTATTTTTTCGGGTTCCGTCTAATAAAGTTTAAATATAGCTAAGCTTAGTGCATATTAGCCACGGGTCCGAGTAACAATCGAATTTTATTGGGGCCCGGGTCCGTATAGCCACAGCCTTATAAATTTATATACTCTATTTCAGATATTCTGTTTATAATAAAATTGTTAAATACAGAAAGCGACCATTTTGTTTTTAGTCTATTACAAATTCGCGGCAGCCCCGTAGCGTGAAAATTCTATAGCAGGGGCCAGGCATTCTACAACAGGGGCCAGGCAATAGCGGGGGGGGGGGGCAGGTAATACATTTTACTAAGTAGAGCAGAAAAAACGCAAGGGGGGCTAAGCCCCCCCCCTCGCCCCCACACACGCTACGGGCCTGATTCGCGGTCAAATAATAATACGAAATGACGCATTCTATTTGTCGTCTTAGTAAAAATTTATTTTAAATGATTGATACAATTATTCTATGAAATAAAACTGTTTTAACTTTATATATAACAAAATAACATGCCATTAAAAAAATTTCGGAGGGTAAACAAGATTTAAAACGAACACAAAACGATTCCCCGTTAAAGATTTCTTGTGGTGATGTGCGTGTTACTGTTGTGGCGTTCGTAAAACATGACAACATTTCAAATTGTAGGAGGCAAACAATCAAACAAATTTGTAATTTTAAAGCTAAAAAAAAAATTCTGCTGTAAACAAAAAAAGCATTTGGGAGCCGTGGAGCCGCCAATTTTTTCGGCTCCGGCTCCAGCAAAAAAAGTAGCGGCTCCCGGCTCCTCGGCTCCGGCTCCGCAAGCCTTGTTTTTAGTAAAACCGACAATGCGTATATTTTTCAAGTTCCTGACTATGGGGGTGAACGCGGCAAAATTTGCATAACTTTTTATCAGCGGGATGTTAGCGTGGAGCAATTACAAAAATTTTAGCCTCGTGTGATACTATCTTAATAGGGTGCCGGAGCCGGAACCGTCAAATTTGTGGGAACCGGAGCCGGGGCCGGAAAAAATATGGCGGATCCGCAAGCCTGGTAAAGACTTTCTCACTGTCCGCCTGTGAGTGAACTAAACAGAAACACAAGTTTTCAGTCTTTGACCCCAGGCAGGCTATCAGCACACAAATTAGTTTCTTGTTCCCCGCACACACACACACACACACACACACACACACACACACACACACACACACAAATACCCATTTCTCCTGACATTTCAATGTTTCACCTCATCTCTGTTTCTCTTTTTGTGTTCCTACTCGCCTTGAACTCAACACTTTGCCCTCCATGAAAGTAGGCTGCTCACTCTATTTTTTTATACCCCTTTCTGCTCCCACAAACACATGTTTAACATCGCTAGACCTGTTCTCCCCTGCACCCCACCCCGCCCTGCTTTACGTTCGGTATACACTTGATCTCTGGCCTGCGACCAACCATCTTACATCTAGTCCCGGCTTCACAACCATCTTACATCCCGTCCCCATTTCACTACCATCTTACATCCCGTTCACTACAACTAATCGTTGGCCTCCTTCATGGTTGTATGTAACATGTTTGCTCAACAGTCTGTCACCAGAGATCACGGATTGGGAAGGGGAAGGGGGGGGTTGGATGGTCGTGCAGTGTAGCGCCCGACTGTTGACTCGACGTTACGGGTTCGATCTTCTGTGAGAACCAATGAAATTTTTGAGATTCCTCTCCATGTCTCCCCACAGTACTATCAGCTATGGTGGGGATGAAGGAAGGGCACGGCTAGAACCGTCCCATAGTTGTTGTCAGTCTCTAGAAGGTAAACATCTCTAGAACCGTCCCATAGTTGTTGTCAGTCTCTAGGAGGTAAACATCTCTAGAACCGTCCCATAGTTGTTGTCAGTCTCTAGTAGGTAAACATCTCTAGAACCGTCCCATAGTTGTTGTCAGTCTCTAGGAGGTAAACATCTCATCCTGACAGTGGGTACAGCATGCCGTCGTCGTACTGGCTGTGCCATCTATATTGTACACAAAGACCCACGCTTGTGGTCGCTCACATCTAAACACGTGTAATACACACAGCTAGCAAACAAACATGTGTAGTGCACACAAATAGGACACAACTATCTGTAATGCTAACACGTGCATGCTACATAATTCAGTTCTTTTTACAAGACAGAATTTTCATCTGACCAGCAGCAATGAAGAAAAACAAACATCGCAGTTAGTTGTATCATAAGAGTGCAGATTTCTTTTTCAGCTTTTGCTGATACAGTACATTATGAAATATCATCAAGTAACTCTATACAGACAAGACATTGTTCTCACTGAATAGAAATTCTATATTATTAGCCGTGCCACTGAAAGCTCTACGAATCTAAATTTAAACTCAAAAAAAAAAAAATCAATATTCACATGTAAATGATACGGCTACATGACATGCCGTGCTGTGATTGGATACGGCTACATGACATGCCGTGCTGTGATTGGATACGGCTACATGACATGCCGTGCTGTGATTGGCTTCTGTGTTAGACTCGCTTACAGAACAATACAATGTATTATTTTGCGTGGACTATATCACTTTGTTGTGACTTTTGTTTGTGTTGTGCATGTCCGCTGGGTTGGGAATTTGTTGATCAACTTTTTATTTTTCTCTTTTGGTTCTGAGAGTTTCCTTCAGTGAAACTGCCGGTCCACTCTACGTGTACCTGGATACGTGACATTATTACGTGGGCAGGGCCAAAACTGGTTTGGCTTTGTGCGGTAGCTGTGGAACTCATTCTCTGGGAAAGTGATTCAGTTTTGTCTCGAGTGACCTTGACAACAGCTGGCAGGTCAGCTCGACACTAACTGAGGTGGCGACCTCGAAGGTTGAGGTCGGTGTTGGTCAAATGTGGGTCCCGAGTTATTGGGTGTTATGATGATAGTTCCACGACTGTGGATGGGAATTTCAGACCTTCATAAATCTTTAAGGTGGTGGTTGCCGGTGGATCTATACCTGGGACGGGAATCGGATTTAATCCAAACATTTCTGGGGCATCGGATTTATTTTGTATACATTTTCCAAACTCTCATCAGATTTGTTAGTCCTATTGTGACTTATTTTCGAGCATTCAATCATGTCGGTGAGTTCTACATTTCTGTAGAGAGAAATCGATAATAGTATAGGAATCTTAAGTTTAGAGAGAAACTGATAATAGTATTGGAATATTAAGTTTAGAGAGAAATCGATAATAGTTTCGGAATATTAAGTTTAGAGAGAAATCGATAATAGTATCGGAATATTAAGTTTAGTGAGAAACCGATAATAGTATCGGAATATTAAGTTTAGAGAGAAATCGATAATAGTATCGGAATATTAAGTTTAGAGAGAAATCGATAATAGTATCGGAATATTAAGTTTAGTGAGAAATCGATAATAGTATCGGAATATTAAGTTTAAAGAGAAACCGATAATAGTATCGGAATATTAAGTTTAGAGAGAAATCGATAATAGTATCGGAATATTAAGTTTAGAGAGAAATCGATAATAGTATCGGAATCTTAAGTTTAGAGAGAAATCTGTAATCGTATTGGAAACGATACAGACTTTGACATCGTCTTATCACTGGTTATTCTATCTGTTGGATCAGTGATGCTATAATAGGGGACTTTGTCACTACTTATAACCCTCGTTTTTCATTGTCCTCGGATTCTGTTTAATACGTAGACACAGTTCAAAGGTGAAAGTGCCTTAATAGAACAAATACTAGTGTCTGTAAACGTTTTACACCATGGATATGAACAGTTTCGGAAGGCGACTTTTAAATACGTAGATGCTGTTACCTATGGTAGCCATTGACTAGCCATGATATTCTCTATTCGCTGATGTTGGACTTGTATGTATTACTTTTTGTTTTATTCAGATCAATTCTAGTTTAAAACTATTGACTGTTTTTACTTTCTGTTACAGGGACACTGCCGGGGATATCGTCCAGTGAAGTTGCCGTACAACACCAAGTGCTGCATTCTATAGGTCAGTCTTTTCAACGCTTTACTTCATGTACACAACTCTTGTTAGCCTCTACTTCACGGGTGGGCAGAGTTATTTGAATCGCGCAGAAATAACACAGAACGCAGGAATGATGTTTTTATATGAATCGGCGGGCCGTATCAAACCTTCAAACGTTTCGTGCTTGGCCCGCGGGTGGTAGTTGACCCAAGTCTTTTTTTAATTAGTTACACACTTTCTCTTACCCCCCCCCCACACACACATTCGTTATTTTACAGTACATCCGTTATGTTACATAATATTCGTTATGTTAAATTACATCAATTATGTTAAATAACATGCGTTTTGTTAAATTACATCATTTATGTTAAATAAAATTCATATCCTACAAAAAATGCATTATGCTACAAAACATTCATTATGCTACAAAAAATTCGTCCTGCTAAAACGTTGCTCTTTCTCACAGTTTGGTTCTAATTTTAGATACTTGCTTCTTGTGTTCAAATCGTACCATATGAAACGGCCATATGGGCCAGCCATCTACTGATAAACTAAATTAACTTTCTGGTCTCGTTGTAATGGACATGTTTGTGTAATGGACATGTTTGTGTAATGGACATGTTTGTGTAATGGACATGTTTGTGTAATGGACATGTTTGTGTAATGGACATGTTTGTGTAATGGACATGTTTGTGTAATGGACATGTTTGTGTAATGGACATGTTTGTGTCTGCCTAAACCGTTTGACCCGCCACTGAATTTCATTAACCGAGAAACCCACCGGGGACTGGGAGAGGGGATTTACTGGGCCGGAAACAATCAGAATTCAGATTCAAAGAAATCTAATGTCAGACTTAGAAATGCAGTGCCATGTTATTCATTACACGACATGTTTTGTTTTATCATCTGGAAGAAGCCGCTCCATCATGATAGATTCCCATGATAAGTTTAGGGGGAATCCCCAATTGAAGAATTATTTTAAGGCTATCGGGAAATACAGTGTTGCTTTTGGAAATGGAAACTGTATTGATACCAGTAATACCAATGGACTCCACGTAATACATGCTCGTAAACTTCAATGACGAGCAATCTATGACGAGTTGTCTGTCTGCCTTCCGACGAGTTGTCTGTAGACATGATTCTAATGATGGTGTGAGGGATGTGAGTTACAAATCCGTGTTGAGGTCAATGTGACATAATCTCATCCGGTCCATGTCCATGAAACTGCTAAAATAAAGTCTCACGTCTGTGCATTTGAAAAAAAAATATATATTTATTCTAAAAATGAAACGACATTGACATAACATGAAACCATACAGTTTGGAGAAGCTGCATATAAACATAACATTTACTTTATAAACATAACACATACTCTATTACACAACATGAACACATTTCGTGGTCAAACTGACATACACTGGCATAACACTGACATATCACTGACCTAACACGGACATAACAAGGGCATAACACTGACATAACACTGACCTAACACTGACATAACACTGACATAACACTGGCATAACACTGACCTAACACTGCCATAACACTAACATAACAAACACACTGATCTAACACTGACATAACACTGACCTAACACTGACATAATACTGACCTAGCCGCAGCTAGCTATCATGGCACCTTGTGCAACCTTCTCCCAATCTGAAAAGCCCAACAAAATTAAACAGCGATCATTCGGCGCCCCTTCCTAGTTCTGCGCCACAATCAGCAGCACCCTTCATACGCCACTTACCAGTGGATACTTTATAATGAAAACAACTGTCAACATGAAACTGTTTGAAGTTTTTCTTAACCAGCTGTGCAATATACGAGCTTGACACCATATTGAAACAGACATAGTGCATCGGGAAATATTGAAATAGACATAGTGCACTGGGAAATATTGAAATAGACATAGTGCACTGGGGAAATGCCATGTGACGTGTGCTTCTCCCCCCCCCCCCACTAAATGCTACTATCTGACCGTTGTTTATACGGCCTCGAGTGTATCCCCGAGGGATATATTTGTTTAGGACGACTCCCGCGGAGGCGGCCTTGGTGGCTGCAGGGCGTCCGGGCCCCAGCTGTCAGTCTGTGTTTTTAATTGCGACGGAAAGTACCGAGCGCCGTGTTCGATGGATCAAGTCACAGAGAGAGCTCAATTCCTATCTAGTAGTGAGGTACAGTTGTGGCCGACTCGATTGATCCTTGACACCGGTTTTTTAATTTCATTTTGAAGTCAACAAATAGCCCGCCCCTTCCCCAAAGTCCGCACCATCGTTGTCTGGGGGGGGGGGGGGGTTAAAATAATTGAATCCTGTTTACAAAGTGAGGCCGGCGCCAGTATTGACGCCTGAGGCGCGTAACTGAAACCATTGTTACGTGAGAGTTTATTTGTTTGGATCAAGTTGATGACGGACTTGTCGATACAAAGGTATACAAGTCTAAAGTCACGTATATAATAGTTCTGTTGACTGATACAAAGGTATACAGGTCTAAAGTCATGCATAGTTTTTTGACTGATACAAAGGTATACAAGTCTAAAGTCACGTATATAATAGTTCTGTTGACTGATTCTGAGTTCTCTTCTAAATGACATGGGTACATTTACAAAACGTCTGGCTGATCGGTTTTTTTTTTACGTTTTCTTGACCGTCGGCAAAATATTTTTGGCGGTACTTTTGCCCTAAGCAGGTAACCTTTTTTTTTGAAAGAGATAGGGTTTAAGTGAAGGTACATTTAAAAGCCATTAGCAAGGAAACATTTTGGTGCCGTCAGCAATATTGATGTCAAGGTCGCCTTTTGCAAATTTCGGACCCCTAATAATCATAGGGCATTAGGCGTCATTAAGTTATGTCACGTTAAACAGTCACGTCAAACGGTAACGTTAAACAGTCACGTTAAACTGTCATGTTACACAGTCAAGTTAAACTGTCACATCAAACAGTCACGTTAAACTGTCACATCAAACAGTAACTTACAGTAACGTCCAACAGTCACGTCCAACAGTCACGTCCAACAGTCACGTCCAACAGTCACATCAAACAGTCACGTCCAACAGTCACGTCCAACAGTCACGTCCAACAGTCACGTCCAATACAAGTCCCAACAAGGGACGCCTTATACAAGCCCCTTATTTGTGCCGACCCATAAGAACGGACCTGCGCCTAACCCCCTGGGTCTGAACGTGTACACAAACCTAATGACTCGTGCCCTACAGTAGGCCGTCGTTATTTTCTCCCCCCTACAGTTGGTTTACACAAAATAAAGCATTTTTTTTTAATTATTAGTAATGGTGCCCTACACACCACAGAGACACAACCACATAGACACAACCACGGAGACACAACCACGGAGACACAACCACAATGACACAACCACAGAGACACAACCACGGAGTACCACAAATTGATTGCGTTGTTTTCAACTGATGTTTCTCAACAATAACAATCTGTGTTTTGCCTTTATTCCTTGTCTCTATATTCTCAACTTAAAACCTTATTTTATTACTCCATTATCCTGTCATGTGTTTTCCCTTACAATAACTAACTGCCATATAAAACGTATTCATTTCATAAATTTAAAAAAATGCTGTTTTATTTTGTTCTTCCACCATTTAAAAAGAAAAGTTGAAAGTCACCTAGGTAACAGATTCCTGTTCATTATATGTTCTCAATGTCTTCATTTATATTTATTATCACATTCATAGTTTTATGGCAGTTCCAAATCTTATAGATTGTTGATAGAAAAAGAAATAATTTCTAAATTTGTCAGTAATTATCGAAATACATAAAATATCTAATCACCATCTTGTATTTGCGTGCATGTGCGCTACACATTCGGTTATTATTTATCGAAAACCTGTACAGAAAAACATTTGGGCATTTAAAATACGAATGGAAGATACCATGTTTATTTATAATTTGAAAAGATGGCCGGCTGAGTGAGCAGTCAGGGGCAAACATTGATTACAATTTATTCATTAGAGAGTATTGAAGGCGTCACATTATTTTGAACTCATTGAAACTAACGCGTGTAGAGGTTACCATAAAGACAGAATCGGATTGTTTCATTGCACAAATGTTGAACGTTTCAGTGTAGGTGTAGTGTCTGCTTTAGCAAGATGTTTTGACTAGTGAGAAATTATGTGTCAGTCCAGGCAGTTGAATGCGTCATTGTGATCTCTTGGTAGAAAACAGAAACATGTCTTGAGTTATTTTTTGTTTATTTTGTTAATTAAGTTCAGTGATCTGGAGACGCTGACATTCTTGTAGTTCTGTTTTACTAATGTCGTTTTTATTATAGGATTATTGTTTTAAAACAACATCCAAGTTCGTCATCAATATTATTTGACCCTCCACCCCCTAAAGTTTTCATAGTTGATTTTCATATTATGTTAAAAATGATTTTATCAAGCTAGACGTCACGTGTTCCAATACGATGACTGATGACGCGCCCTAAGGAAAGAGTTGAGATTTTTCGTCTACCGTGTGACTTCCTGCACTCGGATCTTCTATTCCATTTTTTTTAAAGTTGATGGTAGCAAAAGATTGATGGCATAATAAGCCTCATTATTAGAATATTTTGCCTCCTCCCCTCTTCCCTTTAAAGTGTGTGTGTATGTGTGTGTGTACCTCCCCCCCCGACTAATAGTGAAATCACCCATGGTAGAACACCACCCCCCTCCCCTCATTCGACTAAAGTATGTTTATTCATTCCAAGTGCTTTTAAAATGACCTACTTAACCTTAGCGATACTAATAGACGTAGCGCCATCACGACATTAAGAACTAAGTTGTGAGAACTAAGTTCCAGTTATTTTCTGCGGTGCTGCCAACTCAACCGTTGTCTACACCAACTTTTGTGTGTGTGTATGTCAGTGTAGAATGGATGCCCTGGAAAAAAAATTGGCGCGGAAAAAAACCGTAAACAATTTTGGTAAATAACTTTCTCATGCTTGAAGGGGAATAACTTTGATGCATTAGTTTTTGTCGCAAGCTTTTACCGTATTTTTTGGACCATAAGACGCATCGGACCATAAGGCGCACCAGTTTTTAGAGAAGAGAAATGCAGAAAAAAGATTTTTATTAAGATTTTGAAACCAATAGTGTCCTAAAATATTGTATGTGCATTAAAAACCAACAACACAGTCATAAACAAATGTAATCAATACCAACAGCACAGTCATAAACAAATGTAATCAATACCAACAGCACAGTCATAAACAAATGTAATCAATACTGCCAAGTAAACTGCAGCATTTAGAACCATTATTAACAAATAAAGTCAGCAAAAGACAAAATTACGAATTATGAATTTTATATACTGTAAAACACAATAACCTTTTTTGTCTACATTTGGACCATAAGACGCAGGGACTGTTCCCCCCTCATTTCTGGAGGAAAAAATGTGCGTCTTATGGTCCGAAAAATACGGTACTTTGTATCTTTGTCTGTCGCCGTCTGTGTATATCCCCCCCCTCCTTTTCCTATCTCACCCACCCTCTATGACAAGCGTGTACTGACGAACTCGTATATCTCGATACCGGTGATTCGATAAACCGGTTAACTTGATAGACTTGTCAAATCGTTCAATTCAAATAAAGTTTCGTCCAATTATATCAATGATCTCAGATAACTGGGTATAATTCTTTTGTTAGCAAACATGACGAATTGTGTGATGTTAACTGTGTGTAAGTGGGGTTTGGTTTGTCTGTGTGCTAGCGGATTTTGTTTTGTCTGTCACAGTCTGTGCACTTCGTATTTGTCTCATTAAATTTCTGTCAGTACGTCCGTATGTCTGTCTACCTGGCCATCTACATATCCATCTGTCTATCTATCCATCCGTCTACCTATTCATTCCCCCCCCCTTTTCCCACTTATCAACTATAGGTTATATTGACCCATCGCAGGGCTACATATTATGTAAGAAAAATGACTGTCGCAAGAAGTTCTTATAATCAACATATTGAGGAACGATAGATCATGTATCAAATGTTTTCAAGAATTCTCTCAACACCTCAGGGAAATGAGAGAAAAAAATAAGTCCCATTGAATGTCGTGAAACATTTTCATTGAATACTTGTTTGTATTTTCTCTTGGTCATTATATGAATGTGTTGGTTTTCCTTTCATCTGGAAGTCCTTTTTTTTTGTTTTGTTTGAAATTGTCTGGTCGTGTCCCAGATTAAGAATAAAAGTGGACGAGACTAATACTGTTGATGTTGGTCACTTGTAGGCAGAGTGACCGCTGGCGGTGCTCGAGATAGGAAGCTCCGAGTTGAGTTTGATTGTGTATGTGGCGAGTAAAGTACATTAGTTGATCATGACACATTGACGTGAACTAAAGGCGAGATGAAAGTAGTTGGAACAAAGTATACAACAGTCATAGATCTCTTTGATTCACTTGATGGTTTTTATGTGTCTTATTGAAATGTAACTCAGTTTAACAAATGGCTGATATTGTTGAGCTCTGACCTTGTGTTTTTAGTTACCCACACTGGGACTTTACTGTCGATGGTGAAGGTAATATGTTTACACTGGCTCGTTCAGGGGGGGGGGGAGTAAGTCAATAGTCTTTGTGGTTCAGGATTATCGTTATTGTTTTTCTATTGTAACATAAGTGCTGGGTACCAACAGCGCCAATAGTTAATGTTACTGTGTAGCTCTTAGTTACCTGATTGTACTCGGAGCAGATGTATTGTATGCATTCCTATCTCTCTACTTATATTCTCTCTCTCTTTCTCTCTCTTCCTCTCTCTCTCTCTTCCTCTTTCCCCCTCTCTCTCTCTCTCTCTCTCTCTCTCTCTCTCTATATATATATATATATATATATATATATATATAATGTGCGTGTGTGTGTGTGTTTACATTCATCTGGACACACTGTGTGTTTTGTCAATGACATAAAATGCTCAAAGTTAAAGCCCTTTCAATACATAGACGCTAAGATTGCCTCCCCTACATGTACAACTGAATGTACCTCAACTGATCGCTCGCTGGCCTGTACAATAAAAGTGAGAAGAAAAAAACGAAACAAATACAAAAAAATATTTTTTAATGAGTACAAACCCGAACGTGCACTTTGAAATGGAAGAAGAAAAAAATGGCGCTGTAGAGATAAGCGAGAGATAGTTCAGAATGGTTTAGTTTGAATATTTCAATGGGCAATAGTTGAACTTTTAGTAAACTTACTTCGTTTGAGCACCTGTTAATAGCAGTTTTGTCACCATTAAAGGCGTTCATTAATTTTGAAGAAATATATACATAAAATATAATTATTACTGTGTCTTTGTGGAGGCAAAAGTAAATTGACGATTTGATTATTTATAGAAAATGAAAGTAATCGATTCTAGACTATTGTATTGTTTGTTTGACTGACTCGATTCTAGACCATTGTATTGTTTGTTTGACTGACTTGAATTCATTTTTTTTAATGTTTGTTTACCTCAGATGTCTTTATCGACAACTCTCTCCTTTCTCAACCCCCCAATCACCCCCCCCTTTCTGGAATTGCTTGCATTAAAAAAAAATTCATTAATCCTTCGTTATATTTCCGTGGTCTCATTTTTCTCTGTCCGTTTCTCTCGGCCTCTTCCTTGGTTAACCCCCATTGCATTAATAAAATAAATATGTTACCCACATTGTTTGCATTCAAAATAAAATAAAAAAAATATATATTATGCTTTTAAAAAAAAAACAGTTATTTTTTTCTTCCCACATTCCTGGCCATACATATTCCAAAAAGCCCATCTCATCACCGTAGTCTGGCTTATTCATTGGGGATTACGGGAAAAAATCTGTCCATATGGCCTGCATTATTAGGCTGTGCTCGTTGCCGTTCAGATACTGGGTTTTATTATTGTTGGCTTTATTGTGCACAGTGCGGCTGATACATCGTTTATTAAAGTTGGTTGTATTGTGCACAGTGCGGCTGATACATCGTTTATTTTAGTTGGTTGTATTGTGCACAGTGCGGCTGATACATCGTTTATTATAGTTGGTTTTATTGTGCACACTGCGGCTGATACAGGGTTTATTATAGTTGATTTTATTGTGCACACTGCGGCTGATACAGGGTTTATTATAGTTGGTTTTATTGTGCACAGTGCGGCTGATACAGGGTTTATTATAGTTGGTTGTATTGTGCACAGTGCGGCTGATACATCGTTTATTATAGTTGGTTTTATTGTGCACAGTGCGGCTGATACAGGGTTTATTATAGTAGGTTTTATTGTGCACAGTGCGGCTGATACAGGGTTTATTATAGTTGGTTATATTGTGCACAGTGCGGCTGATACAGGGTTTATTATAGTTGGTTTTATTGTGCACAGTGCGGCTGATACAGGTTTTATTATTGTTGGCTTTATTGTGCACAGTGCGGCTGATACATCGTTTATTATAGTTGGTTTTATTGTGCACAGTGCGGCTGATACAGGGTTTATTATAGTTGGTTTTATTGTGCACAGTGCGGCTGATACATCGTTTATTATAGTTGGTTTTATTGTGCACAGTGCGGCTGATACATCGTTTATTATAGTTGGCTTTATTGTGCACAGTGCGGCTGATACAGGTTTTATTATTGTTGGCTTTATTGTGCACAGTGCGGCTGATACATCGTTTATTATAGTTGGTTGTATTGTGCACAGTGCGGCTGATACATCGTTTATTAAAGTTGGTTGTATTGTGCACAGTGCGGCTGATACATCGTTTATTTTAGTTGATTGTATTGTGCACAGTGCGGCTGATACATCGTTTATAATAGTTGGTTTTATTGTGCACAGTGCGGCTGATACAGGGTTTATTATAGTTGGTTTTATTGTGCACAGTGCGGCTGATACAGGGTTTATTATAGTTGGTTTTATTGTGCACAGTGCGGCTGATACAGGGTTTATTATAGTTGGTTGTATTGTGCACAGTGCGGCTGATACATCGTTTATTATAGTTGGTTTTATTGTGCACAGTGCGGCTGATACAGGGTTTATTATAGTAGGTTTTATTGTGCACAGTGCGGCTGATACAGGGTTTATTATAGTTGGTTATATTGTGCACAGTGCGGCTGATACAGGGTTTATTATAGTTGGTTTTATTGTGCACAGTGCGGCTGATACAGGATTTATTATTGTTGGTTTTATTGTGCACATTGCGGCTGATACAGGATTTATTATAGTTGGTTTTATTGTGCACAGTGCGGCTGATACAGAGTTTTTTATTGTTGGTTTTATTGTGCACACTGCGCCTGTTGATCTAATAAGGAATAAAAGTTCCAAAGATCAATACATGTGGCAACATTAAAATCTGCCACGTGTTAAACTGGCAAAGACACTTGTATTACATTCTTGACATTTTTTACCAGATTCATTCACATCGATTGGCACACTGCGTTTAAGGGCCTCTTTTCAAGTATCGATTTCTATTTAATACAGTCAGGGCCCCAGAAAGGTATTTTTACACCTACCCCGAAATCCCCTGAATTTCTAAGCTTAGGGTACCATCCATCCAAGGTCGGAAAATGGCCATGTTTCAACCCTATGCCGTGACAAGTACTGGGCCAACAACTGCAGTACAGCCGTCCTCCCCCTCCCCCCTCCTGACCCACAAAAACTCGTTCCTTTTATTAAATCAACTCACCGCTTATTACAATCAAATCTTACTGTCAGCATACCCCCGTCATACTGTGTTATTAGTGGATTCACTGTTCCACACTGTGAACTAACTAGGCCACGTGACACTACTGGGTCCACACTCTGCTACACTCCGCTCTTTCACTGTCTTCACTTATGTTGCTTTCACAATTCCTGTATGTCAGGCACTTCAGTGCTAGGCCCGGCACTTTAGTTCTAGGCCCGGCACTTCTGTCCTAAGCCCGGCACTTCAGTCATAAGCCCGGCACTTCTGTCAAATTAGTAAGGACCCGCCGTTTAAAAACAAAAAAGCTGGCCAACCCCCTGCTGGGCTGGAACCTCGAACCTCCACCAAGCTGTACAGAGTGACGGTGATAGGTATCTCTATTCTACAGCGAGGACGTAACCATAGCGATAGACGATGGTCATGATACCATCATTGAGACTGCAGCTTGCAGTGTGTTTGAATGAATGGAACCTACAGCAACATACGTCATATCGTTTGGGACACATAGCCTCGCGCCACTCTTTACTGAGTATTTATGACGCCGTCTCCTCCACTCCCTCCGGGGGCCAATTGAGATCAGCCACAATATATCTAGTAGTTTGAAGCATCATCAATGTTAGTTTCATAGGCCGCAATGCCGTCAATCAGATATACAACTGACGGACATTATGCTCACGTTACACTTGGTTTAACAGCTAAACTTTTTTTATTAGTTGCCGTGGGTTGTCGTTACATTCGTATATATATATATATATATATGTACATTACTAGACTCCACGTGGACTCAACACCCCCCCACCCCCGTCCACCCATCTGTGACAAGTCAAACATCATGACCAAAGTGACAGGAAACAAAACCAGGGTGGTGGCTTGTCACGCGTGCAATGTAAACATATTTTTACGTCAACTTGTCATTTCCCTAGCTTGAATCTGTTCGACCCGTTGTTTACATTGTCATTGAATACATTTCAATTGCATTGATAGTAGAGTGGGTGTTTTGTTTTGAAGTCAACTGAAAGGGGTCGGTTCGGTCTCTCTGTTTTGTTTAGACAGATTCCCTTGACCTCGGCTGGCCAAGGAAGCACTGAGAACGTAGAAGGGGAAACCGGAAAGCTCCTGTGTTTTAATTAGCCCACCTTTCTGATCGCTGGTCCGCCATCTTGTATTGTCAGCCATTGTAAACTACGTGAGCAGTGAACGCCTCCTCACTCCGCTATCTGGGGAACTGGATTATTTCCATTTAAACATATAGGCTATATCTCTTATTAATCAATCTTTGTTATCATTTTTTCTTTTTTTACTTTTATGTTTATTACTTCTGGTATTCGATACTTAATGGTCTCATCAGACGGGAGATTTTCGCCCCCCCCACCCAAACACACACACCCCCCTATGAAAATATTGTATATGACGATGTGTACGATTGTTAGAATCTAAGATCTCCGGTGACCGCCCAGTTATTGAATTTCAGATCTGTTGGAATGACGGCTGATTAGCCCCCCCCCCCTCTGTGTGGGGAGCAACAAATTAATAATTATTTATTTTTTAATATTGGATCACAAAAAACTATAAATTGAATTTTTTTTTGTATAAACCTTCATTTGAAAAAAATCAAAAAAATTAATGTGATATTAGATACAGAGATGGAGTGAAATGAATGTTTGTGTGTATGTAGAAATGTTTAATTTTGATATATATAGATAAATCTATATACTAGCTGTACCCTGCAAAGCCTGTGCACTGAGACAGACAACCTTGTTATATGTTTTCTTCTATGTTATGAACGAAGTTGAAACAATAACTAAGTATTGCTTGTTGTTATTGTTGTTGTTGCCTTAGAACTTAAAGGAAACATTGTTCTAATTTAAAAAAAAACGTTTAAATAATACATTCAGAAAGAAATTCGAACCTGAGCAGACAGATTGAATATCAAGAAGCTTAACCACACAGTCAACAAATCAAACTGATAAGTTTTGTTTTTATTTATTATGTTAAAAATTGCTCGATTATAATTTATAGTAATTATACTTTATTTTGACCATTTTAAAATGATGTGTATTACAACAAACAACAACAGTAAGATAAATGATACTGCGTGTGTGTGTATATATATATATATATATATATATATATATATATATATATATATATATATATATATATATATATATATATATAAGTCGATTCCGCTTAATTGGGGACACATCGGGACCGAGGCTTTTTGTCCCAATTAATTAAGCGGCTGTCTGTCACAATTAAAAATACAAATTTACTATTGGCTTCTTGGTTTGGTTTCTTTGAGATTTGTCCCAAATAAGCGGCTGTCCCAACTAAGCGGTGTCCCAATTAAGCGGAATCCACTGTGTATATATATATATATATATATATATATATATATATATATATATATATATATATATTTATTTATTTATTTATATATTACATTTAAACATTGGTATATGTTGAAAGAGAAAGGTTTGTGTCCGGGGGAAGGGACGAATCGGGCCAAGCTGTATAATAGACTGTAAACGAGCTTCTAAGATGATAAAATTGAACAGCAGGCAATTCACCCAGCATCAGGACGTGTCTGGAAGTCTAGACATGTCCACCCATTGCCAGGACCAGCCCTTACATTAGGCCAGAATGGGTTTTTTATTGTGTAGTTCGGCTCAAGGTCTTGTGTGTAACGAAGTGAAGGCAATGCCTCTAGTTTGGCTCAAGGTCTTGTGTGTAACGAAGTGAAGGCAATGCCTCTAGTTTGGCTCAAGGTCTTGTGTGTAACGAAGTGAAGGCAATGCCTCTAGTTTGGCTCAAGGTCTTGTGTGTAACGAAGTGAAGGAAATACCTCGACTCGTCTTTTGAACATTGAGAAAATAAACACAGTGGTTGTTACTTGATGGACTGGAAGTATCACAGCGGTTGTTACTTGATGGACTGGAATTATCACAGTGGTTGTTACATGATGGACTGGAAGTAACACAGTGGTTGTTACTTGATGGACTGGAAGTAACACAGTGGTTGTTACTTGATGGACTGGAAGTATCACAGTGGTTGTTACTTGATGGACTGGAAGTAACACAGTGGTTGTTACTTGATGGACTGGAAGTATCACAGTGGTTGTTACTCGATGGACTGGAAGTAACACAGTGGTTGTTACTCGATGGACTGGAAGTAACACAGTGGTTGTTACTTGATGGACTGGAAGTAACGAGAAACCTGATTGTAAGGTATTATTGTGCAAGAGGTTGCAGGTATTTACTCAATCAAAATTTGGAATCAGAATTTGACATTTTCTTCTTGTATGTACTAGGAAGTCAGTACTTAAATCACGTTTGAAAGTATTAACTCGGTGAAGAGTTGATAGTAACTGTTGGTATTTTCTACTTGAGTTCTGTAGTTATTAATAACAACGTGAATGAGTATTTGCCTTTTGTGTGTCCGTCTCAGGTGTGTTTGAACATTCTCTGATTCACTGAATTTATGTACTTGTGATTTTGTCTTGTAGCTTAGAACTTATTATTATCATGTCCAGTGCTCGATATAAGAAAAAAAAACCAGTGCCGGGGATGAATCTGCAGAGCCGGGGATAAATGTCTATGGTTTCATCCCCGGCAGGGATATATTAGCTAAAACAGAGTCGGGGATATTCCCAGCGGTAAATCGAGCCCTGATCATGTCATGTGGAACTTATTATTATCATGTCACGTGAATCACATTATCATGTCATGTGGAACTTATTATTATCATGTCACGTGAATCACATTATCATGTCATGTGGAACCTATTATTATCATGTCGTGTGGAACTTATTATCATGTCACGTGAATCACATTATCATGTCATGTGGAACTTATTATTATCATGTCATGTGGAACTTATTATTATCATGTCATGTGGAACTTATTATTATCATGTCATGTGGAACTTATTATTATCATGTCACGTGAACCACATTACCATGTCATGTGGAACTTATTATTATCGTCATCATTTGTGTGACTGTGTGTACTGGAGAAGTCTGTGTTTGGAACTGTCAAGTGTAAGTCTTTAAATCTCCGTAGTCTGCCTGCCATTGTGTTTGTTATTATGTATGACATCATGTCTTTCAACTCTTACGCCCAACCTATAGCTGTTTCACTACATTTACATATCAAGTTTACATATAGTCGTTTTGTACTCAACCATTCTTAACCCCCCCCCTCCCCCTTTTCCCGGGGTCTATGAAAACAGCGAAACTGTTAGTTAACTTTTAAAATGAAAAAAGTTCATGACTCACTAGACACGCCTTACCCTGTTTGAATTATTATTTAGGAAATTGTGTTTACGCTCTAATCTCCGCAACTGTCAACTTGTTGACGTCATGATGCGCTTTTCAAAAAAAAAGGGAGCTACTCTTGTGTTCTTTCAGTTTTTTTCTTCCGAATGTGTTCTTCATAAACAATAAGATGATGACGTGTTTATCAAATCATATCGGGGGGGGGGGGCATCTCGAGCATTGAAGGACTTAACATTTTTATACCGCTTGTTTTCGGCAAGGCAAACTCCACAACACGCCCCCCCCCCCTTTCCCCCATTGGAGTAGTTTTGGTTTTCGTCATTGTGAGGTTATGGGCTGAATGATCACCTCCCTTACACCCAGGGGGAGGGTGAAACTGTGGTCAACACCACTGTATACTTATGTACATATATTAGGGTGGCTCACTTTGTAATGGAAAAAAAATAAAGTTGATTTTTTTATCATGAGCATTTTAGTTTTCTGGTTCACTGGGATTTAAAACATATATATACCAAATTTCACACCATTTGGGCTTCTATAAATACTGCATCAGTGCAAATGTTATCTCGTGTTTTGTATGGTATTTGCCAGTTGCATTAAATGAAAATTTTGCAAGATTTAAAATGCTGTTTTTTAGAATCAAAGAACAATTATGTTACACAGTAGGAATTAAACAGTAAAATAATACTAGTTACATGACACATTATCCTGACTGTATTGCAGAGTAGTTCTAAGTACGCCATTCAAAAATACACTTTAAAAGTTTTTTTAGTCTGTGCTTTCTAAGACCTTAAGGTCTTCAAGTTGCGACAGCACAGTTGATTTTTTTTTGCATTTGGAAACTCAATGTGATGCTGGTCAACAATTTTGAGCAAGTACTGTTTTTTGGTGAGAGATGAGTTGAATGATGACGCCAGTGCAATTCCCCGCACGGCACAGTCATTGACACCTTTCAAGGAAGAGACAACTGTTGTTGCCTTCTGAAAGGATGGGGTTTGTTGCCAGGTGGAAGCATCAGCCATTAGAAAATTTGTGGGAAGCTGAAGAGCATTAAAGAAGAGCAGCGATGACGAGGTCACAAAATCCTTTAATATCACATTATGAAGTGCTGAATTATCATTTGTGCTGCGGATACACCTCTCTTCTATCTGATCATCAGAATATTTCTTCTTGAATTTGCAAGCAGCAAGGCTGTTTTTTTCTCATCCACTGAGATACGAGAAAAGAGAACCAGAGGAACGAGTTCTGCACTAAGGTATCAGAGATGTCGGCCAATCGTTTTCATTGCAGTCTGAAATGGAGAAACATTCTTATAATCAATAAGAAGTTTGATGAAATCCAGATAATTCAGAGGTGCGTCTGCTAGAATGGGACACTGAATCCAAGCTTTAATATAAACCAAGGATGCAAAGATACCAAATTCTGCAATGGATCTGTCTTCATGCTTAGTCAGCTAGAATTGATGACGGAAGAGATAAATCTTCATGATGTAGATTATTTTAGACATCCACCTTGCATGATGATAAGCTCCTGGAACACGAAAACGCACCCAAAGGGGGGGGGGGATTCCTCACAGAAAGATAAGATTCATAGCCAGAAGTTCTTTGTAATCTTCACGTGGCAAATATCTTGAGTTGTCTTTTATTTGGAGGATATTTGAACAAAATTTGATGACCTTTTAATGGCTTGAGATTTTGCTCCAATCGAACATCGTGGTATATACTAAATTCTGCCTGTCTTGTTTTTTGGCCAAAATGTGTTAAAGCGCTTGAATAGCAGCACATCCGATCCAGTTGAACTACCCCCAAATGTCTCATTGAAGACGGCTGTGTTTGTAAACATACCATTGGCCAGTAGGCTCAATTAGGGGAAATACCTAGCTCAATAAACATTTGTCTGTCCACTGGACAGTATACAAGCAAAGAAATAGGTCATGAAAAAATTGAACCAACTAACTGCCAGACGGCAATGTTTGTAAACATTCCATTGGCCAGTAGGCTCAATTAGGGGAAGTACCTAGCTCAATGGACATTAGTATGTCCTCATGAAAAAAATTCTACCGAATGTCAACCAGACGGCTGTGTTTGTAAACAAACCATTGGCCAGTAGTCTAAATTAGGGGAAGTACCTAGCTCAATAAACATTGGCATGTCAACTGGACAATATACAAGCAAAGAAATAGGTCATGAAACAATAGTACCAACTGACTTCCAGACGGCTTCATGATGTAGATTATTTTAGACATCCACCTTGCATGATGATAAGCTCCTGGAACACGAAAACGCACCCAAAGGGGGGGGGGATTCCTCACAGAAAGATAAGATTCATAGCCAGAAGTTCTTTGTAATCTTCACGTGGCAAATATCTTGAGTTGTCTTTTATTTGGAGGATATTTGAACAAAATTTGATGACCTTTTAATGGCTTGAGATTTTGCTCCAATCGAACATCGTGGTATATACTAAATTCTGCCTGTCTTGTTTTTTGGCCAAAATGTGTTAAAGCGCTTGAATAGCAGCACATCCGATCCAGTTGAACTACCCCCAAATGTCTCATTGAAGACGGCTGTGTTTGTAAACATACCATTGGCCAGTAGGCTCAATTAGGGGAAATACCTAGCTCAATAAACATTTGTCTGTCCACTGGACAGTATACAAGCAAAGAAATAGGTCATGAAAAAATTGAACCAACTAACTGCCAGACGGCAATGTTTGTAAACATTCCATTGGCCAGTAGGCTCAATTAGGGGAAGTACCTAGCTCAATGGACATTAGTATGTCCTCATGAAAAAAATTCTACCGAATGTCAACCAGACGGCTGTGTTTGTAAACAAACCATTGGCCAGTAGTCTAAATTAGGGGAAGTACCTAGCTCAATAAACATTGGCATGTCAACTGGACAATATACAAGCAAAGAAATAGGTCATGAAACAATAGTACCAACTGACTTCCAGACGGCTGTGTTTGTAAACATACCATTGGCCAGTAGGCTAAATAAACATGAGTTGTGTCATGTTCTACGTCAGTTAAATGAACAACACTTTTCGACCTAGTAGTCATAACTAAATGAATGATATTTATATAGCCGCAACATTTGATCTTATAACACTTGATTTTTATAACAAATTGAAATGCACTGGTGAAGCTGGCTATTTGTAGGAAAATCAAAACTTCTAAAGATTTCTAGAATTTCCCGGAACCTGCTCAAGTTTTCAACGTTTTTCTAGAAGCTTCTAGAACCTTCTAGAGATTTCATAGAACCTTTCAGAACCTTCTAGAATTTTATATATTTTTTTCTAAAACTTACCAGAACCTTCTACCAATTTCTGTGTGCTTTATGTATACATACATTCAAAATTCATTCAAAATGATTTAAAATTTCAGTGTCGATGAGGCAGTACTAAATAAAGTCATATATTCATGACATTTTTTCTTTGCTGTTTTGAAGTCAAAGGCAACACAAAAAATAAAATGCTCCAAAAAAAAAAAATGTGACAAAAATTTATTCTGGGCCATAATACTTTGCACTCCTGTATATCTCTATGAACTAATGTTAACTCTTATACACTGTTATGTCTGTTATATGCTGCTATACATGGCTACATGGGCGTACTGCTATACACTGTCATCTTTTGCTAATTACTGCTTTACACTGCATTTCACTGCTATAATACTGCTATGTACTGCTATACACTGCTTTACACTGCAATTCACTGCTATAATACTGCTATGTACTGCTATACACTGCTTTACACTGCTTTACACTGCAATTCACTGCTATAATCCTGCTATGTACTGCCATGTATTGCTATGTATTGCTATACACTTCTTTGTGTTGCTGTACACTGATATGTTATGCTTTACACTGTAATATACTATCATATACTGATACGAATGACTATATTCAGCTGTACATTATATTTTTGTATTTACCGACAAGCACTGCCGTTTACTTGTATTTATAGATCTGTACCAGTGGTGGCCAACAAACAAACAACAACACTGACTATATATAGATCTGTACCAGTGGTGGCCAACAAACAAACAACAACACTGACTATATATAGATCTGTACCAGTGGTGGCCAACAAACAAACAACAACACTGACTATATATAGATCTGTACCAGTGGTGGCCAACAAACAAACAACAACACTGATTTAAAGCTCATTGCCAGCCAACACTCCAATTAAAATTGAAGGAAGTGATATTTTTAGTCACGTGCCGACTGATGAGGCAGAGCCATACGTTCGTTACCGCTGTTCTATACTATGCTTTATATTGCTATACACTGCTAATTACTGCTATCACTGCACTATTCTGTAATATACTGCTAAGCATTGCTGTATACTTCTATACACTGCTAATCAGTTATATGCCGTCTTATACTGCACTACACTTATATAGCCTGCGATTCACTGATATATACTTCTATGTTCTACTATATACTGCTTTTAACTGCAATATTTTTACAAAAAGCTGTTACCTTTAATAAAAAAACAAACTGCTATATACTGCAACACACAGTTAGTGAGAATTTCAGGAGCCATTAGTAATTCAAACTGCACATTTTGTCATTTTAAAACATGCTGGGTTTGTTTTTTAGAGCATTTTCCCCGTTTTGTCTGTCTGTCTGTCTGTCCGTCATCACCCTAGATCTCAACAACCATAAGTCCTAGACCCATGATGTATATATCATTTTGTAGGTTTTGGCCTGCCATGTGGGCAGCAAAAGTTCATTTCGCGATCTGACCTCTGAGGGCCGTAAAAGGGGGCTTATAAAGTACCGTTTTTTACTATATAAGCTATATTAACAAAGGAGCGCCCTATATCTCAGCAACCATAAGTCCTAGACTCATGATGTATATATCATTTTGTAGGTCTTGGCCTGCCATGTGTACATCAAAAGTTCATTTCGCGATAGGACCTCTGAGGGCCGGGCTTCAGGGCTCCTAAGGGGCTTATATATTATATATATATGGCCCCATTCTACACCTTGTCCGTTCAATAACCCATTCATTTGGTGCGAAATACTGCAGCTCGTAGTTTCACCAAGATTTATTAAGAAACTCATGAAATGAAATAGTAAGCTTGTGTTCTGAGTTTAATTGAAACTATCAGAGCTATGCAACAATTGACAGAGTTTTCGGACGATTAAATGACTACAATTTCGAATGTTTTCAATTATGAGTCCTATTTCAGTAACCACAAACCACTTGTAGTTAGATTTAAGAGAAAATATTTTTTTTTTCAAATATAAAGAAACGTCTTTATGATTGTTTTTTTTACAGATATATGCATTACACAATTGAATGTATAAACATTTCTAAAATTTACAAATATTTACTGAAAGCTAACAAACGTACTGAATCATAACACGAAAATGCGCTAACACGTCCTGTGTCCAGAATGGAACAGGCTTAATTGCTTGTTTTCATTTAACATCCATCTTCCAGACACATGAGAACATTATTGGCCGAGATGGTCAAGGAGCGGCCAGTAAGTCCAGACTGTTGATGATTAGCTCACCATGTTAACCTGCCCCGGGGAAACACATTGTAATTAAACAACTTCTTTTAGTGAAACAACGATTAGTCAACTTTCACTCCAGAGTCTGCATAGTTCAATTAAAAAACGAAAAACTCTTGAGGAACTTTTAGCTTTCTAGAGCTGGATGGAAGGAGGGGGGGGCATCGGTTAAAATGAGGTCACCTGATCCCACGTGATCCTGTCATGCACTGTCGGGCTTACTGACCAGTCAAGTACCGAGACACCTGGTGTCGTTCCGTAAGTAGGTCGTCGTCTTAGTGGCCTTTCCTACCGCGTGTATCGTGACAGTTTGAATCCCCGTGTCGGTTTAAATTGGCTGGCAGAAAAACTGTCACCCCATCTCAACGTGCGCCCCACTGGAGGCAGCGCTGTCGTACGTGGCCACATCGTGTGATTGGCTTCTCTTGAATTCCGGTCACAGTGCAGACGTTTAACGGCTTTTAGAGCTTGAATGGCAGTTGAAAAAAAACGGGGGTTGTATTCTTCAGTGTCGATAACCCTGATGAGAATGGGTCTGTACAGTGGTGAATGAGTCTGCACAGTGGGGAATCGGTCTGTTCAGTGGGGAATGGGTCTGCACAGTGGGAAATGGGTCTGCACAGTGGGGAATGGGACTGTACAGATAGGAATGGGACTGTTCAGTATACCATGCAAGACGTGACGGTGACTATATTCGGTCGTTTCACTATGTTGCAACGAACGTCCCCAATTCGTCTTGATATCGATATTTAGCCAACTACGTTTTGCCCATCTTATTTATTTAGATAAGTCTGTCTGTACTCGACTATCAAGTGGGTCGTACTATTGCCTCAAAGGTCGGCACATCCCACACCGACTGAAGTAGCCGGTGGTGTTGCGGGCCCTGTGCGGGCTAGTTTTTATATGTCCTTCATTTTGTCTCCCCCCCCTCCCCACGTTGCTCGGTATCTGTAGTTGAAGAATGACGTCACGTATGACTGGGTCGTGCATGACCAGTAAACCCCCGGGGGGGGGGGTTACCTTAACTTCGTTCTTTCTAGCAGTCTGTTACAATTAGTGACTGACAGATATACAACTGAGAGGAACTTAACGTTCATATCCACACTGACACACACACACACACCTACCCACACACACGAGTACACAACAAATATTGTGAAACTTGTCTGGGTTTTTATTTTGTCTGGGTGTCGAGTTTATTCAGACATCTGTACTTTACAATGATATCGTCTCCTAAACGAAAGAGATACACACAAAAACAACAACTTTATAAAAAAAAATAGACAATGAACTTTGAATATTTCTAGTGTTTGGTTTCCCAATTGTTTCTGTTGGGCTTGTGTTTGTTGGGTTTAATTGTGTGTGGACAGAGTCGAGCCAGTGATAGACATTATAATATGTCAGCAGTCTCTCTTCCCGCAGTGAGCTCATTGCCTGGACCAGTCTACATAGACAGTAAACAATCGTTTTTTGAGTGGTCTGAGTTACGGTCTGACATAATCTAAATGTGGGAGAGAGTGGGTATGTCTGTATACCTTGCCGTTACTAGGAGTGGAGGGGGTGGGTGTGGTACGCGGAGAAAATATGGGCCCCTATATATTTGATAGGAAATAGTACTGGCTCGGGAGGGGGGGGTCTCTGGATTCTTATTAGTCTTTTACCGTAAGAACGATCCTGTGTTAATTTGTGCTCTAGGATGTATAAGTGTGTCAATTTGTGCTCTAGGATGTATGTGTGTGTCAATTTGTGCTCTAGGATGTATAAGTGTGTCAATTTGTGCTCTTTGATGTATATCTGTGTCAATTTGTGCTCTAGGATGTATGTGTGTGTCAATTGTGCTCTAGGATGTATAAGTGTGTCAATTTGTGCTCTTTGATGTATATCTGTGTCAATTTGTGCTCTATGATGTATATGTGTGTCAATTTGTGCTCTATGATGTATATGTGTGTCAATTTGTGCTCTAGGATGTATAAGTGTGTCAATTTGTGCTCTTTGATGTATATCTGTGTCAATTTGTGCTCTATGATGTATATGTGTGTCAATTTGTGCTCTATGATGTATATGTGTGTCAATTTGTGCTCTATGATGTATATGTGTGTCAATTTGTGCTCTAAGATGTATATCTGTGTCAATTTGTGCTCTAGGATGTATATGTGTGTGTCAATTTGTGCTCTAGGATGTATATGTGTGTTAATTTGTGCTCTAGGATGTATATGTGTGTCAATTTGTGCTCTATGATGTTTGTTATATTTGCTATATGAAGTGTGTATGTCTTTGTGCTAACTTGAGTCGACAGAACTAAGAATGGGCAAG
>JAGDYQ010000047.1:4465965-4484045 GCA_021962125.1 Bulinus truncatus | reverse complement strand
CGTATAATACTAAATGCCAAAGACATGTACACTTATTGTAGAATAATGCCATATACATGTACACATATAATACTAAATGCCAAAAACATGTACACTTATTGTAGAATAATGTCATATACATGTACACATATAATACTAA
Organism: Bulinus truncatus; assembly: GCA_021962125.1. Lineage (NCBI taxonomy): Eukaryota > Metazoa > Mollusca > Gastropoda > Planorbidae > Bulinus > Bulinus truncatus. The sequence continues at coordinate 4,483,906 of JAGDYQ010000047.1, read as the reverse complement.
ATGCCAAAGACATGTACACTTATTGTAGAATAATGCCATATACATGTACACATATAATACTAAATGCCAAAGACATGTACACTTATTGTAGAATAATGTCATATACATGTACACATATAATACTAAATGCCAAAGACATGTACACATATTGTAGAATAATGCCATATACATGCACACATATAAATGAAAACACTATTTGGGAATGAACAATAACACACTGATGCATGTATACATTTCCTACAATTCCTGATATTTATCCCCTAAATCTTATAACCAAACAATGGAATAGTTTCCGCAGAGCACTTCTTCCATCCCCAATATAGTGCAACGACGGGAGGCGCCACGGGAAACAGGCAGGTGACTGGACACGCAGTCTACGGTATGCAGACCAGGCTCACAACCAACGCCCCGGTCAGCCGCCTTGAATATAAGGTATCCATGGCTAGTTCACTGAAAGTTGTTTCTTTGAAAACTAAAGTTTACTTCAAGCCTGGGACTGTGAGAGGAGGAGTAGTAGTGGTGGTGGTGGTGGGCACACTCACATACTGAATGAAACAACAACAACATCACACATGTAGGGTAGTGTGGACTGTCTTGGTCGTTAGTTGACTTGACAAGTTCAAGATGACGTCATAGACGAAACGTCCAGTCACAGTGAGGAGATGTTTGAATTGTCCCAGCCCACTGACTTAGTTGACAGTGAATGTTATAATTAAACCTAAACTGGACATTAACAAACAAAGCAGCTTAAAATAACTCTACTCATAAGAAAAAACCTTTTTCTAACATTGAAAAAATATAAATTATAGAACTGGGAAAAAAAATAAATTCAAAAATTAATTTAAGACAGAAAAGAGAGCTTGGAAATATTAGAGTCACGTGACTTCGTGAAAAACGTCACACAGACGTCCAGATGGGTTAAAACTATATCTAACCTATATATAACTATATATCTAACCTATATTTAACTATATATCTAACCTATATATAACTATATATTTAATCTCTATATATACTTGCTATAAACAAAATGAAATGAATACATGTATAGAAGACAGCCGTAAAGAGTAAATGAATATTTTATGAGGTACAACATAATACCTTTGCCAAACAATTCTTGGCACATGGCAGACGGCGAGGACGAGAAAGTGAAAGGGTGGTGGTGGTGCAGGTTTCGTTGTTAGTATGAGGGGGGGGGGGCTACTCCCTCAAACAGGACATACAAAGGGATAAGTGGATGAAAATCAACACCAACCGAATCAATCAACGAAAACTGAAACAATTATTATTATAATTATTTGCCGAAAAAGATTGACTTCAACTAGATGTAGCTATGAACGAAGTCAACCGAGTTACGACTGTAGACGCAAAGTATGCAGCTTGATATCAACTCTCAAACACAAATGCCTTTAGGGTAAACAGCCGCACAGTACGATTACATCAAGATAATCGAAGTATCCGCACAGTACGATTACATCAAGATAATCGAAGTATCCGCACAGTACGATTACATCAAGATAATCGAAGTATCCGCACATTACGATTACATCAAAATAATCGAAGTATCCGCACAGTACGATTACATCAAGATAATCGAAGTATCCGCACAGTACGATTACATCAAAATAATCGAAGTATCCGCACAGTACGATTACATCAAAATAATCGAAGTATCCGCACAGTACGATTACATCAAAATAATCGAAGTGTCCGCACAGTACGATTACATCAAAATAATCGAAGTATCCGCACAGTACGATTACATCAAAATAATCGAAGTATCCGCACAGTACGATTACATCAAAATAATCGAAGTGTCTGCACAGTACGATTACATCTGTATGGGACAGTTTCATACGAACGAGGGTGAATAGCTCCAAGGCCGACATGGTGTAAATCAGATAGTTTCGTGCCAGACATCGAGCGTTCTATGGTGGACAACATGTTTTGATTGAATGACCTAGATATGTAGGGCTCTCTCGGTGGGGCGCCATATTTTAAAGTCAGGTAGTTACAAATTTTCGTTATCGTACAATGTATCAATATGCGCCATTCGCACCACACACACAAACATACAAGCTGTGAAGAGCTCCTGTTGACAAAAACAATCATGACCAGATAATGGACATGACACGTTGGTCACAACCGGCAGACAAGAGTTATTGACAGGTTGAATCAAACGGATGAGTACACCCCCCCTTCCATCACACACACACACATTTACTCACCAACACACACACACTTACACATATACTCACCAACACACACACACTTACACATATACTCACCAACACACACACACACATTTATACATATACTCACCAACACACACATATACTCACCAACACACACATATACTCACCAACCCACACATATACTCAACAACACACACACATAAACTATACTCACCAACACACAAACACATATACTCACCAACACACACACACACACTTACACATATACTCACCAACACATACATATATACTCACCAACACGCACATTTACACATATACTCACCAACACACACACATATACTCACCAAAACACACACATATATACTCACCAACACACACACACACACATAAACTCACCGACACACACACATATACTCACCAACACACACACTCCTACATATATACTTCACAACACACACACATCTACTCACCAACACACACACACATATACTCACCGACACACACACATATACTCACGGACACACACACATATACTCACCGACACACACACACATATACTCACCGACACACACACACATATACTCAGGGACACACACATACATATACTCAGGGACACACACACATATATCCAACAAACACACACACATAAACTATACTCACCAACACACAACACATATACTCACCAACACATTAATACATAAACGATACTCACCACCGCACACACATATACCTCACCACACGCACACACACACATCTACCCACCGACACACACACACATATACTCACTGTCATATACACATATGCTTCACGGACATACACATTAGATATACTCACCAACATACACACAGCATATACTCACCGATACACATACATATACTCACGGACACACACACATATACTCACCAATATACACACATTATATACTCACTAATACACACACATATACTGCACCGACACACACACACATGTACTCAGTGACACACACATACATATACCCACCAACACACACACTGATTTACACACATACTCACCAACACACGCACACATACACATATACTCACCACACACACAGATAGTACTCACCAACACACATACATAGGTACTCATGTACATACACATATATGATACTCACCACCACTTACACACACTGCTACACATGTAAAATCACCCAATATATATACACTGTTATATATAAACTGTACCAACATATACACTCTTACATATATACTCACCAACACACATACATATACTCACCTACACCACACACATATGACCCACCACACACACACATATACTCACCCAACACACACACATATACTCACCACCACACACACACACATATACTCACGGACACATACACAAACATATATACTCGTGGACACATACTTTCCTGCCTATACTAACAATACATCTATCACCCCTGCCACCACACACACTTTAGCCGTGGTCCTGTCACCTGTAGACAGGCAACAAACGCCACCAGCCCAAGCGCTACACCAGAACTAGTTCCTACTACATATCAGCGCTGTTTGGGCCCCTGAAGTTCATTTGCATACACTTAGTGCCAAAGTCCGCCTTGGGGCCCTCTCCCTCCCTTGAAAATAGAAGAATAGTAAAAATGCCCCCCCCACCCTCGTTATAAACATTTACTCAGAATACACCCGCTCTGTCTCCAGTTTAATCTCACACACAAACACCGACAAATCCGTAGAGCTCTCTTCCATATTCCAACTCTATCTGCCAGAGCCTAATAAATAATGAATCCAGGCTTCAAACGTTTAAGGCAGGGGTGTTTTCGTCATGGAAGCGTTTGAGTTATTTTCTTAGAATGATGCAAATCTTCGACTTGCGGTAGCTCCATAAGTGTTGCTAATACCGCGCCCTTTAACGTGCCGTCTGATATATCCGCCTATGTTAAACCATGCATATCACTGGACGGCACTGTTGAAATACAGTAGAAAAATGAACCGCATAATGAACTTGACACTGTGGATGTGGATATAAAGGTACGTAACACTGACATATTACGATTGTCAGGTGGATGTGGATACCAAGCCAGACGAGTACAGTCAAGTGAATAGGTCTTGTACTCATGGAATAAGTCACTTGGCACCTGAGAGACAGCACTGACATATAATCTCAGTACGGCTGGACAATGCATTCACTGACCATACACACCGCGTCTCAGAGAAACAATTTAACAACTTGTCATTATATAATAGGACGAACACACACACTGACCTATAAACACTGTAAAAACACATGATAACACACGACATTGACACATTACAGAACTACACATTCAAACATACACCATCCACACACAACTGACAGTAACTTAAACCATAAACACACAGCTGACAGTAACTTAAACCATAAACACACAACTGACAGTAACTTAATCCAGCCACACACAACTGACACTAACTTAAACCATAAACACACAGCTGACAGTAACATAATTCATCCATACACAACTGACAGTAACTTAAACCATAAACACACAGCTGACAGTAACATAATCCATCCACACATAACTGACACTAACTTAACCCATAAACACACAGCTGACAGTAACATAATCCATCCACACACAACTGACACTAACTTAAACCAAACACACAGCTGACAGTAACATAATCCATCCATACACAACTGACAGTAACTTAAACCATAAACAAACAACCGACATTAAGTCAGTAACACAATCTATCCACACACAGCTGATAGTAACACAATCTATCCACACACAACTGACAATAACACAATCTATCCACACACAACAGACAGTAACACAACCAAGCAACAATTCCACAACAAACAAAAAAATCAACAAACAACTAACGATACATTTACACCATTTAGTGCTATTAATATTTGAAGGATTTCGACATTATTAACGTTCAATTCTAGACATGATAGTTCTTGTTAGTATTATATATCAGTCTTTGAACATTCCACCTACTTTTAATGGCATATTGCGCCATCTATTCTTGTATTTCACAATCATTTCAATGAATGGTTTCTTTTTTTTATTTTTCCTTCAGTGTATCTGTCAGACGGTTTAAGTTGATATGATACCACGGAGGGGGGGCTATAACATATATAGATATGGCAGCCAAGGGGTGGGGTAACAGGTGGAATCAATCTCTATGGAGATAAACTAAGAAAAGACAACCATTAATTGGGGGCCTTAGCAGATTAAAACAAATGAGTTCCATTCCACACGTGAGTCTCACTCGACCGACAGTCTTACTTCTAATTGTGTCCTATCGCGGCAAGTCATACGGCGACTAATTAACGGCCAGATGGGGTCATGCTATTGGTCTAGACATTAATTAGACCAAATTACTACATGATAAACCACTCCCCCCATTTTTCTCAGTCTCACCCCAGGGACAATGGCACCACCTGCTCCCCGGCACAATGTCGCTTGAAATATTTTCAGAAAAAAATTGATCAACGTTAAAAACCAACAACAAGATTGTATTAAAAAAAAAACAACAGCCGCTGGCAGGGGCGGGATTGAAGTAGGGGAGGGTGGATAGTACAGGGGGAGTCGTACTGTACACCAGACAGACAAAACAGGGCGGAACAGGGATTGGAGGTAGGGGAGGGTGGATAGTACAGGGGGAGTCGTACTGTGTCTGCAGACAGACAAAACAGCGCGGAACAGGGGATTGAGGTAGGGGGAGGGTGGATGGCATAGGGGGAGTCGTACTGTACACCAGACAAAACAGGGCGGAACAGGGATTGAGTGTAGGGAGGGTGGATAGTACAGGGGGAAACGTACTGTACACCAGACAGACAAACAGGGCGGAACGGGGATTAGAGGTAGGAGAGGGTGGATAGGTACAGGGGGAGTCGTACTGTACACCAGACAGACAAAACAGGGCGGAACAGGGATTGAGGTAGGGGAGGGTGGATAGTCCAGGGGGGAGTCGTACTGTACACCAGACAGACAAAACAGGGCGGAACAGGGATTGAGGTAGGGGAGGGTGGATAGTACAGGGGGAGTCGTACTGTACACCTGCAGACAAAACAGAGGGGCGGAACAGGGATTGAGGTAGGGGAGGGTGGATAGGTACAGAGGGAGTCGTACTGTACACCAGTAGACAAATACAGGGCGGAAACAGGGATTGAGGTAGGGGAGGGTGGACAGGAAGCCAGGGGGAGTCGTACTGGTACACCAGACAAAACAGGGGGCGGAACAGGGATTGAGGTAGTAGGGAGGGTGGATAGCATAGGGGGAGCCGTACTGTGGCCACCAGAGATGAATAAAACAGGGGCGGGAACAGGGATTGAGGGCCGCCCTCTTCACACACATGCCCCCTCCCCAACCTTTGGATGACCTGATACTCATACAGGTCAAACACCGTCAATTTGATTGAACAGTGGGAGTTCCTTTAATGTCGTATGTATTGATTCTAGTCTTTGAAGTTTTAATTGAATTTTGTTTTGACCCGAACAGAAGATTCCAGATACAGAAAATATGTCAACAGGATCCACCCAACGACAACAGAGCAACTTTCTATTGAAACCAGAAAAAACGACGAGACTGTAATTTGACTGTAAACATCATGTTCGATGGAGTAACAGAATTAGTAGATAACGTCAGGTGCCAGAAGCTACAGACAGTTCAATCTATGGTTCCAACAAATATATAGCGCTCTCTGTCTCTCTCTGTCTCTCTCTCCCCTCTCTCTTTTTATATATATATGAACAAAAAAACCTTCAATGTTCAGTGGCCTCAAAGTTTGGCGAGTAGTGACCCACTCAGACACCAATCTATTTTTTTAGCACCAACACATCTGTAGAGAGAGAGAAAGGATTAAATAAAAATATTTCAATACATCCCCTCCATGATGTCATTACTGTTTCTTTAAGACCCAATTTGAAATAACCTCGTGACTCATTGTTTGAGAACTACTGGACTAAAGAATGGAGACTGGGCTCAGATAGGGCTCACAGTCAAAGCGAGGGCTCAGATAGGGCTCACATTCAAAGCGTGTTTGATTTGTCAATACAATTTGAAGTTTTTTTAATTCTTTTTCTTTTTTATTTTTTCACAATAAACCTGGACGGTGCTTGGAGACATCAAAGAAAATTGTCTGGTATCATTCACACTCAAACCGCTCGTCCGAGGTACTCCGATATATCCATGTAAGAAAATATATCTGTATTTCAACAGGTAACTCATTCTCAGTAACCACTGACTCTCCGGCTAGAGAAGTATGCGGTGTTATTACTACATTGAGGCACCACGGGACCTCTCGTAGCTGGGGACCGCTCCCCCCCACACAACCTCCCCCCCATTCACCAGCCACAACATTATACAAATGACATGAACCGAATCACCAGGATGTTGTACACTGACGACAATGTCCAGATGCCAGAAATAAATCCTTCTTGGCCTGATGGATGCCAAGTTTATTTAAATAATATCACCAGCCTGTCCCATAATGCGAGAAGGTCAGTGAATAGTTCAAAACACGGATTGCATAAATATCCAATTGCAAGAGGCAGAAGAGTTCTAGACATGAAATATATGGACGGCACCGCGACACTCTTTCATGAAATCTGGAAGTTTTATTTTTATTTCTCAGTGCAGTGATGTTGAGTCTGAACTTGTTGCCAATGACAACATATATATGTGTATATGTATATAGTCAAGACTCAATAACCAGAGAGTGAGTTAGAGAGTTAAAACATACGATGTTGATTCTAAATGTAAAAGAACAACAACAAATAACTCTATTGATCCATTGGTATGAGTGATTCATACACGTGATGACTATTTTAGTCTGGCATTTGTTTTTTTATTATCGTGTCGTAAGTGTCAACTTTCTCTAGTCCATGACTATCCCTGTCAGACTATGGCCAGATTATCTCAGACTGAATGGATTGGTTTCTGACTACACACTGTTCACAAGAGTTGCCTGCCATCTGCAGTCCAGATACCACCACATAGTATGAATGACTAAACTGTTCACAACAGTTGTCTCCCATCTACAGTCCAGATACCACCACATAGTATGAATGACTACACACTGTTCACAACAGTTGTCTGCCATCTGCAGTCCAGATACCACCACATTGTATGAATGACTCACACTGTTCACAACAGTTGTCTGCCATCTGTATCCAGATACGATCAATAGTATGAATGACTACACACTGTTCACAACAGTTGTCTGCCATCTGCAGTCCAGATACGACCACATAGTATGAATGACTACACACTGTTCACAACAGTTGTCTCCAGATACGACCACATAGTATGAATGACTACACACTGTTCACAACAGTTGTCTCCAGATACGACCACATAGTATGAATGACTACACACTGTTCACAACAGTTGTCTGCCATCTGCAGTCCGATACCACCACATAGTATGAATGACTACACACTGTTCACAACAGTTGTCTGCCATCTGCAGTCCAGATACCACCACATAGCATGAATGACCAGCACACTGTTCACAACAGTTGTCTCCCATCTGCAGTCCAGATACCACCACATAGTATGAATGACTACACACTGTTCACAACAGTTGTCTCCCATCTGCAGTCCAGATACCACCACATAGTATGAATGACTACACACTGTTCACAACAGTTGTCTCCCATCTGCAGTCCAGATACCACCACATAGTATGAATGACTACACACTGTTCACAAGAGTTGTCTGCCATCTGCAGTCCAGATACCACCACATAGTATGAATGACTACACACTGTTCACAACAGTTGTCTCCCATCTGCAGTCCAGATACCACCACATAGTATGAATGACTACACACTGTTCACAACAGTTGTCTCCCATTTGCAGTCCAGATACGACCACATAGTATGAATGACTACACACCGTTCACAACAGTTGTCTCCCATTTGGAGTCCAGATACCACCACATAGTATGAATGACTACACACTGTTCACAACAGTTGTCTCCCATCTGCAGTCCAGATACGACCACATAGTATGAATGAATACACACTGTTCACAACAGTTGTCTGCCATCTGCAGTCCAGATACGACCACATAGTATGAATGACTACACACTGTTCACAACAGTTGTCTCCCATCTGCAGTCCAGATACCACCACATAGTATGAATGACTACACACTGTTCACAACAGTTGTCTCCCATCTGCAGTCCAGATACCACCACATAGTATGAATGACTACACACTGTTCACAACAGTTGTCTCCCATCTGCAGTCCAGATACGACCATATAGTATGAATGACTACACACTGTTCACAACAGTTGTCTGCCATCTGCAGTCCAGATACGACCATATAGTATGAATGACTACACACCGTCTACAACAGTTGTCTCCCCATCTGCAGTCCAGATACCACCACATAGTATGAATGACTACACACTGTTCACAACAGTTGTCTGCCATCTGCAGTCCAGATACCACCACATAGTATGAATGACTCACACTGTTCACAACAGAGGTCTCCTATCTGCAGTCCAGATACCACCACATAGTATGAATGACTACACACTGTTCACTACAGTTGTCTGCCATCTGCAGTCCAGATACCACCACATAGTATGAATGACTACACACTGTTCACAACAGTTGTCTCCAGATACCACCGCAGGTATGAATGACCACACACTGTTCACAACAGTTGTCTCCAGATACGACCACATAGTATGAATGACTACACACTGTTCACAACAGTTGTCTCCAGATACGACCACATAGTATGAATGACTACACACTGTCTGCTACAGTTGTCTCCAGATACCACCCATAGTATGAATGACCACACACTGTTCACAACAGTTGTCTCCAGATACCACCACATAGTATGAATGACTACACACTGTTCACAACAGTTGTCTCCAGATACTATCCACATAGTATAAATGACTACACACTGTTCACAAGAAGTTGTCTCCAGATACCACCATTAGTATGAATGACTACACACTGTTCACAATAGTTGCCTCCAGATACGACCACATAGTATGAATGACTACACGCTGTCTACAACAGTTGTCTCCAGATACCACCACATAGGTATGAATGACTACACACTGTTCACGATAGTTGTCTCCAGATACGACCACATAGTATGAAATAATAAACAGATCATGTGAGTACAGTGGCTGTGTGATGTCAGGAAGTGACCGATGTACCTGGGGAAAACGAACTCAATGTCCAGTCTTTCGTCCCCTAACAGGTGTGGTCACCGGGGTGACTACGAGAGCTACTTCCAGTGGCTAGTGTCTGTCCGTTCCTTTCATTGACCTGTGGTCACCTGTAGAGTCTTCTTCATTCTGTCCATCGTTCAATGTTGACCATACTGGTTCCTTCCAGCATTATCCTGCACCAGTGTTTAGCCAAGGGTATGAAGCGTGAAACGTGACCGAACCAGGTCAGTTTTTGTCCATTCCCTCTGTAGCCAGGACTTGTTCCCCTGTAGCCAGGACTAGTTTCTGTGAGGCTGTTGGTCCTTTTCTTGAGGAAAACTAAACTCAGGGCCACCTGTCACAAAGGACATGATCCCGAACGACTGCATCTTTCTTTCTGTGCCACGTCCACAATATGGCCTTACTTGGTGTGAAGCTAATGGACTTGCTCTTATCAAGTCTGTTCAATGATGCAGCAGACCACAACAAAGTAGGTGTCCGTCTGTCTAATATAACACCTTATACTCTCTCTCTCTCTCTCTCTCTCTCTCGCTCTTTCTATGTGAACACATTCACCATACCAGTCGTGCTTTCACTCTGACAACTGTCATGGTATTAGAGGAAAAAAAATGTAATCGACTCTTTTTTTTCTCTCGGCTATTTCAATTTTAACGCGATAACCAAAGTAATCGAGTCTGTCAAGGGCCGGGCGATACAATGGATGATTTACTACGCCCGTCGGCTATCGATTACTCCAAATTGAATACTTTATAATACATTGATATGATACAGGGTGGGAGACCAGGATCTAGAGAATAGGGTATCGATACATAACGCATTTTTTTAAAACAGTTACTCTGAATGAAATATGGAATAATTAAGTCACAAGTTGGGGGACACATTTTATTTACCGCTATTTAACTATGGTGTAATGGGGTCATTGTAATGTCCACCTACTGATTGGTGCAATAGTTCTAACCCATAATCTCTGGATAGATTTGTTGGAGGCGCCTTTCAGATTATTAAGGGATGGATTCAGAAATTGAGTAAATATTTATGCTCACACAAACACACACTTGGAAGAGATAATTTCACACTGTTATTCAACTTTGTATAAACATAAACAATCTTTCATTTTGTATGTATGTCCAGTGGCGCAACCACGGGGGGGGCAGGGGGCTGGAGGGGCTTGAGCCCCCTCCCAGACCAAATCATCATACATATTTTACCAAATCATCATACATCGTTTTTTTATATGTGAGCCCACCCCCCCCAGCATTTTTTTCCTATATGTGAGCCCACCCCCCCAGCATTTTTTGCTGGTTGCGCCACTGTGTATGTCGATTAAAACCACCAGAATCAAGAAGAAGCAACCATAACTCTTTAAGTCAAAAACCCAGAACTGGTTTTTAAAGATATAATGAGATGTTGACCCCCTGATAACCTCCCATCGACGTAATCTACTCCATCAACATACAAAGAGGTTTTAAAAAATTAAATTCTGGTGAAGGCGAAAGGAAGGAGAAAGTGGTTGGGGGGGGGAACCGCTAGAGAAAAGAAGAAAGACGAAGGTTCACACCTGGAGCCTCACACTGGGCCTTGCCCAGAACAGGAGGTCAAGGTCTTTTCTCACAGCACACATACTGCTCACCTGGCAGCATTCTATCCATCCGTCTGTCTGTATAACAACAGTATATAGTAGAACATATCAGTATAAGCCAGTTTAGTAACTTATGTATCATTTTATATCAGAGGACATGAGTATATAGTAGTATAAAGCAGTGCCTATCAATGTATATAGCAGTGTACAGGAGTTTAAAGCAGAGGTATATCAACGTATGTTAGTACGTATCAAGATATTAAAGCAGAGGTATATCTTAACGTATGTTAGTACGTATCAAGATATTAAAGCAGAGGTATATCAACGTAATGTTGGGGTACGTATCAAGATATGGAATTGTATAAAGGTATAAAGCAATGTATATGGGTGTAGAGCGATGTACAGAAATAATTATCAGTGTAAAACCGTGTATTTGGTTATATAGCAGTCTCAGGCAGTATATATATCAGTTCAATGGCCGAGTCTATCTGTATATAGCAGTGTATATCTGTATATAGCAGTGTATATCTGTATATAGCAGTGTATATCTGTATATAGCAGTGTATATCTGTATATAGCAGTCAGAGGCAGTATATATATCAGTTCAATGGCCGAGTCTATATGTATATATCAGTGTATATCTGTATATAGCAGGTGTAGGTCTGTATATAGCAGTGTATATCTGTATACAACAGTGTACCTTAGCATATAGCAGTAGTGTATCGATGTTATAGTATTTCAATTGATTGATTCTAAACCAGAAGTCAGTATGAACTGTTCCTTACGATTTGTCAATAGGACATTACATTCAGCTGACCAGCCTTACCAGGATGAAATACTTCTGGTCATTTTCTCGCTCATCAATGTTTCCATTCTTCCTGTCTGTGACAGAGTTACCCGGACACAACACAACGACTTACATAAAATGTAATATTTACATTACACACAATTAAACCTATTTGTGAGTGTGTGGGTTTAACTGAAGATTTTTGTTTCACTTGTAAGTTGTTTTTCTTTTTCTTTTTTAAGAAGTTCCTCAACACAATGAAGCAGTTCCAGCCACAATAAAACAGCTGATGGCAGCTAATTAATGAACTACCATAGTAAACAAATGGAATGTCTTCATGGGGGGGGGGGGGTGAGAAGGGGTTGTCGGACCTAAAGAATTTTTTTTTCACTTTTTTATGTATATAGGTTGACGTTTTAACGGTGTGTCTGTGTGCGGTGTGTGGTGTGTGCGTGTGTGTGGTGCGCCTGTATGTGTGGTGTGTCTGTATGTGTGTGGTGTGTCTGTGGGCAATTGTGTGGTGTATTTGTGTGCGTGTGTGTGGTGTGTCTGTGTGCGGGTGTGTGGTGTGTCTGTGTGCGTGTGTGTGGTGTGTGTGTGTGGCGTGTGTCTGTGTGCGGTGTGTGGTGTGTCTGTGTGCGGTGTGTGGTGTGTCTGTGTACGTGTGGCTGTGTGTGTGTGTTGTGCCTGTGTGCGTGTGTGTGGTGTGTCTATGTGCGTGTGTGTGGTGTGGGGTGTGCGCGTGTGTGGTGTTTCTGTGTGAGTGTGCGTGGTGTGTCTGTGTGCGTGTGTGGTGTGTCTGTGTGCGTGTGTGTGGTGTGTCTGTGTGTGTGGTGTGTCTGTGTGTGTTTGTGGTGTGTCTGTGTGCGAGTGTGTGGTGTGTCTGTGTGTGTGATGTGTCGTGTGTGTGGTGTGTCTGTGTGCGTGTGTGTGTGTCATGTGTGGTGTGTCTGTATGTGTGGTGTGTCTGTGTGCGGGTGTGTGGTGTGTTTGTGTGTGTGGTGTGTCTGAGTGCAGTGTCTGTGTGGGTGGTGTGTCTGTGTGTGTCCCAGTGGTGAGTTTTTGTGCATGTGTGTGGTGTGTCTGTGTGCGTGTGTGTGGTGTGTCTGTGTGCGTGTGTGTGGTGTGTGTGTGCGTGTGTGTGGTGTGTGTGTGTGTGTGTGTGGGTATGTGTGTGCGTGTGTGTGGTGTGTCTGTGTGCGTATGTGTGTGTGTGTCTGTGTGCGTGTGTGTGGTGTGTCTGTGTGCTATGTGTCTGTGTGCGTGTGTGTGTGTGTGGGTGTGTGGGGTGTGTCTGTGTGTGGTGCAAGTGTGTGTGAGGGTCAAGAGAACAAATTAATAGAGTGTTGGGAAACGTCATAGCCTTCCTAATCCAGTCTCCTTTGATGAACGTCGATAAAACATCTTCAAGGCATAGAACCCAGCTGAACAAAACCTTAACACCAGATAGACCCAGATTAAACCCATATTTACGCACCCTTGATCGCAACGTAAAATACGAAAGAAAACAAAAGCAAAGGAAACGATGACGTGACTGCTTGACGCTGTCCTGATTTAATGACAATGTCAAGGTTAGTTAAAGGGGGTAAGGGGAGAACATTAAATTTAGTATGTACTGACATACGGCTGCAAACTTTATATTGACTATAAATAAAGTCAAAAGAATAAAGTAAATACAATTAATCTTGTTTGACAGTCATGCTCAAAACACACTGATGGCTTTTTGTAATAGATGTACATAGTTTAGGATAAACATGGCTCAACGCACTGATGGCTTTTGTATTAGATGTACATAGCTTCCATGATAAACATGGCTCAACACAATGACGGCTTTTGTAATAGATGTACATAGTTTATGATAAACATGGCTCTACCACAATGACGTTTTTGTAGTGATGTACATAGTTTATGATAAACATGGCTCAACACAATAACGGCTTTTGTAATAGATGTATATAGTTTAGGAGCAACATGTTCAACGTACTGACGGTTTTTGTAATAGATGTACATAGTTTATGATAAACATGGCTCAACGCATTCTGATGGCTTTTGCCATGATGTACATAGTTTATGTATAAATATACATCAACACAATGACGGTTTTGTAATAGATGTATATGGCTTCAGCATAAACATGTCTAAACACACTGATGGCTTTTATAAGAGATGTACATATTTATGATAAATATGGCTCAACACACTGACGGCTTTAATATTAGATATATAGTTTATGATAACATGGCTCAACTATCTGACCGTTTTTGGGTAATAGATGTACATAGTATATGATAAACATGGCTCAAATTAAATATTCAGCTTTTGTAATAGATGGAATATAATTTGGTGATAAACATGGCTCAACACACTGATGGTTTTGTAATAGATGTACATAGTTTATGATAAACATGGCTCAACGCACTGATGCCACATTTTTGTAATAGATGTACATAGTTTGCGATAAACATGGCTCAACACAATGGACGTTTTTGTAATGATGTACATAGTTTATGATAAATAAGAAGCTCAACACACTGTTCTGCTTTTGTAATAGATATATAAGCCTATAGATAACATGGCTCAAATACACAATGCGGCTTTGGAATGATGGACATAGTTTATGATAAACATGGCCTAAACGTGACTGACGGTTACTTTTGTAAGGACATACATAGTTTATGATAAACATGGTCAACGCACTGATGGCTTTTGTATTAGATGTACATAGTTTATTATAAACATGCCTAATGCACTGATGGCTTTGAAATAGATGCATATGTCACATAAAAATATATTCCAACACAACGATTACTTTGTAATAGATGCATATAGTTTATGATATAAACATTATTCAACACACTGGATGGCTTTTGTAATAGATGTACATAGTTTATGATAAACATGGTCAAACACACTGATCAAGCTTTAAAGATGTACATAAAGCTAGTGATAAAGATGAATCAACGATCGACGTTTTTCAAATAGATGTACATAGTATATGTGATAAACATGGCTCAACACAATGACGTGCTTTTGTAATAGATGTACATAGTTTAGTGACAAAACATGCTCAACACACTGATGGCTTTGTAGCTGATGTACATAGCTTGCGATAAACATGGGTCAACATACAATGATAGCTTTTGTAATAGATGACATAGTTTATGATAAACATGGCTCAACACAATGAACGTTTTTTAATAGATGTACATAGTTTATGATGTTCATGGCTCAACACACTGATGGTTTTGCATGATGTACATAGTTTCTTAAGTGATAAACATGGTTCAACACACTGACTGTTTTGTAATAAATATATTAGCTTGCGATAAACATGATCAATCGTTATTCGACGTTTCTTCAACAGATAAAATATAGTATATGATAAGTCATGGCTCAATGTCAACGACGAAGCTCTATTAATAGATGTACATAGATCATGATAAATATTTCAACACAAATTGATGGCTTTTTAATAGATGTACATAGTTTAATGATAAACATGTCAACAAGATAAAAGTTTCTTTTGCATGACGTACATAGTTTATGATAAACATGGCTCAACACACTAATTTTGGTTTTAAAATAGACAAAGCATAGTTTAATGATAAACATAACCAATTAATTTGACGGCTTTTATAATAGATATACTAGTTTATGATAGTGCTCATAGTTCAACGCAGAACGACTTGCCTTTACAATAAGATGCAAATATTAGTATGATAAACATGGCTCAACACAATCATTGCTTTTGTAATAGAATACATAGTTTATGATAAAACATGGCTCATCACACTGATGGCTTTTGTAATAGATGTACATAGTTTATGATAAACATGGTCAACACAATGATAGCTTTTGTAATAGATGTACATAGCTTATGATAAACATGGCTCAACACACTGATGGCTTTTGTAATAGATGTAATATACTTTTTCACATAAATATGGCTCAACACACTGATAGCTTTTGTAATAGATGTACATAGTTTATGATAAACATGGCTCAATTTACATTGATGGCTTTTGTAATAGATGCACATGGTTTATGATAAACAACATCCTGTTACGAATCTCTGGCAGCAGGACTTATGGTTGTTTGATTATTATATAGCTCGCGGTATATAACGTCCTGTTACGAATCTCGGCAGCAGGACTGGCGGGTTGTTTGACGGCTGTAACATTTATAAATATACCGTTAAAAAAACTGTCTAAAAAGCAATGTAACAGGAATAAATTCTGGAATATCACTTTACTGGCAGGTATTTTCGGCGGATAACTTTAATGGGAAAGTGTCGGTTGTGTCTCTGTGGTGTATGTGTCGGTTGTGTCTGTGAGTGTGTCTGTGTGATCACAGTGTGGGTGCAATGTGTCTGTTATTGTGACCAGATTTTATAAAATTGATCAGTAGAAGATAAATCAGATATGCTGCATTGTGTAAGGATCCAAAATAAAAATAAAAGCCAACTTTGAAATGGAATGAATTCTATCTCCATACAGGAAACATTCCGCGGCTATTGCTGCACATCAGATGACGCACTTCCTGAATGGGATTACGTCAACAAACCACGAATGCAGCTTGCCTAGATGTCGTTCCTTAATACTGATGAAGCATTGCCAAAGTGATCGCCCAACATGGTCGGATTCTGAGTTGCAAGTTGGATGTACTAACAATAACTAAAACAATTACTGATCCTCCGATTACGGCGAAAACTGCATCCCCGTACATGCCCAATACACAAAGCTGTATTGTCTATGATTATACGATCTGTATTCTATGATTATACGATCTGTATTGTCTATGATTATACGATCTGTAT
This sequence comes from Bulinus truncatus, assembly GCA_021962125.1. Taxonomy (NCBI): domain Eukaryota; kingdom Metazoa; phylum Mollusca; class Gastropoda; family Planorbidae; genus Bulinus; species Bulinus truncatus. The sequence continues at coordinate 4,466,352 of JAGDYQ010000047.1, read as the reverse complement.
TGTCTATGATTATATGATCTGTGTTTGTCTATGATTATACGATCTGTATTGTCCTATTTTGTTTCAGTTTGGGTTGTATGCGCTTCAGACTTTTTCAAAAAGCAAAAGTGTTCATGGTTTATAGCCAGTGCATCACCAGTTTTCCAACCGACGTGACGTAAAATCAAAGTCAAGAGATGACATCTTCTAGGACGACCAGTGTAACACAGTCTTGACCACAACGACCAGTGTAACACAGTCTTGACTCCAACGACCAGCAACACAGTTCTAACCACAACGACCAGTGTAACAGCGTCTCTAACTACAACAACAGTGTAACACAGTCTTGACCACAACGACCAGTGTAACACAGTCTTGACCACAACGACCAGGTGGCAACACAGTCTT
>JAGDYQ010000047.1:4454044-4465465 GCA_021962125.1 Bulinus truncatus | reverse complement strand
AAAATGTCATACATTTGTACATATATATAGAAAGACAAAAATCAGTCTGTCAGCCGTCCGAACTAAAGTAGAATGATGAGTGGGGCCACCAGGGCTGTCTAGGTTGTGCACCCGAACATTGTAGTGTTGATATCATTGTAGTGATGATATCATTGTAGTGTTGATAACATTGTAGTGTTGATATCATTGTAGTGATTATAACATTGTTGTATTGATAACATTGTAGTGTTGATAACATTGTAGTGTTGATAACATTGTAGTGATTATAACATTGTAGTGTTGATAACATTGTAGTGTTGATAGCATTTTAGTGTTGATAACATTGTAGTGTTGATATCATTGTAGTGATTATAACATTGTTGTATTGATAACATTGTAGTGTTGATAACATTGTTGTATTGATAACATTGTAGTATTGATATCGTTGTAGTGATTATAACATTGTTGTATTGATAACATTGTAGTGTTGATAACATTGTAGTGTTGATAACATTGTAGTATTGATAGCATTTTAGTGTTGATAACATTGTAGTGTTGATATCATTGTAGTGATTATAACATTGTTGTATTGATAACATTGTAGTGTTGATAACATTGTAGTGTTGATATCATTGTAGTGATTATAACATTGTTGTATTGATAACATTGTAGTGTTGATAACATTTTAGTATTGATAGCATTTTAGTATTGATAACATTGTTGTGTTGATATCATTGTAGTGGTGATATCATTGTAGTGGTGATATCATTGTTGTGTTGATATCACAGTAGTGTTGATAACATTGTATCCCGATCGGGGTCACATAAGGTCGAAAAGACCTGTATTCGGCAGTCACGGTACAGGCAGGCAATGTGTGGCCAGCGTACTGATTTTCATTTCTCCTGGTATTGAGCTCCGGTGTCTGGCCGCGTTTAAAAAAAAATCAGCTTCAACCCAGGACTTACAGATCGACACCTGTGACCTCTATCGACCACTCAATGACTGTACAAAAGTACAAGGTCTGAACAATTCATGTTTTAACTTTCAAACGGTATTGATCTCTTGTCCAGCGCCTCTGTCAAATTTTAGAATCCATTGTGGCCCGCCATTAAACATAAAAATATCCCCCCCCGGACAATGTTGACTATGACCACTCCCTGGCACAGTCCGGAGACAACATCATTGACTCAACAGACTGGTCGCATTGGTCACTTACCTGTCTGACTATTGCATCTGTTGTACGTTAGTTTGGTCATCGCATGTCAGACTGATCGATCTGTTGTACGTTTGGTTTGTCATCCAGATGTCATGAAGATGTCAACTGACCTTTTGAAATAGCCATCTCTCCCTTCTCTCTCACTCGTCAAATTTTAATTGAATATATAAGCGCCCCCCCCCCCCCCCCGCATCGACCTATACGCTATTTGCCTCGAGCCATGAAGGTATAGCATAAATGTCAGTTGAATGAAATCTGCTCGTGCTTATTCTGTTTGATTTCTTCTGGTTGCAGCCTTCACCCATGCGAGTGTGTGTGCGTGTGAGATTTGAACAGTTTGATGTAAATCTGTTGGAATGATGAATGACGGGAAGATGTCGCCGAAATAGAGGGAGAGAAGTATGTTAAGGCACGAGGGAAAATGAAAAATGAATTGGAATCGAGTTACATGGAATAAATGTTGAACTTTTACGTCATGAAACGTCTAACTCGTCGGTCATTGCACGTCTGAATAATTTAAAATATTATGGGAATAAACAACCCAACCTATTCATACTAATTGCATTTCAATACTCACATGGCTTCAAAAGATATCGACGTTCGAATGTACGGATCGAAGAGTGTTTAAAGCCACCATGTTTTTTTTTTAAGAGAGAACAATTTCTGATTGCGTCATCACGACCTTCAAGCAATTCATAGCAATTATCGAAGGCTGAAATCGGATTTTTTTTTCCATTTTCTCTTCTTTTCGTCTCATAACCCTCATAAGCGTTTGAAAATTAAAAACCACACTTGTGGCTAGAGCATCCATTAATATCTAATGAGTTTGTGATTATTAATTGTGATACACATAGGTGAATATTTGACTTAGCGAGATATCAGTATACAAAGTACAAAAGATCAGGTTTGGTAGTTAAAGATATTTCGTTATATACTTTATATGTGGGTCTCATTAGAAGATTGTATTTTTAAATATCTTTCATTACGTCTGTTGTGCAGGTTTTTAAACTAGATGAGATGAAAGAATGAGTATGAAACAGATGTAGCGTATTGAAATACAGTTAACATTGAAATGTATCCGGGGTTTTTGTATTTGAAAGGTTTTTTGTTTTTAATTTGAAACGATGGATGAAGCTAAACGAAATATCCAGTGATATACACATGACTGCGGTTTGAAATCTTTTGTTTTGTGCCTTATTCTAAGATTGTATTATTATTGATTTCAAAACAACTGTTCACGTTCTTCATTTTGTTTTGATCTGCTTCGTTACAGCTTATGGGTGCATGGGACTAGTGGATGCAGGGAGGGTGGGTGGGGGAGCCGGGGATCTAGGGAAGGGTTGGGTGGGGGATCCAGGGGTTCACGGAGCCGGGGATCTAGGGAAGGGTTGGGTGGGGGATCCAGGGGTTCACGGAGGCGGGGATCTAGGGAAGGGTTGGGTGGGGGATCCAGGGGTTCACGGAGCCGGGGATCTAGGGAAGGGTTGGGTGGGGGATCCAGGGGTTCACGGAGCCGGGGATCTAGGGAAGGGTTGGGTGGGGGATCCAGGGGTTCGCGGAGCCGGGGAACTAGAGAAGGGTTGGGTGCAGATGACTATTTTTTATTTAACAATGGTCTTCACCCTCTACCACAGAATATATGTTTGTATTTCAGGGATCGATTTACCGCCGGGGATTCCCCGGCACTGAGAACTGTCATCCCCGGCTCTGCTTTAGATAATATTTCCCTGCCGGGGATGAAACCATAGACATTTATCCCCTGCTCTGCAGACATTTTTTTTCACCCCCGGCACTGGTTTTTTTTCTCTTAAATCGAGCACTGATGTATGTATACCAGCACACACACACAGAAGCACTATCTTCAAACATAGTGTCATGACTGGCAGGCAACCCTTGTTCTAAAAAAAAACTTGTCATCCATCCAATGGAACTCTTCCTATACAACTCCAATAAGTCTATTAACCTACATCCCGCTAACACTTTGCACAAACTATAGATTTGTAAGAAAAAAAATCGACCTTCTCCAAGATGTGAGGTTAGTTCCTTGATTTAATAGACCTTCTCCAAGTTGTGAGGTTAGTTCCTTGATTTAATAGACCTTGTCCAAGATGTGAGGTTAGTTCCCTTGATTTAATCGACCTTCTCCAAGATGTGAGGTTTGTTCCCTTGATTTAATCGACCTTCTCCAAGGTGAGGTTAGTTCCCTTGATTTAATCGACCTTCTCCAAGGTGAGGTTAGTTCCCTTGATTTAATCGCCCTTCTCCAAGATGTGAGGTTAGTTCCCTTGATTTAATCGACCTTCTCCAAGATGTGAGGTTAGTTCTCTTGATTTAATCGACCTTCTCCAAGGTGAGGCTAGTTCCCTTGATTTTATCGACCTCCAAGATGTGAGGTTAGTTCCCTTGATTTAATCGACCTTCTCCAAGATGTGAGGTTAGTTCCCTTGATTTAATCGACCATCTCCAAGATGTGAGGTTAATTCCCTTGATTTAATCGACCTTCTCCAAGATGTGAGGTTAGTTCCTTGATTAAGAAATCTGTTTCAAGATAACTCCCCAGCATCTTTACAATCACTTAGTCTCGCCTCCCTCCCCCACGAGAGTCTCACGTGACAGTCTCTCCATTAACAAAACGATGTGACGACTACCAGTAGGAAAAAAAAAACACAAAATAATCCAAGCTATACAACTTTACATCGGTGGGTGAATCAATGACAGTCCAAGGGACGGAACTCGACGAGCTCAACACTTTGAGGAAGTAGTGAGACTGAGTTGTCTGTCTTGTGAGTTTGTCATATCATGGTGTTCTTAGACTAGGCCTCGAATTCACCCGGAATGTGTTGAGGAAAAAAAAACTGAGACAAGAAATTTAACACAGGCCTTTGTATTTCTGTGAGATTTCTATGGACTGAATATAACACTTTGTAAAGTACACATTTTCTTTAAGTTTTAGTACGGGATAAATTTGAAAGTGATGCTTGTGTCCCGGGCTGTATAGTGTGTGATAGAGTGTGTGATAGTGTGTGTGATAGAGTGTGATAGTGTGTGTGATAGTGTGTGATAGTGTGTGTGAAATAGTGTGATAGTGTGTGTGATAGTGTGTGATAGTGTGTGTGATAGAGTGTGTGATAGTGTGTGTGATAGAGTGTGATAGTGTGTGATAGTGTGTGTGATAGAGTATGATAGAGTGTGTGATAGTGTGTGTGATAGAGTGTGTGATAGTGTGTGATAGTGTTGTGATAGAGTGTGTGATAGTATGTGTGATAGTGTGTGATAGTGTGTGTGATAGTGTGTGATAGTGTGTGTGATAGAGTGTGATAGTGTGTGTGATAGAGTGTGATAGTGTGTGTGATAGTGTGTGTGATAGTGTGTGTGATAGAGTGTGTGATAGTGTGAGTGATAGAGTGTGATAGTGTGTGATAGTGTGTGTGATAGAGTGTGATAGAGTGTGTGATAGTGTGTGTGATAGAGTGTGTGATAGTGTGTGTGATAGAGTGTGATAGTGTGTGTGATAGAGTGTGACAGAGTGTGTGATACTGAGTGTGTGATACTGTGTGTGATACTGAGTGTGTAATAGTGTGTGTGATAGAGTGTGATAGTGTGTGTGATAGAGTGTGATAGTGTGTGTGATAGTGTGTGTGATAGAGTGTGATAGTGTGTGTGATAGAGTGTGATAGTGTGTGTGATAGTGTGTGTGATAGAGTGTGACAGTGTGTGATAGTGTGTGTGATAGAGTGTGATAGTGTGTGTGATAGTGTGTGTGATAGAGTGTGATAGTGTGTGTGATAGAGTGTGATAGTGTGTGTGATAGAGTGTGATAGTGTGTGTGATAGTGTGTGTGATAGAGTGTGATAGTGTGTGTGATAGAGTGTGATAGTGTGTGTGATAGAGTGTGATAGTGTGTGTGTTAGTGTGTGTGATAGAGTGTGCGATAGTGTGTGTGATAGTGTGTGTGATAGAGTGTGATAGTGTGTGTGATAGTGTGTGTGATAGAGTGTGTGACAGTGTGTGTGATAGAGTGTGTGATAGTGTGTGTGATAGAGTGTGATAGTGTGTGTGATAGAGTGTGTGATAGAGTGTGATAGTGTGTCTGATAGAGTGTGTGATAGAGTGTGATAGTGTGTGTGATAGTGTGTGTGATAGTGTGTGTGATAGAGTGTGATAGTGTGTGTGATAGTGTGTGTGACAGTGTGTGTGATAGAGTGTGTGATAGTGTGTGTGATAGTGTGTGTGATAGAGTGTGTGATAGTGTGTGTGATAGTGTGTGTGATAGAGTGTGTGATAGAGTGTGATAGTGTGTCTGATAGAGTGTGTGATAGTGTGTGTGATAGTGTGTGTGATAGAGTGTGTGACAGTGTGTGTGATAGAGTGTGTGATAGTGTGTGTGATAGAGTGTGTGATAGAGTGTGATAGTGTGTGTGATAGAGTGTGATAGTGTGTGTGATAGTGTGTGTGATAGAGAGTGTGATAGTGTGTCTGATAGAGTGTGTGATAGTGTGTGTGATAGAGTGTGATAGTGTGTCTGATAGAGTGTGTGATAGTGTGTGTGATAGTGTGTGTGATAGAGTGTGTGACAGTGTGTGTGATAGTGTGTGTGATAGTGTGTGTGATAGAGTGTGTGATAGTGTGTGTGATAGAGTGTGATAGTGTGTGTGATAGAGTGTGTGATAGAGTGTGTGATAGAGTGTGTGATAGAGTGTGTGACAGTGTGTGTGACAGTGTGTGTGACAGTGTGTGTGATAGAGTGTGATAGTGTGTGTGATAGTGTGTGTGATAGAGTGTGATAGTGTGTGTGATAGAGTGTGTGATAGAGTGTGTGATAGAGTGTTATAGAGTGTGTGACAGTGTGTGTGACAGTGTGTGTGATAGAGTGTGATAGTGTGTGTGATAGTGTGTGTGATTGAGTGTGATAGTGTGTGTGATAGTGTGTGTGATAGAGTGTGTGATAGAGTGTGTGATAGAGTGTGTGATAGAGTTTGTGACAGTGTGTGATAGAGTGTGTGACAGTGTGTGTGATAGAGTGTGTGACAGTGTGTGTGACAGTGTGTGATAGAGTGTGTGACAGTGTGTGTGACAGTGTGTGATAGAGTGTGTGACAGTGTGTGTGATAGAGTGTGTGATAGAGTGTGTGACAGTGTGTGTGACAGTGTGTGATAGAGTGTGTGACAGTGTGTGTGACAGTGTGTGATAGAGTGTGTGACAGTGTGTGTGACAGTGTGTGACAGTGTGTGTGACAGTGTGTGTGATAGAGTGTGATAGTGTGTGTGATAGTGTGTGTGATAGAGTGTGATAGTGTGTGTGATAGTGTGTGTGATAGAGTGTGTGATAGAGTGTGTGATAGAGTGTGTGATAGAGTGTGTGACAGTGTGTGATAGAGTGTGTGACAGTGTGTGTGACAGTGTGTGTGATAGAGTGTGTGACAGTGTGTGTGACAGTGTGTGATAGAGTGTGTGACAGTGTGTGTGACAGTGTGTGTGACAGTGTGTGATAGAGTGTGTGACAGTGTGTGTGACAGTGTGTGTGACAGTGTGTGATAGAATGTGTGACTGTGTGTGACAGTGTGTGTGACAGAGTGTGTGACAGTGTGTGTGACAGTGTGTGTGACAGTGTGTGTGACAGTGTGTGACAGTGTGTGTGACAGTGCGTGATAGAGTGCGTGACAGTGTGTGTGACAGTGTGTGTGACAGTGTGTGTGACAGTGTGTGTTTTGTGTCTCAGTGGGTGGAAATGGGACATCAATGGACTTGAACTCCCCCTCTTCCCCCCACTCCCGGGACAAGTTCGCTGCCACCCGGAGAAATAGAAGAATTGATATGAACAACGTGCTCGACAAATGACACAAAATGTCAAGAAATTTTAATGATCTAGGAAATAAAACTACAACAACACTAGCAGCAATTAGTATTCGATTATTTATGACACTTCACTAAACTGCCTGTCTGATTCTCGATTCCGAATGAAATGAAATGATTGAGAATATGTTGGACTGCAGCCCGATACATCGGATGAGAAATCAGCAGTCGGGTGGAAAAATATTCGATTTCAATTCAAAGATCTAAAACTAGTTCCAAAACTTAGGATTCCGACAAGTGGTCCCATGAGATCCACTTTGCAGGACCGTTACTGGTAGAACATGTAGGACAGGATAAGTGGTGAGGACATTTAGGTCCTTCTTGTACTGTATTACTGATCTCTATCTCTAATAGTGCAGATAACATTTTAGGATATCTTAAAACAACAAACTTTCACCTCCCTTTTTATAATCGCCTTAAATTCTTTGTGAGTTTTTTTTTTACTCTTACAAAATCTGTTCACACACACACATGTATACACGAATACAACACGCATACAGTACACACACACACATTTATACACGCATACAGTTCACACACACATGTATACACGAATACAGCACGCATACAGTTCACACACACACATACATGTATACACGAATACAACACGCATACAGTTCACACACACACATGTATACACGCATACATTTCACACACACTCACACACACACATTTATACACGCATACGATTCACACACACGCTGATTTGAAACAATCTTGAAATAAGTTCATTTATTTCTCTACTATCCGCAGACATCTACCTCACCAAGTGTCCCTGTCGGTTGGTCTCCATCTTCATTGTTTTATCATTAGTGATACATCGGTGTCCGAAATACCGAAACTTGTGTGTGTGTGTTTGTGAATCTGATCATTTCGGCCTAACATACCATTCCTATTCCGAGTCTAGCGAGTTAAACTCTCCATAGCTCGAAGTTTCTATTAGTTTCATTAGTTGTGTGTATCTTGTAGCTGTAAGTTTGAAATAAATATCGGGAAATGCTGTGGATTAGGTCAGAGAAAGATGTCTGTTGTTATGGATTAAGTTCAAAGAAAGATGGTTGTCGAGTCATAAACTATTGGATTCCAACTTTTGTAGAGTGAAGTCGTAACAGTTATATAAACGGTGTTTGAGAAATAAACAGTCACTGGTCAGTATTAAACTCATCACTGTTCAGTATTAAACTCACCACTGGTCAGTATTAAACTCACCACTGGTCAGTATTAAACTCACCACTGGTCAGTATTAAACTCACCACTGGTCAGTGGTCAGTATTAAACTCATCACTTGTCGGTATTAAACTCATCACTGGTCAGTATTAAATTCATCACTGGTCAGTATTAAACCCATCACTGGTCAGTATTAAACTCATCACTGGTCAGTATTAAACTCATCACTGGTCAGTATTAAACTCATCACTGGTCAGTATTAAACTCATCACTGGTCAGTATTAAACCCATCACTGGTCAGTATTAAACTCATCACTGGTCAGTATTAAACTCATCACTGGTCAGTATTAAACTCATCACTGGTCAGTATTAAACTCATCACTGGTCAGTATTAAATTCATCACTGGTCAGTATTAAACCCATCACTGGTCAGTATTAAACTCATCACTGGTCAGTATTAAACTCATCACTGGTCAGTACTAAACTCATAATGCAGAGAGCGGACAGGTGGAACAATGAGAAAAAAAACATTTGAAAAACAAAATGGCGAAATAGAAAATTAAATCTGGACAGTACGGAGATGACTGACATAATTTGACCCGCCCATCAGTTCTATGGAGTCGTGAGATATACTGTGTGACGTAACAGATAGTGTCCGTCTTGCGCACGAGTATAGTTTAGTCTCATCAGGGTTGTCCCCCCCCCTCCCACCCGTTTGTTGCGTCTACCACTGGCTGGAACATTTCAAGTGGTGCGACAAAGACCTGGTTTAACTGTTCACAACACTCTGACGTGAACATATTCCTGCGGAGCTGTTCTTAACGATGGCGAACTTGTCACCCGCCCCCCATTAAAATAGACGCCCCCTGGTGGTACAAGTACAACATATTGTTCACTGACAATTATAAACATCCATTATTATTATTACACATTTGTTGAGGATTAAACAAAGAAACTTTTTTTAAAGATAAAATGATTGCAGTCTATTTATCACCATCTTACATTGGGGTTCCTAGAAAATGATTGCAGTCTATTCATCACCATCTTACATTGGGGTTCCTAGAAAATGATTGCAGTCTATTCATCACCATCTTACATTGGGGTTCCTAGAAAATGATTGCAGTCTATTGTCCTACCATCTTACATTGAGGTTCCTAGAAAATGATTTTGCAGTCTATTCATCACCATCTTACATTGGGGTTCCTAGAAAATGATTGCAGATCTATTCATCACCATCTTACATTGGGGTTCCTAGAAAATGATTGCAGTCTATTCATCACCATCTTACATTGGGGTTCCTAGAAAATGATTGCAGTCTATTCATCACCATCTTACATTGGGGTTCCTAGAAAATGATTGCAGTCTATTCATCACCATCTTACATTGGGGTTCCTAGATCTACTTTTCGCCTTCGGCTGTATAATAAACGAATGATCGCACTATCTCAAACTAGATACACCGGCAGTCTAAACAATGTACTAATAGTTGTAGTATGTATTTTCTTATGTGTGTGTGTCTGTGTTAGATAGCATATTTCTCTCATATCTATTATTAAACTTACCACAGTACTATTGATAAGACATGACAGTACTCATTGTAAACATGAACGTTTCTTTAAGTATTGATGAGACATGAACGTTTCTTTAAGTATTGATGAGACATGAACGTTTCTTTAAGTATTGATGAGACATGACAGTAGACATTGTAAACATGAACGTTTCTTTAAGTATTGATGAGACATGAACGTTTCTTTAAGTATTGATGAGACATGAACGTTTCTTTAAGTATTGATGAGACATGACTTTAAGTATTGATAAGACATGACAGTAATCATTGTAAACATGAACATTTCTTTAAGTATTGATGAGACATGAACGTTTCTTTAAGTATTGATGAGACATGACAGTAGACATTGTAAACATGAACGTTTCTTTAAGTATTGATGAGACATGAACGTTTCTTTAAGTATTGATGAGACATGAACGTTTCTTTAAGTATTGATGAGACATGAACGTTTCTTTAAGTATTGATGAGACATGAACGTTTCTTTAAGTATTGATGAGACATGAACGTTTCTTTAAGTATTGATGAGACATGACAGTAGTCATTATAAACATGAACGTTTCTTTAAGTATTGATGAGACATGAACGTTTCTTTAAGTATTGATGAGACATGAACGTTTCTTTAAGTATTGGTGAGACATGACAGTAATCATTGTAAACATGAACGTTTCTTTAAGTATTGATGAGACATGAACGTTTCTTTAAGTATTGATGAGACATGAACGTTTCTTTAAGTATTGATGAGACATGACAGTAGTCATTGTAAACATGAACGTTTCTTTAAGTATTGATGAGACATGAACGTTTCTTTAAGTATTGATGAGACATGAACGTTTCTTTAAGTATTGATGAGACATGACAGTAGACATTGTAAACATGAACGTTTCTTTAAGTATTGATGAGACATGAACGTTTCTTTAAGTATTGATGAGACATGAACGTTTCTTTAAGTATTGATGAGACATGACAGTAGACATTGTAAACATGAACGTTTCTTTACGTATTGATGAGACATGAACGTTTCTTTAAGTATTGATGAGACATGACAGTAGACATTGTAAACATGAACGTTTCTTTAAGTATTGATGAGACATGAACGTTTCTTTAAGTATTGATGAGACATGAACGTTTCTTTAAGTATTGATGAGACATGACAGTAGTCATTGTAAACATGAACGTTTCTTTAAGTATTGATGAGACATGAACGTTTCTTTAAGTATTGATGAGACATGAACGTTTCTTTCAGTATTGATGAGACATGACAGTAGTCATTGTAAACATGAACGTTTCTTTAAGTATTGATGAGACATGAACGTTTCTTTAAGTATTGATGAGACATGACAGTAGTCATTGTAAACATGAACGTTTCTTTAAGTATTGATGAGACATGAACGTTTCTTTAAGTATTGATGAGACATGAACGTTTCTTTAAGTATTGATGAGACATGAACGTTTCTTTAAGTATTGATGAGACATGAACGTTTCTTTAAGTATTGATGAGACATGACAGTAGACATTGTAAACATGAACGTTTCTTTAAGTATTGATGAGACATGAACGTTTCTTTAAGTATTGATGAGACATGAACGTTTCTTTAAGTATTGATGAGACATGAACGTTTCTTTCAGTATTGATGAGACATGA
>JAGDYQ010000047.1:4154906-4453544 GCA_021962125.1 Bulinus truncatus | reverse complement strand
TCTCGTGTGGAGAGGCCGAACTCCCATCGGGCGCCTCCCCAGGTGGCGGATAGGGGAAAGCTCGCCAGATATGGTGAGTGCCGATGAAATACAACTCTGGGGGCGGACCAAAGCAGGCAACTACTGCCTTGTAGTTAGTGGAGGGATCCACAAAGGCTAAGGGACCTAACCTTAAACAAAGGCAGCTACCCACAAGGCTGTGAAGGGCAACACCCTAGTGGTTGTGCACAGGGCTAACTACCCAGTCATGTAAAAAAAACACTAGTTACGAAAGCCAATCAACAATTCAAAAACCGGACTGATTCAAATGGAAACCGACCTTCGCATGATCACGGACATGATTACTGGCTAGCGACTTGGAACGTGTTAAGCCTATACAGAGCAGGAGCCCTAACCCGCCTCACTGAACAGCTTAGAAAATACAAAATAAAAATAGCAGCACTCCAAGAAATCAGATGGAAAAATTCAGACATACTAAAAACAACAGAGTATACCATCTTTTATAGTGGAAACACCACAAATACATTAGGAACAGGTTTTGCCGTCAGGAAAAACATCCTCAATCAAATAATTGGCTTTAAACCAACCAATGAAAGATTGTGCAGCCTCAGGATTCGTGGCAAAATGTTCAATATGACCCTAATATGTGCCCATGCACCCACTGAAGCCTCAGAAGGGAATACCAAAGAGGAATTTTATGATGCCCTAGAAAGGTTATATGAAGAAGCACCTAGACATGGTATCAAATTAGTGTTAGGAGACTTCAACGCTAAGATTGGCAAAGAAACAGTATACAGACCGACAATTGGAAGCTACAGTCTACTTGAAGAAAGCAACGATAATGGAACGCGTCTGATTGATTTTGCATCTGGCAAAGGCATGACCATTAGTAGCACTAAGTTTCCACACAAAAGAATACACAAGGAAACATGGAGGTCACCAGATGGGGTGACAAGAAATCAAATAGATCATGTGCTAATAGACAGGCGACATGGTTCAGATATTCAAGATGTCAGAAGCTTCAGAGGAGCAGATGCCGACACAGACCACATGTTAGTCAAAATAAAGTATAGACAAAAAATAAGTATCTTTCACAGCACAAAAGCAAAGATAACAAACCAATTTGACTGTGAAAAACTAATAAAAGAGCCACAAACAAAAGAAAAATATGCACAAGAAATTAAAAGCAAACTAGAAACACTAGATATAGATAATACTGAAAATCTAAATAGCCACTGGGAAAAGATTAAACAAACCATAAAAAACACAGCGGAAAGTGTCATAGGGTACAAGCAAAAGAAGAAAAGAGCTGAATGGTATGACGATGAATGCAAAAAAGAAGTGGAAGAACGAAACAAATTGAGGATGATAATGCTACAAAAAGCAACAAGAAAGTCAACTCACGCATACACTGAGGCTAGAAGGAAGGCCACTAAAATATGCAGAAAGAAAAAACGTGAATGGGAAAAGGGAAAACTAGTAAAACTAGAGGAATACTCAAAAGAAAAAGAAACAAGAAAAATGTACATGGCCATCAAAGAGGAAAGTAACGGCTTCCAAGCAAGATCTCACATGTGTCTTAACAAATCAGGCGACCTGCTTATAGAAAATGAAATGGTTCTAGAAAGGTGGGCGGAATATTTTGAAGAAATGCTGAACATTAAAACTGACAGCGAAAATGATGTACCAAACATTGCAGAGGACAATGGGGCAGAAATAGAAGAACCAACCATAGAAGAAATAAATAATATTATTAAAAAGACCAAAAACAATAAAGCACCAGGAGAAGATAACATAAATGCTGAGTTACTCAAATATGGAGGACGCACACTACACTTAGAAATACACAGGATGGTCAATAAAATATGGAAAGAAGAGATAATGCCAACAGAATGGGAAACAGCCTTAATAGTTCCACTACACAAGAAAGGTTCGAAACTTAACTGCAACAACTACAGAGGAATCTCACTTCTCAACACTGTTTATAAAATACTAACAAAAATAATAGCCTGCAGAATAGGGAATTTCAGTGAAACAGTATTAGGTGACTATCAATGTGGTTTCAGGCCTAGCAGAGCAACCACAGACCACATCTTTTCCCTTCGAAACACTCTAGAAAAATGTTATGAGCATAATATAAACCTACATCAGCTGTACATAGATTTCAAGATGGCATATGACAGCATCAATAGAAATTATCTTTACAAAACATTGCAGGAGTTGTGTATCCCCAACAAGCTCATTAGACTAGTACGTATGACATTAAACAACTCAAGAAGCAAAGTGAAAATCCAAGGGGAAAGCTCAAGAGAATTTAAAGTAAACCAAGGACTTAGACAAGGAGACTCCCTTTCGTGCATACTTTTCAACTTAACCCTAGAAAAAGTCATAAGAAACGTACAGTTGGATAAGCGAGGAACTATAACACACTACCTCAGAAGTGAAAAAACAAAGTCTATGAAAACAGGAACAATATTTACAGAACTCATCCAATACCTTGCATATGCTGATGACATAACATTGATAGGAAAGCAAAGCAAGGATATAGCAAAAGCATACATAGAATTAGAAACAGCAGCTCAGAAAGCAGGTTTAACAGTAAACGAAACAAAGACTCAATATATGCTGTTACAAAGAAATGAAAAAGAAGGAAGAGAAAAACATTAAATACCTGGGATCAACCATAAGTGAGAAAAACGATATAATGATAGAGATAAAAAACAGAATAGAAGTAGGGAACAGAATATATTATACACTGCATAAAATACTGAAAAACAGACAGATCTCCAGAAAAATTTAAAAAACCATATACAAGGCAATGATCCGGACAGCAGTAACATATGGTAGCGAAACATGGACCATTAGCAAACAATCAGAAAATATGCTAAACACTTGGGAAAGGAAAATATTTAGGAAAATATATGGGCCAGTAAAGGACAATAACGAGTGGAGAAGTAGAACCAATTCAGAGCTGTACGAACTGTACGAAGAACCAAATATAACAGCTGAAATTAAAATGAATAGATTAAGGTGGGTAGGGCACATAGAAAGAATGGAAAACAACAGAGGTCCAAAAACGATTTATAAGACAACACCCAATGAGAAAAGGCCTAAAGGCAGGCCAAGAAGCAGATGGTTGGAGGAAGTGGAGAAAGACCTTTAAGCCATAGGAGTGAGAGAGTGGACGAAGAAGACCCTGGATCGGGAAAAGTGGAGAAGTGTAGTATGGCAGGCCAGGGCCCTAAATGGGCTGTAGAGCCAAAGGAAGAAGAAGAATGTTTGTGATATAGTAAGGGGGTCGCTGAGTGTGTGTGTGTGTGTACAGGGCCACCGTGAGGGAGAAACAAGCTTCACACGACCCAGGTCTATTGCCAAAGGACCCTTGCAGGCAAAAATATCAAATCTGATGCTTCCAGTACCCCGACAAGTAATTTTGCCGACCCCCCCCCCAAATATCTCTAATATTCTAATTCTAGGACACCCCCCACCCCCCAAACAAGGAACTGCTATGAAGGCCAATGAACAAAAGGTATACGCTGATTCTCAACAAAAGATGTGGAGGTTTAAATATATCGATTGATCCAATGCCTTTAACCACTAGAAAATAAAGGTAAAAAATGCTTTTAACCTTTACTACTTTTAGACATTGTTCTATTAACCAAATCTAACACCCTACTGGGACAGTTTAGTTCCGTTGCACAGAGGATATATAGGTTACTGAATTGGTTGGGATTTGAACTCATACCACACCCACCCTCTCTTTTACACACAAACACATACGCATTGCTAGTGATTCTTTAAAAAGTACGAATAAAGCCCACAAAGATGTGACGTCAAAACGAATAATATATGTGTTACACGCGCGACAAACGACATGGTTACCTTTGTAGGAGCGGTCAGCAACGAGGCGAAACGAATTTTTTTTTAAAAAAAAAGATGATCTTAGTTGCAAAATGATAAAGGAAGATTTAAAAAAAGTAATGTTGGTTTAACTTGTAGAATTACCCATTGTCAGTAGGCGGCAAAAAAAAAATAAGTTCACACATTTAATGGAAAAAATCTCAAAATTTGCAAACTTAAGCATCTGTTAATGAATGAACTTCTGCTGATTAGAATCAGGTCACGTGGTACAACTCGAAGAAAAAAAAAATGTCTTCTCTTGTTGCTTATTTCGGTAAAGAAAACATAATAATTAACTTGGGTACGCTTAAATACCTTTACCAAGAAATCTGTTGGATCAGAAAACATTATAAGTAATATCTACATGTATTTACGATTAATATAAAGGCGTCTGTATTTCGCTTACCGTTCCAATGGGTCGTCATATTCCGAAAGGAATGCACACACACTCCATTGTTGTTGTTTTTTTTCCCTATATAAAACGGAAGTTGGTTTTGATAATATTGTGAGTCATTGACGAAGGTTTGATCAATAAACGTATTTGGTTGTCTCCCCATAGTTACCGATCGAAAGAGTAGGGAAGGGCGGGGGGGGAGTGCGACATTCCTAGGTGAGCGAGAGGTGGTGTGCTGAAACATAATGGGGCGTGGCGCACGTGTGTGTTGTGAGTACGTGCTGGCAGACGGCGTCAAACAGCGTCACATATATTTGCTTAACGGATGACGTAAAAACCAACAGATGTCAACTGTTTAGTCCAAGGGCATCGTAATGCATGTAAGATTTTTTTTTGTTCCAAAACCCACTATATTGTAGTGTTTTTTTTTTTTTAATAAGATGTTTTATTTATTTATTTTTTTTTTTTTTAACTCCTGAAGGTCCCGGGTTCGATATCTAATGAAAACCAATGGCAATATTCAGGTCATGGTAAAAGCCCCCCCCCCCATGTCTCCCGTAGTGCCTCCAAAAAAAAAAATCCCACAGTGAAATATAGCATCTAAGAACTAAACATATGCTTGCAAGTACTTCACAGATCTTTTGATCCAGAAACTGATGTAGGTCTGTTGGCGCCCTGCGGCGCAGAAAGAAAAGGACCCGGGGGGGGGGGAGAGTTACGGGTGTAAATGTGTGGTTGTATGGGGCCTTTTAGAAGTCGGGACCCTGGGAGATTTGAATGGGGACTCCCTTCCACTTCACCGTGAGCATTTTCAGAAACTCTCCATGAGACCCGGAATAGCCAATTACACTATTTTAAAAATTGTTCAGCATAAGTAGCATGGCTCTAGCTACACCGATGTCGTCAGTGTGTTCATCTGACCAAAATAAACCCGCGTTCTAATTTTAACCTGATTCTTGGAAGAAGACAAAAATTTAACATGGGTAAATCAAAAAGCAGGAGAAAAAAATGGCAAAAAATATTTAACGGAATAGTTAAAAAAAAAAGCATTACGCCCCGGAGGGGGGGGGCAAAATCAAGACAAAAAGAGTTATATAATAAGTGAATGACCCCCAAAGAAGTTGAAACTAGTCCTGGGGGTTTGTGTGGTCGCAAAGGGTGCATGCACAGGGTGCCTACATAGGGTGCCTACATAGGGTGTCTACATAGAGTGCCCACTGCCTACATAGGGTGCCCACTGCCTACATAGGGTGTCTACATAGGGTGCCTTCATAGGGTACCTACATAGGGTGCCTTCATAGGGTGCCCACTGCCTACATAGGGTGCCTACATAGGGTGCCTTCATAGGGTACCTACATTGAGTGCCCACATAGGGTGCCCACTGCCTACATAGGGTGCCGACTGCCTACATAGGGTGACCACTGCCTACATAAGACAGGACGTAGAAAGAGTGCAGTCAAAATTGTTTGCCCTTTTCAGATTGGGCGGAGGGGCGCAAAAAATGTAACTCGCACAGGGCGCCACAGTGGATGAGGACGCGAAAAAAAAAGCTCAACTACGGAAGTGGAGAAATACATTAAAGCCATTGGAGTGAGAGAGTGGAGGAAGAAGACCGGGGATCGGGGAAAATGGAGAAGAGTAGTATGGCAGGCCAGGGCCCTAAATGGGCTGTACAGCCAAAGGAAGAAGAAGTAGGCTCTGCCTGTTAGCATCATATCTTATAAAAATATGTACTGGAAAGGGCTCCGTTTGGCAGTGAATACCCTAGGCATTCTCCTAAATTGCCCTCCCGTATCTATAAAAAAACGGTCATGTCTCTTTCTATGAAAGAATGCGTCGTGTAACTCGAGATGACAACCCAACAGTCACGGGTCACTCCACACAGCAATTGTCAAGCGCACCAGTCTTGCGTGTCTCCTGGTTTCGTTTGGTTTTATTTCATTTTTCTCCCACACATCTAGGCTGTTGTTGAGACCACATTCTAAACTAATTATAAACTGGAAAAACCCGAAAACAGACAATCTCGTTCCTCTAAATTATTGATATACAAACTGGACATTTAATTAATTCAAAATATATTTATACTTTCTTTAAATGTTTCATTGCAATTAAGCCACACACATAGACACAGACATACACACACACAACTCACACTGCGATTAGGCCCACCGACAAAAATCTCGGGCCCCTGGGCAGGGCTGTCACGGCCCCCCCCCCGTGCTGATAATAATATTTTCAAAAGTTGATTGGCCAGCTCAGTCCGGGCCCCTAAAACTTGCCGGGCATTTGCCCCCCCCTCTCGGCGGCACTGACTGCGATCAATTTGAGATAAGGCCAAATCACCTCTGGAATACTCAAAGGGGGCGTGGGGCACCTTACCAGTGATGTTCTCCGGGACTTTAGGGGCCCCATCAAGGGGAATAATTGTTTTGGTAAAGGCCGCCCCCGTACGACAAGGAAGATTTTCTGGAAGTAGCCTCCCTTTCCAAGCTGTTAATGACGTCACTGCACATTAAATCAGCGCATACTACGTGAGTCGCTCATCTTTATTTGTTATAGTTTTAACGAAACGGTACAGTGGTCACGGTGATACGGCACAGGGGTCATGTTTACTGGGTTCAAATCCTTCCAATAGCGTCAGAATCAAGCTTGAGCTGTATAAGGAAGGTTAATTAACACGAACACTTTGTCTTTTAGTATTAATAACAAGTTTTTATTTTGGTTGAGTGGGGGGGGGGAGGGGCAGGTCTTCTGGCGACGTCCCTGAAAGCTATAAATGTCTCTCATGTGCTGTGTCGCCTTGACACTCATGTGAAGAAAATGACAGGGGGCATAACCATGCCACAGGCTTGTGGTTGCATCACGTGCTGTAGTTGTAACCCTTTTTTTTTTTCATTCTTTACATGTAGTTGTACTGTTGGCTTTATTTTATGCGCTCATGTAGGGTCCACTGTATTTTTTGTATTTAACTTATCACTACCATATTTTCATCCGATAACATTTTTTTCCCTTACGGTATAGATCCTTATGCTGTCTATGGCATATTAGGTCTACCATCTTGGCTATGTCAGTGACTTATTTGTATTTAATTAAACAATAAAAAAGAAATCCATCATTGTGATTGTATTCTTTTTAATTTTTCTTGAAATCGAAATAAAATTTAATGATTTTTTTCTTACCAGACCTATGGTTGTTTTCTTGTCAAAACTCTAAATTAATAAAAGAAAAAAATAAAAAATTAATCGGAGATGACATCTAGCAACATATTATTATATAGATCTGTGAGACCGCATGAAAAGGAAAACAAATTGAAGAGCTCTACGCTTCAAACATGGCGACTTTGTTGAGGTCGGTCGGCCGACAAGGTCGGGCTTTACAGATCATTACTAAAAATAAATCGTTTCGAGCAGTGTTAATTCCATTATTAAAAAATAAAGCTTTCATTTCTACATCTGAAAAGAAAAAAGACGTAGGTGCAGTTGTTCAGCCTATGGAGAAATCAGAGGAAGTAAAAAAGTTGACTGAAAGATTCAAAGATACTTCTGAATCAGAGGAGGTAACAACAAACAAAATTATTTTACGAATTTTCTTTTCCTTGTTTTTTTCTTTTTTTTTAAACCGTGTGTAAACAAATGATTCAATAAAAGCTAGACTGTAATAATATAGATGAGACTAGTTCATTATCTGATGGAAGTTTGCTTTTATAGATTTGTTTTAATAAAGTAAACAGCGTTAAAAACAGGACCATCTCACGCTCAGCACCTTGATTGCCTTGAATGTTTTACCATATTTATTGATAAATTGTTATTATATATTATTACAGCTGTTTCTGTTGCTACTGTCTATACCTGAGGCGAATTCATTTTATTTTGCTTTTCTAATATGTTATAAAAATAAGTTTGTTAATTGTTCATTTGGTCCATTTGGACAACCAAAAACATGATCCCTGGACCCTTATCTTATGAAGTTATGTCCTGATTAAAAGGTACAGCAACAAATTGTGATCAAGTTCTTATTTACAAGTTTAAGCAAAATACAACTATGTATTTTGATTTTTTTTTAAATATATTTTATTCTAAAATGCAAAAATGTTGATAGAAGTGGGTATTCTTTTAAATCTAATGTTAATAAAAATGATTTCAATGTTTAATTAATCATTGGCTTAAAATATATTTATAAATATTTTATTTGTATAATTACTGATGTGATTTTTAAAATATCATCCTGTATTATTACCCTATAACGGCTATATTAAAAAAAAAAAAATTAAGCTCAATTATTATAGTGATCAATGAACTGATGACATACTCATGAATATATGAATAGTAAACCATCCCTCCAGGCTAATGAGGACCCAGCCTTAATCATTCTATATTAACCTTATTTTTTTTTTTTTGCTTTTTATATATGTGATAATGTGTACGTTCATGTTTTTACCTATGGTTTTGAACCAATGTTATGTTTCAAAACTAATCAAAATTTTTAGTCACGTCTTTTATCCCATGAAAAATGTAAGACTTTTTTCATTGAAATAATAGTTTTAAAAATTATCATTTGCTTTGCACACAAATAATAAACAAATTTCACAACTGTGATATATTTTGTCTCATTATTATGTTGTTTAATTTAAATTTTTTTTTTCTCAGAATTATGTATCATATGGCTATGAACCAGGAGATCGAGACAAAGACTGGTTCATTTATAACTTGGTCATGTTCTGTGGGATCACCATCGGCTTATGCTGGGGAGGATTTGTTTTAGCCTATCAACCAGATTACAAGTAAATATTGTTTTGTGTATTATTAATTAACATAATGTGTTTTTATATTTATTTTATTAGCAAAAGGAGAAATTTAACTGACTAAAGTTTGATACTTCGCCACTACATACTGGGGTATAATGTAGCAACTGCAATACCCAACAGACTTTCTTTCCACAACTAATGTCAGGCATATATTTTAACCGCTAAAGCACTCAGTACTTTTAACAAATATGTGTTGAGAATGCGCCATAAAATGGCCCAGCATAAGCATTGGCTACACCCAACTAATATATTATAAGTTTAGGCATATATGTTATAAATATCAAAAGTATGTTTGGTATAATTTTTTAGCTTAATGACCACTGTTTGCATTACTATTATTATGTACGCTATTTGAGTTTTTTATTTTATTTTTTATTTAAATTAATGCAGGTATTAAAATGTGCCATTTGTAGGTTCCCTGTAAAAAAAAAATTTAAAAGATGAATGCACATGTGTTAATATCTATAATAAATCTATTGAATTAAACATACTTACTTTTACAAAAAGAATCCATTGAGAATTAATGAAAAGGAATAATTTTTATCCAGTAGAACAGCCATGGCGGTCTAAACAAAAAATTCCATCAATATCATTCATTAAAAAAAATCAAAACATTAAAATTCTTTCACAAAAATAGTGAATCAATGAAATAATTACCCACGGAAATGGATAAGCTTACTGGAAATAAACATTCCTTCTGTAAATTACCGACAACAAACGGATAATTCAACAGATAACACATGCAGCCAAATTCATGGTCTTACTCACTTTACGGACTATTTTTGTAAAGCCACGCTCATGGCCTGTTGCGCTTTAAGGGTTAAGCTAGGAAGGCTTGGGATCATTCACTGTGGCGTGAATAAATGCCTAACACTTAACAAATGCATGACACTCTAACCCTCTAAAGTAAATAACAATGTAAGCACTTGTTTGTTAAATATTTTTATGCTCCATTGTTGCAGTCATTTTCTTGATACTGTGAAATATTTGAAATCTAACTTAAACTCAACTAATTCTTCCAGGCCAAATATTACTTGTGAATATTTATTTAGCTAATTGTTTATTTATGTTTGGCAGATTTTAAAGATTTTATTAATTCAACTGTTATTGGTAAACCTTGGCATTTTATTCCGCATGGTTTTATTGTTGTTGTTATTAGAATGATAGATATTCTTGAAATAACAAAATCTAATAAAATTATAACTCAGATAATATTCATAATAAACAGATGTTAGC
The DNA here is from genome assembly GCA_021962125.1 of Bulinus truncatus. Classification (NCBI taxonomy): domain Eukaryota; kingdom Metazoa; phylum Mollusca; class Gastropoda; family Planorbidae; genus Bulinus; species Bulinus truncatus. The sequence continues at coordinate 4,443,210 of JAGDYQ010000047.1, read as the reverse complement.
TGTTTTCGTGAAATTGGCTTAATAATATAGAAATGTATGTATATAGAAATTTGATGTATTCATTTTTTGTTATTTAATTTTTTTGTGTAAAAATATGGCATAACATAATCAAGATGTATTAATAATGAAATACCATACTTTTTTTTCAGATTCAGAGATTGGGGCATTCGAGAAGCTTACTTGGAATTAGAGAGACGTGAACGGGAAGGTTTGCCATTAGTAGATCCAGACTATACAAAAATAGACATTAATTCTCTCCCTTCAGATGAGGAAATTGGAGATACTGATATCATTATTTAAAAGACTATTAACAGCAGTGTAGTGCAGTGTGTGTTTTTTTTTCAATTGTTACTAAGAGTCAACTTGGAACCTTCTTCATAACAAGCTTCTGTCAGGATTTTTGAAGGGAGATATTAGTGATTTAATTGAATTGGAATATATTTATGTAAAAATGGTTTGTTTTTATAATGATAAAATGATAGAGAATTGTTCGTTTGTTTCATTTAATTTTTTCAAACTGAAATAATATTTTTAGTTTTAAGTTTCTTATTATCTGTGAATCTGCTGCCTATAAATCTCATTCGTTATTGGCAGTCGACCACCTGAAGCATATATGAAATTTATGAGAATAATGTCTGGTGCGTTCATAAATTTTGTTAAGTGTAAATAAATACATTTAATAAATTTAAAGAAATGTCAACTGTTTTTTAAGTTTTTTTTTTTTTTTTGAGTTCTCCATTTAAAATTTTTTTTTATTTTGTAATTCATCTGAATTATTAACAGATTATGTCCTTTTCTTTTTACTTTGAAAAATATTTTTAGAAAGGGAAATAAATCTAAGTAACCTTGTATTATTACCTCCTTTGCCATATTTCAATGTCTTTGTTCAGTTAACATAATGGGTAGTAAAGAAATGTTGAAAGACTTTCATTATTGATATATGATTTTATCAGGTATAGCTAAACCTCTAGTCAAGGAATAGTGAAAATAGAAAAATGAACGACACTCGCAAGTTAATGTTTAAAAGATAATATTACCTAACACAACATTTAAGTCAAAATACAATTATCACCAATACTAAAAAATTAAATAAATAGAAATTTTATTAAAAAATGTTAAGTAAAAATGCCAGTCCCACGCAAACAACTGAAGTACCTACATTTAAACATGATCATTCAATTTTCTTCTTTTACTTTACATACAAACCACTCAAAACCCATATAGGTGTCATTAACTACACTGTTGAACAGATCATGGTTGGGAGCTATGAAATCTAGTTTGCTTTTGCTGAAATGGAATGGACATAAGAGCACAGTTCTTGGGGTCGCCATGAACTACCCACCATTTATCCTCATTTTTCTGAGATAAAATCCAAAAACATTTACTTGAAACATTTTAAAATGTTTCATCATAAGATTGTCTGATGAGGAGTAATTTAATACTGTACTAAACTAATAGGCTAGGTATCCATAAACTGATATAAAGGTTTAATACTGTACTAAACTAATAGACAAGGTATCCATAAACTGATATAAAGGTTTAATACTGTACTAAACTAATAGACAAGGTATCCATAAACTGATATAAAGGTTTAATACTGTACTAAACTAATAGGCTAGGTATCCATAAACTGATATAAAGGTTTAATACTGTGCTAAACTAATAGACAAGGTATTCATAAACTGATATAAAGGTTTAACACTGTACTAAACTAATAGACAAGGTATCCATAAACTGATATAAAGGTTTAATACTGTACTAAACTAATAGACTAGGTAATACATTGAATGGTATTGTAAAAATATTGGTATAGCATTATTTGATTCATTTAAGTTGCTTGATGACTGGTTTATCCCACAAATGCGTAACAAGCAAATCACGAAGCATAGCTGAATGATTTTACAATTTTTATGACGATAGTATTTGAACTGGAAGTCCAATGGGCACTTAGACCAGGGCCTTTCTTATGGATTGGCATGTAGGCTGCTACATAGGGGGCCTATTGTAAAGGGAGGGGGTGGAGGCTTTCGGAATATTTATTTTGTATCAACCTAAAATGACTTAAACGAACGGTGCTAACTAAATCTAATGTATATAATTTACCATTGAGAACGTCTTTGGAAGGTTGCTATGTGGTGCCATTCCTATGTCTTTGTAATCCAAAGGCAGACATACATTTTGAACTATGATGTCTCTCTCATAGACAGACATACATCATGAGCCATCTCTCATAAACAGAAATACATCATGAGCCATGACGTCTCTCTCATAGACAGACATACATGATGAGACATCTCTCATAGACAGACATACACCACGAGCCATGGCGTCTCTTAGATAGACAGACACCATGAGCCATGATGTCTCTCTCAAAGACATACATACATCACGAGCCATGATGCCTCTCACATAGACATACATACATCATGAGCCATGATGCCTCTCATAGACAGACATGAGCCATGATGCCTCTCACATAGACATACATACATCACGAGCCATGATGCCTCTCACATAGACATACATACATCACGAGCCATGGTGCCTCTCACATAGACATACATACACCATGAGCCATGATGCCTCTCTCATAGACAGACATACATCACGAGCCATGATGCCTCTCACATAGACAGACATACACCACGAGCCATGGCGTCTCTTAGATAGACAGACACTATGAGCCATGATGTCTTTCTCAAAGACATACATACATCACGAGCCATGATGCCTCTCACATAGACATACATACATCATGAGCCATGATGCCTCTCTCATAGACAGACATACACCATGAGCCATGATGCCTCTCACATAGACATACATACATCGCGAGCCATGATTCCTCTCACATAGACATACATACATCACGAGCCATGGTGCTTCTCACATAGACATACATACACCATGAGCCATGATGCCTCTCTCATAGACAGACATACATCACGAGCCATGATGCCTCTCACATAGACAGACATACACCACAAGCCATGGCGTCTCTTAGATAGACAGACACTATGAGCCATGATGTCTCTCTCAAAGACATACATACATCACGAGCCATGATGCCTCTCACATAGACATACATACATCATGAGCCATGATGCCTCTCTCATAGACAGACATACACCATGAGCCATGATGCCTCTCACATAGACATACATACATCATGAGCATCCAACTTTGTCACATCGGTCATGTTTATCATTTTGATGCATCCAACTTTGTCACATCGGCCATGTTTATCATTTTCATGCAATATTTTGAAGGATATTGTCATAATTTTAATTTTTTTATTCTAAAATATGGACTGATAGACATGTAACTTTGTCATCCTCGAATACGACACCAGCATTGGTGGTGGTGGTGGTGGTGATGATGGTGGTGGTGATGATGGTTGTGGTGGTGATGATTGTGGTGGTGATGATGGTTGTGGTGGTGATGATGATGGTGGTGGTGGTGATGATGGTTGTGGTTGTGGTGGTGGTTGTGGTGATGATGATGGTGGTGGTGATGGTGGTGGTGGTGGCGATGATGATGGTGGTGGTGGTGATGATGGTGATGATGGTGGTGGTTGTGGTGATTGTGGTGATGATGATGGTGGTGGTGATGGTGGTGGTGGTGGCGATGATGATGGTGGTGGTGGTGATGATGGTGGTGGTGATGATGATGAGGGAATAGGCAGAGAGGACTGTCCATGATACCGGAATTAAACGGTCAGCATCACTGCGCAGGCTGTCAACAAGTAGGGTTTAGAAATATTTTAGTTGCGTGCCAGAGTAGTTCGGTGAAATTGTTTTCAAACGACACGTTAGAGGAGAGGTCGGTAGGTGGCCTAGTTATGGAAAAGGGCTTTTTAGATGATAGAATAGTGTCGGTACTTAGAGACACGGGGTCCAGTATTATAGGGGTGAGGAAATGTTTAGTCAGACCAGAGCATTTATTGAAGGGAAACTACGTACTGAAATTGATAGATGGTCAAACTTTTTCGTATCCTATAGCTCGTGTTAGTATAAACACACCATACACAAAGGGGAGTTACATAGCAGCGGTATTTAACGATCCGGTGGCAGATGTAATTGTGGGTAATGTAGATGGAATGGAGGGGACGCTATCTGGCAACGCAGTAACTAGAACTATGAGTAAGTTAAAAGACACAACAAGTGATAAGTTAGAGACCAAAGTGGCAGATGTAGGTGTTAATGCGGAAACCTGTCAGGAGTTTAAGAATGAACAATTAAGTGACGTAACACTAAAAGGGTTGTGGGACAGAGCTAAGTGTGGGTCAGTGGATGTTAAAAAGGGTGGTGTTTCATTCATAATAAAAGATGGTCTGTTGTACCGGCAGTTTCAACATAGAAAATACCCCGATATGATAGAAGAGCAACTAGTGGTACCAGTGGGAAAACGGGGAGTAGTTTTAAAGGCAGCCCACTCGATATCATTAGCAGGACATATGTCAATAAACAAAACCAGACAAAGGGTGTATTCGCAATTTGTTTGGCCAGGGGTGGATAAGGAGATTAAACAGTTTGTTAGGTCATGTGATGTGTGTCAAAAGTGTAGATATCCGGGGAGGGGAGGTAAAGCGGAATTAGAGAAAATGAACGTCATTACCACACCGTTTTTGAAAGTAGCGGTTGACATTATAGGTCCATCGGAAATGTCCGAAAGAAAGAATATGTATACTTTAACATTAGTGGATATGGCCACGAGATGGCCTGAGGCGGTACCATTAGCTAACATAAACACCAACACAGTCATTGAGGCACTTAGTAATATTTTCTCGAGAATAGGGTTTCCAGAACAAATATTATCAGACAATGGCCCGCAGTTTAAGTCAGAGCTATATGATCAGATTTGTCGTTTCTTCAATATTAAAATTGTGAAGATAACTCCGTATCACCCTATCTCGAATGGTCTGGTGAAAAGATTTAATGGGTCCCTCAAAAATATGCTAAGAAAAGTGGCGGAGAAGGAACCGAAGAACTGGGATAGATACATTAATGCAGCTTTATTTGCATACAGAGAAGTTCCAAATGATACCACACAAGTTTCCCCATATGAAATGGTTTATGGTAGGAGAATAAGAGGCCCGATGTCAATTATTAAACATCTTTTTACAGACCAGTTTTTAGAGAAGGAGACTAAACAGGTTTATGAGTACCTGTTAGATCTGAAAGAGAGGTTGGCAGTGACATGTAGAATTGCCAGCGAGCATAATAAAGCCAACAAAGAGAGGTATAAAAAATACTATGATAGGAATAGTGTAAGAAAAAATATCAAAGAAGGGGATCTTGTTCTGCTGTTGAAACCTTGAGAAGAAATAAATTATCTCTATTTTGGGATGGGCCTTACACAGTGGAGAAAAAAAAAACTCGGAACTTAACTACGTTATAAGAAAAGGTAATAGACTGAAACAGTATCATATTAATAGACTGGTGAAATATCATGGAGGTTCAACAGCGAATTATGACAGCGGGAAAAGGGATAAAGACATTTTGGATGCATGCTTGGCATCTATCATAAATGAAGTAGATAGAGACGAGACCGGAAAGCCTGTCGATAACGAGCTTGATGCAATCCCCACTCTAAGCAGCCAGGAAAAGTCTAATGAATTAATAGAGATTGATATTAGCCCAAATCTGACTGAGGAACAAAGGGAAAAGATTATGGCAGGGCTAATGAAGTATAAAGAAAGTATTACAGATATACCAGGCCAAGCTAAAGTAAAGGAGTTTAAAATAGAATTAACTACAGAGAAACCAATAACACTCAAACCGTATGTAGTGCCTCTCCATATGAGAGACAAACTGAATGAGGAGTTAGATAGAATGTTAGAAATGGATATAATAGAAGAATCTGATTCTCCATATGCATCGCCTGTGGTGTTGATTAAGAAAAAGGATGGAACAATTAGAACATGTGTGGATTACAGAAAGCTTAACGCAGTAACTCAGTTTGATGCATAAGTAATTCCGGATCAGGAAGATTTATTCTCACAACTCAATGGGGCACAGTATTTTACTAAAATAGATCTGACACAAGGGTATTGGCAAATACCAATTGAAAGTAGTAGTAAGAAGTACACTGCTTTTTGTGTGCCAGGAGGGCACTTCCAATTTAAGTATGTATGTGCCATTTGGGCTGGTTAATAGTCCTAGTTTTTTTAATAGAACTATGAGAAATCTGTTAAAGGGGTTAGCAAATGTTTTATTTTATTTTGAAGACATTTGCATATTTAATAAAGACTTTGACGATCATGTAAAATCTGTTGAAGTATTTAATAGACTAAAGGAGAAGGGTTTTACTGTAAATCCTAGAAAATTGGAAGTGGCATATAATAACATTAGGTTCTTAGGACATGTTGTGGGTGGGGGGAAATTACAGCCAGACTCTAACAATGTAGAAAAAGTATTGAATACCACAGACAAAAAAGGAGGTGCGTAGTCTACTGGGGTTGGCAAATTACTATAGTAAATTCATTCCGTCCTTCGCGGACTTAGTGTGGCCGTTTACTAAACTTCTAGAAAAGGGAATGCCCACGAAGGTTGCCTGGAATTCTGGTTGTGATCAAGCACTGGAGAGATTGCAGACGTGTCTATCGCGCTCTCCTATTCTTTTGTTAGCAAACCCTGATAAGCCCTTTGCTCTTCAGACGGACGCATCTGATAAGGGTATCTCTTGTTGTTTACTTCAGGAGAGGGGGGAGTCCTTCACCCGGTTAGATTTCTTAGCAGAAAATTGTTGCCGAGGGAGCAAAGGGAGCAATAGGGGAGCAATAGTCTGGAGCGTGCAGCGCCTGTCCAGATACCTCTGTGGTACAGCCTTCACAATGCAATGTGACCACAGACCACTGTCATTTCTAAAAAGTGCATGTTATAGTAATCAACGTATTATGCGTTGGTCTCTAATTTTACAAAATTTTAATTTTGTTGTTGAGCATCTGGTGGGTCACCAAAATGTATTCGCAGACACGTTGTCCCGATGTGTCTAACTTGTATTATTGTTGTCTTTATTTTTTGTGTTGATTTTTGTAATGCACACAGAAGTGTTCACTGTTTATTAAAAAAAATATTTGCTAGTAATGAATAATGTATGCCATGCTGTGTATATATTGAAATATTTTGTATATATTTGTCTTTATATATTTTGTTATCTTTTTGGGTGGGGGGGTGTGTATAATGTCGTGAGTTGGAGATATATGCTACATGTTAATTAAATATTCTTCTCATATGTCCATTTTTTTGTGTGGCCAAAAGAAAAAAAAATGGCCAACGGGGGGAGGGTGGATGTCAAGATAGCATACAGTAGGTGAACGAGTTCAGGTCGGCGTGTATGTTTGGAAGGGTGTGTACATTGTTGTGCGCTGGGGTAAAACGAAACTTGTGTTTGCTCGGGTAGTGGACAGCTGCAAGTGACGGGCAGCGCATAGTTTGGGGACTTTTATGTTACATTCGCCCTTTGCCATATAATAGGATTATTCACAGACATGATGTTTGGTTTGAGTGTGGAAGGATGACCGACCTGGAGGCCCTGAATTGAACTTAACCTGTCGGAATAGTGCTTAGTCATTGGGAAGTGCGCCTTGACAGCCCTGAGTCGACTGTAACCTATCCGAATAGTACTTAGTCAGCGAGAAGGGCCGGCCTGAAGTGCATCTTAACAGGCCTGATTTGACGGACACGTAGCCATCCTGCAGGGAGCTAAGATCTAGCCGGCCCAGTCTGGAGAGATCACTGGACAGTATACTGTAATAGCCGATGTTTTAGAATATAGTCTTAGTGTATGTTAATACTATTGTTTCTATGATGTATTAATTTAACGAATCGATGGTGGAAATTGACACATAATTATTATATTTCCTGTATAGTAATTTATAAGTGGCATTAAACTTATTTGTTTTGAATATTTAACAAGAGTCATTGATTGGTATATGTTATATATTTACCTACATATATATTTAAATATAAATTGTGTATGTCCAACCTACAGGGACCTGGGTGAACCTCTCGCCCATGTACCCCTAGACCACGAATTGTTCCTATTGGGTTGTGACAGTGGTGATGGTGGTGATGATGATGGTGGTGGTGGTAGTGGTGACAAAGCGGGGGTGGCCTCTAAAAATGCAGGGCGCAGTGCTATCAAATTTGTTGTATATGCTGAAAAAAGGCACCGGTCTTAACCAGCTCGCCACACGATCAGACACAGGGGAAGGTATGGGGGGTCTGAAGAGTTAACAAGTGTGTGTGGCTGTTAGGACGACTTTACTTTCTTTTAACATTATTATTAGCATGAGTTTTTTTTTTTTTAAATTAAAATGAACATGCGCACACCTATTAAATGGATGTTATATGATATGAATGGGAAAAAAATAATCAAATACGATGTACTTCAGTTACATTACAGCATGACTAGGAAGCTAAATATGAATAAACATTTTTTTTTAAAAGGTAAAGGAATGAAAAATAAAAGAGAACTTTGGGAAATTATTTTTGTAATATTTTATCTTTTTTATTTTTTTAGAGACTTCAGTTTTAATCAACTATTCTTTTTTTTTCACTTTAATCTCTGTTAATTGATTTACGGATAGAGTGGGAGTCATTCACGGACGCTGGCCATCTTTTCTTTGATAAACGAACACAGTTAAGAGCCGACAATATTTGCAGGCTTTTTTTTAAATCTTTCCTAAAACTCTGAACTCCGCCACTTTGGCCGTCATTGACGTCTGCTGCTTGATGACGTTCACCGCTTGAGGAAACATTTGCCAGATTATTTCTAGTCAACGATTTTTTTTTAAATTAAATATTTTAAGACAAGATGACTTTTGTACTATTGCCAAAAGTTAAAAATAAAATGTTCATGCGGTTCCGTATTTTTAATAAATAATAAAAAAAATATTTTTTTTGCATTTATAACATTGTTTAATGAATAGAAGCTTATTGATCTTTGCCAAACATACGGGCACTAACGAAAGTTTATGTGTGTTTACGAGTTGTGTGTTGAATGTCTTAGAATGCGAGTGAAGCCGTGTGTCCCTGTACCAGTCGCAGCTGAAACTAACGGTTGACATCTATAGGCCTGTGTGTCTTGCGTATATATGTACCTATGTGTTTGCATTAGTATGTGTGTTTTACCTATATGCGCATTAAAAGCACCTAGAGACAACACAAAGAGATAATGCTATATAACAGTGCATGCCTCAGAGAGCTATGTTTTTCAGTACTGTTCATTTACCATTTTAAAGTAACTATATTTTTAAAAAAAGTTTGCTGATACTAAGTCGTCTTAAGAACGACAAATTAGCTAGCTGTAATTGTAAAGATAAAAAGCTCTTTAACATCTCAACTAAAAATGTGACACGTTAAATCTGCAACGATCCCAGAGCTAGCAACGAAACAATGAATGTAGTAGCAGTCCCAGTGGACTATACCTTGCTGACTGTCCATTCCTCACAAACCTCAACAAAACATTAAAAGAACAAAAAAAAAAAGCTGTCATGGAACAGTATGTTGACTCGTGACTGTCATGTCTGCCAGCTTCGTTGCTAAATTTAGGTTCTCGATGACGTCATTTGTTTACATTCGGGAATCATGATGTATCAGACAGTTAACTGATTTAATTGTCAACTTATCAGTGTGATGACATAGATGAAATTAAAGGTAAGAAATGGGTGTGGTGGCCATGCCGGACACCATTAAATTACAGTACGAAAATAGACACAGATAATTAAGCCATACAAAATAGAGATAATCCAGATATGTTGTCATTAAAAACAAAGATAATCCAGATAGGTTGTCATTAAAAACAAAGATAATCCAGATAGGTTGTCATTAAAACAAAGATAATCTATCTATGACAATACGAGATATACAAAGATAACTCAGGCATACATTCATTCAAAAGTCAATAGAAAGATAGTTTATATGTTTGCCATCTTCTACAGATCAAGATAGCCAAAGATAATCCAGATATGCTACAATCTACAATTCAACATAAACAAATATAGCCCAGATATGCTACAATCTACAATTCAAAGATAATCCAGGTATGCCTCGGGACAAAGATAATCCAGTAATGCCTTCATTCAAAACAAAGATAATCCAGTAATGCCTTCATTCAAAACCAAGATAATCTTGTCATGCTTAGAGACGCAGATAGCTCAGATACATAACACCATTTACAACTCAAGATAGACAGGGATAATCCAGGTACGTCTTCATTCACGGCCCATCACCAAACATGCCACATCCTCCTATCTCTACCTGGCCACGGCGCTGAAGTCCCAAAAAAAAAAATGCTGTACTTCAATAAACCATCCCATCTCCCCCGTGAATCCACTACAATACGTCACGCATATTTTAGGTGTGAAGAACTTCTTTGGACAGTGAAGACAAGGTCAGCGACCTTGGCTATTGGGTCATCTCCGCCAGTTAGGATACTAAAAAAAAAAAGAAAATCCTTTTGGCCAGATTTCGTGGATTAAGTCAACCTGTTGTGTCAATATTCACAGCTTCCGAAACGACTGACCAGGCCAATTTGGCAAAACCTCAAAACAGGGGACATTTAAACACTAGGCCCTGGCAGTTCTGTCCACAGTATTATGACATCCGCGATAGGGGAGATGATAAAAGTTTGAAGGAAAAAATATGCTCTCCCCTTGGTGAAAGCATTCTATAAACAAGCTAATTTGGCCACTCATAGTAATATTTTCGTTTGTCTCGAAATATAACACAATTTCATTTAAGGGTAAAAGTTTTCTGTAAGATTTTATGAGGTATTTTTTAATACCAAACACGGATTTTGAAAACGAAATTTTGAATGGAAAGAGGAAAAAAAGTAGATTACAAGTTTTACGAAAAATAATTGTTGAAGAAACACTGAACGCTTTCTATTACGAGATATTCCGTTGATTTTCCCTCAATCAGGCCAAATAAAGGAATTCTACATTTTACTAGTGTGGATTTTGTGCTTGTAAATAAATGTACGTTGAATCACCAAACAGTGCTGATTGACAAGGAAAGATAACTCTATTCGAATTATTCAAAGCGCAGAATTTTCAGCAGACGGTATAACAAAAATGTGTTAAAGCTATTTCTTTTTTACAGCAAGAAAAACATCCAGACTGTAAGGGGTGCGCAGAATGTGGGTTTCATAATTAATACAAATACATAAATAAACATCTGCTCAATCTATTTTTTTTTCATTTTCACTGCTGTAAACGCTAGCATTTTGCTATAAACGGACTAATTATAAACAAAAATGCGTTGTGCTCATGTGTTGAAGGCTGCAGTCTTCTTCTTCGTCGCTGTGACTCGATACACGCCCAGTGTCTGGGCCCAAGAGTCCAGCGAGTCCTCGTATTACGACGAGTCGTCCTGCGATAACGAACATTTTTACTGCGACTTCGATGACCCCTCGATGTTCTACAGGTGTATGGATGGCGTCTTTCACAGTTTCCGGTGTCCTAGTGGTCTACATTTCAGGTGAGTTCTGTCACACATAAGTACTCTTTAGAAAAGTTGCATCTAATTTAAATTACATTTCAAATACACTGTACGTCATTGGACGCATTGTTTAGGTATATTAGTATAGTACAACATCGTTGGACGCATTGTTTAGGTATATTAGTATAGTACAACATCGTTGGACGCATTGTTAGGTATATTAGTATAGTACAACATCGTTGGACGCATTGTTTAGGTATATTAGTATAGTACAACATCGTTGGACGCATTGTTTAGGTATATTAGTATAGTACAACATCGTTGGACGCATTGTTTAGGTATATTAGTATAGTACAACATCGTTGGACGCATAGTCTAGGTGTAGTACAAAATCGTTGGACACATAGTTTAGGTATAATACCACATCGTTGGACACATAATTTAAGTATTTCTCTAGATTGCGTTTGATATAGTTTTATATCACAGTGTATATACAATATAGTTCTATATCACAGGGTATATACAATATAGTTTAATTATTTTGGTATATTTTTGGTTCGATAGACGGGGCGTCATAACACCAAAGTGGCGCCCCGGGCACAGAGCCGTTCATAAGGAAAGACAAACTACACGTCTGCCTAGGGCCCACTCTCTTCTATTAAGTGGGCTCCCCCCCCCCTGCGGGGTTTTTAACTTGCTATGACAGTATTTTTGACATAGAGCCACATAACGTAAATTTGCCAAGGCCCCATTTATAGTGCCCCGAAATATAATTCTGCTTAGGGCTACAAAATGTACCTGTGTCTAGAGCCCCCATATGTACTTTACTTAGCCCCTCCCTCCTCCACCCCACACCAGACACGTAAGAAAGACTATGTCAGGGCATGCAGTGAGCTGCAAGTAAACGGAATGAAACGTAATTTAAAAACAAAACTTGGGACTCACTCTCTCAGACGCCGACGTTGGGGGTTGCCTCTCCTTGAGGAAGCCCTGCATAAATTTAGTCACGTGGCATAAATTCAGGGAAATCTCTACAATATTGTACATTCAATTCAGACTAGGTTCTATTTCACTAAAATTTAGTTTATGTAAAATGCTATTCTACACAAAGTTTTATTTATACAAAGTATATTTTTATGTAAAGTCCTGTCTTACATAAATACATTTTTTATGTAAAATTATATTTCAAAGGTCGCTCAACCATTTACTATGGTGGGAAATAAAGAAGGGTACCATACAACAATCCCATTTGTGGTTTATATGATCTAAAAGATTTCTTCTCATCCTTTCCAGAGACTTCACAAACACACACACACACACACACACACACACACACACACACACTATACTGAATATCCAGTGTACTCAGAGATTGATTTAGATAACCTTAATTGATTGTAAAGATGTGCTTTTTAAAAAAAAAATATGTTTTACTATCCCTTTGCGACTATTAATGTGTATTATTGTCTATTTATATACGAAGCTTACACTTTTAAATTGCTCTGAGCAAATATGCTGTTTCAAATTACTAAAATTATCTAGTTTAGTTCTATTTTATCGAAAGCGAGTTGTGCCATTTCATTATGTCACATTGGACAACATAATATATATCATATATTAAAACTAAAAAAAAACCGCTTGCAAGTTAATTCAGCTACACACCTCTCAGTTCATCTGTAAACTGTATTATATCTTGACTTCACTTGACTTGACTATCCCTTAGCCCGTGGATGGGTTGTTGGGGCACCGTACTAGTTTTCAGTCATGGTGTATCTGGGTCAGGAAATGCTTGGCGGTGCCCAACCCTCTCCAAGTTTGACCACAGCCGGTTTCCTCCTTATCGGTGGCCCGCCTTGATCACGGACACGAATCGTTGAGTTTGCATTTGATCTCGTCCACCCTGGCCGGTGACTTCAATTTGGAAGTTCATACGCCCAGTGGTGCCGTGTCAACACCACCCCCTCACGCGGTTTAGCCGGTCAGCTGAGACCGTTGCCCGGGGTGTGGCGCGGGGAGCCACACGTGAGAGATCCAAGAGATGAGCGAGGACCAGTGAGCTTGACCACCCGAGGGTGCAGCTGTCAGAGCATCAAAGGTACTACCTCTGCCCAGAGCCCTCTACAGCCCCTATTATATTACGTTTAGACAAATATTTATATTCTTTTATTTTGTTTTTGGTTTTTTAGATATTGGGCCCTATGCAAAAGTACATATACTTGTAATGGGCCCCCTGATAGCATCATATTTGATATGAAACGCGCCCATTAACGATTGGGGGGAGGGACAGACAATATCAGCGTTAACTCCTCTATTTTGCCCTTTAACCTTTGAACCTTTTAAGCTGTCTCCTTTAAAGCACCACCCACAATTCGATCGTTGCCTAAAGTTGGCGCAAAATCATTTCTGTAAGCTCTTATTAAAGATGCAAGCACCATTAAAGTTGAATAGCAAAATAAAGTGATAAACCATACATTTACTTTACTTGAATACAAAATTGTATATGACTTTGTACATGTGCATCTTTTTTTATTCAGCGTGAGTAGCCAGACTTGCGACTGGCCTCACCTCGCAGACTGCTCTGGCAGTGACGACCACCTGCAGGAGACAAGCGGATCTCAGAGTGGACACAACCACGGGTCCGAAAGTGGCGGGGAGCACAGCAGCAGCAGCGGAAGCCAAGACAGTGGCGGCAGCGAAGACCCCGGCAGTAGCGGTCACTCCGGCTCCGATCACGGGAGCAGTGATCAATCCAGCTCCAGTGGTGGCCACAGCGCCAGTGCGTCCATCAGCAAACAGGAAGTCCTAAAAGGAGGTAGGACCCCGATCTGTGTTGTAACATATCTAGAGTGGACTACTTTTGTTCACATATCACGGAGTGATATTTTTTTATGATGATTTTTGTTCGTACATGCGGGTATAAACCAGTGGCTCCCAACCTTTTGTTTTTTTTTAAATCATGACCCCATTTTTTGAAGTAAAATGAACAATTACCCCAAAATAAAATTACAATTGTATCTATAAAAAAAAAACAAAAAAAAAACAAACAAATTCAGTATTTAATCTTTTATATTTGTTAAGTTTTAAACTATATACCCAGCGACCCTGCTAGGAAAAAAAGTTCTAGATCCATCGCTTGGGGACCACTGTTTGAGAGGCGTTGTGACGTTGTATCCTGCTGTCTGCTTGTGGGCTGCGATGAATTTTTTTTTTTAAATTATTATCTTTTTATTGCTGTGCTGGTTGGCTACAGAGGCTAAAGCTGGTTGTAAATGTGTTATGCTATTTTTTTCTTATTTATTTATTTGTTTTATTATTTTGTCTGAGCTATAAGTAACATGAGCGAATTATTATCGCATAAGAAGATGGTGAAAAACTGAAAATAATACGTAGTTTTTGGCTAATTTCATATCAATAATCTTAAAATACCATACCGTCTTCCCTTCGCCTCCATTCCAGGACACAGTTAAGGTTAGCCATCAAAATGTTCAATCAGACCTTATCTATTACGTAATAATCGTGTATTATAGCCATATTAAAAAAAAATAATACTCCAATGTTCATTAACTGTTCCTCAAATTAAAAAGTCCATAATAAGCACTTTATAAAAAAAGAAAGATAACTTGCCACTCCCCCTCTATTTGTGCACGCATGACCAATTTCACCTCACAGATGAATCTTGGATAAACAAAGCGTCTCTAAGCGTTAAGCCCTGGTGGAGGCCCAACGGAGTCAGCCCAGGACAGTGGCAAGATCCGGGCTCCGTCAAGAAGCCTCCATTCCAGCCCCACACTCCGACGGAGCCCAAAGAGGGAGGAGAGAGCGAATCAGGCGACTCGGAGAAAGAAAAAAGTGCCTCCACCAAAAAACCGCCTGCTGCAAAGTCCACGAAATCTGGCTCAGAATCGCCGCCAGAAAGTAGGTCAAATTCAGCGAATATTCAAGTTCAAGAGGGAGGTAAGTGTCAAGTCAAAATTTAGTTTGTAAACTGTGAAAACAGTATGCAAGGTTATCTCCCATTTCCTCCAATACTCTTGTTCAAAAATTTAGAATGCTAAATAACTTTTTTTTTAAAAATCTGAATAGTTAACTATTTATTTATGTTTCCAAAAAAAAATTCAGTTAAAAGTCTATAATGAAACAAATGTTTTTCATTCTTTTTAAATCATTTTATGAATCTGATTTGTCACAATTGAATAAAACCATACATTTTTCAATAAATAAAAAAAAATAATAATTGATTTTAGAGTTAACTTGAACAGAATGGAGACATTTTCACTACATAATTAAAAAAAAATTATCGATGTGCTGGTAGCAGATTCTGGTTTTGGTTAATTTATATTAGTCAGATTTCAGTGCAACTATTGTTTTTTTTCCATATGAAGCCTAATTAAACGGGGTTGCCAGATTGTTCTAACTAAACCACCAAAAAAAAAAGCAGTTGAATGTAAAAAAAAAATTAAGCCCGAGTCCAATAAACAAATTACAAACTGGCGCGGGACAACCGCCAGTCTGGCAACCCTGTGATTAAAGCTTGATGGATTGTTGTCTTATGCTTCGCTGAGCTCTTGCTTTTTTTCACGGCTTCGTTGTTTCTGGCCAGATTTCAGACCCTTTTTTGTTTACAATGATTATTTTGTATACCAGGGCTGTCTTTAGGCATGGACTAGCATGGGCACTTACAGGGGGGTGGACATTTTTTATAAGGGCCCCATACTAACTGACCATTTATGTATGCCACCATTTTAAGTGGTTAACATAGGGAGAGACATGCAAAGATATTTCGGTGTCCAAGAAAAACATCTTTCGGGGCCCTGCTGACATAATAAATAGAAATTATTAGCGGAAGGAAGCTGTTAGCATCAAATAGAATAGAAATTATTAGTGGAAGGAAGCTGTTAGCATCAAATAGAATAGAAATTATTAGTGGAAGGAAGCTGTTAGCATCAAATAGAATAGAAACTATTAGTGACAGGGGGGCCCATTGTCAGTGGGGGCCTTCATAGGTTGCCTAGCTTGCCAATCCATATAAAAAGCCCCTAATCAGTGATGTGTCTTGGGCTCATTTTTCATAGAACTTTAAACTATTTTGTTTAATTATAACTGATTTGGTTCTATACAAATTAAACTTTGATAAAAGATATATATAAGAAGAGGATATTGTTATTAATAATAAAGTAAAAGCTTTAAATGATTTTTTATACTGTCATTAAAAAATCAGATTATATTTATATTGATCTATGATTATTAAATAATTCGATTTCAAACACGCAGACGTATATAGATACAGACTGATAGACAGACAGACATAAATACAGATTGATAGACAGACAGACATAGATACAGACAGACAGACAGACAGATAGATAGATAGATAGATAGATAGATAGATAGATAGATAGATAGATAGATAGATAGATAGATAGATAGATAGATAGATAGATAGATAGATAGATAGATAGATAGATAGATAGATAGATAGATAGATATAGATAGATAGATAGATAGATAGATAGATAGATAGATAGATAGATAGATAGATAGATAGATAGATAGATAGATAGATAGATAGATAGATAGATAGATAGATAGATAGATAGATAGATAGATAGATAGATAGATAGATAGATAGATAGATAGATAGAAGCCCGTTTGTCAAGTTTATCGCCAGGGTCCATGTTTTCCTCTTTCCTAAGACTGCGACTCTTCCAGCTGTCAGCTGCCCACCTGCTACTGTGCAGGTACGGCCATCCCACAAGGCCTCTCGCCGTCCTCCGTCCCCCAGATGGTCATGCTGACATTCGATGACGAGGTATCCGGGGCTTTCTACGGCTACTACCAGAGGCTGTTCAGGCCAGGACGCTACAACCCCAACGGATGTCCAGTAAGTATGGGGAACTGACCATGGGTTACAACCCCAACGGATGTCCAGTAAGTATGGGGAACTGACCATGGGTTACAACCCCAACGGATGTCCAGTAAGTATGGGGAACTGACCATGGGTTACAACCCCAACGGATGTCCAGTAAGTTTGGGGAACTGACCATGGGGTTACACCCCCAACGGATGTCCAGTAAGTATGGGGAACTGACCATGTGTTTATGAGCACTGGTCAGTAAACATTTGGTAATATGGTAGCTAGTTGTGAGGAAGGAAAAATAATCTAGCTTTATCTTTGTTTGACTGACCAGTTCAACAGACTTCCTAAACACATTACTAGGACTAGCAAATACGGCTGTATGCAGAGACGTTACTATCAGCTAGACATATGCCCTTTTGATATGTCCCCCCCCCCTTTCGGAATCTTTAGTAGCCAATAATAAGGAAGGTCAATCAGAGCACTTGTAAAGGGCCCCAGGTTAACCTTATTTTACAGTTGAGGGCTTTCTGAGAGGGGCCCCAGTTTTCAAAGATTATTAGCGTCCACTTTGTGTACTAGGCCTTAACAACATTTTGTTTTATCATAGATTCTGTTATAGCCCCAATTGAGCTTCTTCTTGTGGCCCCCAAATGTACTTTTGTCTAGTGCCCCTAAATTTACTTTTCTCTAGTGCCCCTAAATGTACTTTTGTCTAGTGCCCCTAAATTTACTTTTCTCTAGTGCCCCTAAATGTACTTTTGTCTAGTGCCCCTAAATGTACTTTTGTCTAGTGCCCCTAAATGTACTTTTGCCTAGGATCACCAAAACATGAGAACAGCTCTGATGTATATACTCCAATGGTACTATTGTCTATTTTCTGTGTGTGACCCAGGTACGTGGCTGTATGTACGTGTCAGGCAGCGGTACAGAGTACGACCTTGTGTACCCGCTGTACGCCATGGGAAATGAAATAGCCAGTCACACGATCTCACACAAGTAAGTTCTGGGTTTGAGGCTTTGTTTTTTTTACATGTTTGAACTATTCTCAAAGCAGAACGTCATTCAACATAATAACGGCGAAGTATTTTATCGGCTTGTACACCAAGTTGAATGTAGGCAAGGCAAGTCTGTCCCACCGGTATAGCGAAGGCTGCTGGCTCAAATATGGATGACGTCATTTACTTTGCTGTTAAGTGGCCGTCTCGGGGTGAGCCCAAATCTATGCTTACAGTAACGATGGAGAGTGAAGCACTGTAGGAAATGGCTTTATTTTGAAGGTTTCGATGATACATCTTTCTTACTGGATCCTGACGTAATTGAGCTAAGATACAAGATTTATATAGGCCTGCTTCTTGTTTAGAAGTGCAGCTATGCAGTAGCACTAAGCACTGTAATGAATGCTATATATTATTGACTGTGTTGGTATTGAGTGAATGCTTGGCCGATCATGGTACGAATGGTCGGGGAGAGAATCAGTGGTCGACTGGTGACAGAATGTGATCGAGAGAAACACGTGCGTGTGTGCGTGTGCAGTGAACGAGTGGTGATCTGTACTGGGCGAGTTGTGGTAGAGCCTTGGTACATGGGAGTTGGATATTCATAATGGACTTGTTCAGAGTTGTATATCAAATTATTATGATGTGTAAGTTATTGTGTTTCTAAAGCGGTGATTGTGTTTGACTGTTCTATATTCAATTACCTGCATTCACTATTCTTGGACAGTAAGTTACTGTGTGATACTAATTGTTCATACCTTGTCTAATTGTAGAAATTTTTCAATTGTTTTGGGGATATAGAATTAACACTAGATTTCATAACATAAAACAAATAATTCATTTAATTTAATTAAAATTAAGTGTGTAGTACCACAGAAATTAAGTTATACAGAATGCGGAACAACAATTTAGATTGATTCCCGAAGCCGCCATATTTGTGTATTATTCTAGTGTGTATTATTTTAGGTGCTACACTATTAAAAGGGAAAATAACACAACTGAGTGACAAATGGAGTCGTAGGCAGAGGACTCTCTGTATGATATATATTCTTTGTGCATTACAAACATTTTTTTAAATTATAAGACGCAGTGGCGCAACCAGGGTGGGGCAGGGGGGGGGGCTTGAGGCCTCCCCCCAGACCAAATCATCAATACATATTTTACTATATAAAGTTACTAAAAAGACTGTCAAATTGTCTTTTTTCTATATGTGAGCCCCCCCCCCCCAGCATTTTTTGCTGGTTGCGCCACTGATAAGACGCAATGGATGTAAATTATTTTTATGGGCGACTTCAAGCTAGACCTACAAACTTTGATGACGTCAGTAAACAGAATGAACTCTTATGATTTAAAGTTATTTTCTTTTCGCGGGAACGAGTAATTTTGTCTACTTGTACATTAAAATTGTAACTTTGCTTGTGCTATCACAATGGTTAAGCCGTTTGGACGTGAGTCACTTTTATGCTGTCTATATCCAGGTTCGATCGTTCTTGTTATTTTATCTTCGACTTGTTTGTTACTATTGCCTTTGTTAGTCATTAGCCTACGATGTATTCACCTTCATGCGAGAGTTAATTTTACACACATCTACAGTAGGTGGGTTTTACATTAATCCAAAGCTATGGATCAATAAAACATTGGTAGATAGATTAAATAAAATAAATGCAATATATATATATATATATATATATATATATATATATATATATATATATATATATATACATTTCTCCAAACTGCCAGATTCCCACACACATGGTGGTCCACAGCATCCTATCAAGATTTCTTTGACGAATCCACGGGCATGCGGGAGAACCTGATCACCCGGGCAGGGGTGCCCAAGGAAGCCATCAAGGGTTTCCGTGTGCCCTTCCTGCAGTTGGGGTCAGACAACATGTACAGCGCCCTGTATGACGGAGGGTTCCAGTAAGTTGAGTTCGTTTAAATTTGTTGGATGTGTTCCGTGTGGTTAAATGTGTAATGAGATAAATGAACATGCCATTTTTTATTTTAGCTATTCTACTATATCTTCATTTGGTGTACTTCTTTTGCTGCATACAAGGAGTTAAGGTGGATAGGTTGAAAGACAGGAGAGTTAAATGATAGAGGGAATGAAATATAGAAAGATGAGTTTGAACTTAATGGACTTGCAACCAGTGCCGAACCTAGGGATTCGGGGGCCGGGGGCTTGGCCTCTTTGAAGGCCCCTGCATTTTGACATTCGACACCATGACATGAGATAATGTACCTTATATTTAATGTAAAAAAACTTTTTGGGGCCCCCCTTAAACTGGGGCCCGGGGGGATTTTCGATTTAGGACCCCCCCTCCCCCACCCTAGGTACGCCTTTGTTGCAAACTTTACAAGTTGACGCCTGCTACATTATGAATGAAACAATTGTGTGCTAGTCCCAGCAGTATCAAACATGTCAACATCAGTCAAGATAACTAGCGTTGACTGAAAGTGATTCACAGTTTGGTTATGACGAACTAATGAGACGGAGGTTATGGACAGACCACTAAATCATACAGTCTTAGTTCTAACCAGACAAACAGATAGGAATATAGATAAATAGATGGACTGATTGATTGATTTGATTTATTGATCATGTCTCATATCTAATTTCAGTTACGACACGTCCATGTTCACTGGGTCAGAACAAGAGTCAAGTGACCCCATCTGGCCATTTACACTGGACTACACACCAAACAATGTTTACTGTCAACATGGGCCGTGTCCACACAAACAGTACCCGGGCATGTGGGAAATACCAGTAGGTCATTTCTTGGTATCATTGTTGCCCGCAGGGGCGCTGAGAGCCAACAAGGGCCCCAGGGCAGGACATCATTGCGGGCCCCTTAATAAACAATGAGTCGTGAAAAATTGACATGGTCGGGGCGGCCGGACCCCTTACAGATGGGGCCCCCTTGCAATGACCCCCCCTGACTCCCTCTCTCGGCGTGCCTGGTTGCCCGTTGTACATAATCCCAGCTAGAAGTCACACAATGGCTGCTAGTGAACGGCTGGGGATTGGACAGACAGTCTAGGGATGGGCAATTTTTTTTTTTTGATCTACTGGGTAAAGTTGGTGCTATGTGAGGCCCGTCATTCAACCAGACAATGATCTAAAATCGACACTATTTACTTATTTACTTGGACACTGGTTCGCCGTGCCTACTCACCCCAGTTAGCTTGTTAACTTTTGTTTCAGTTAAGTGATATAAAAAATATCAAAGACCGCCCCTGATCTCACACCAACTTACTTCTCTCATCACACACACCTGGGATCACATACACACCCAAAATACTGCTCTGATCTCACACCAACTTACTTCTCTCATCACACACACCTGGGATCACATACACACCCAAAATACTGCTCTGATCTCACACACGCTCACCTAGTGCCCTGATAACACACAACTTACTGCTCTGATCACACACACCCACCTACTGCTCTGATCATTCAACCCCACTTACTGCTCTGATCACACACAACCTACTGCCCTGATCATTCAAACCCATTTACTGCTCTAATCACACACACCCACCTACTTCTGTGATCATTCAAACCCACTTACTTCTCTGATCACACACACACACACACACCTACTGCTCTGATCATTCAAACCCACTTACTGTTCTGATAACACACACACTCACCTGATACTAAGTCATTAGACATCAGATTACTGTACACTTTAAAACAGGAGCACCTAACATGTGTGTCCAGGCTACACTCACCTCATGGCAGTCTGGTGGAATGTCATATAGCCAAGTCAATGCATTGCCATAAAAATAACAACAGTTGTCAAAACAACATGACTGATTACTTTTTATTAATTAAAAACAAATATGAATTAAATAGCAGTCATATAATAATAGACAACATAATATAATTTTTTTTTTAAAACAGGTTCAAAGGTGGTTTGGACTTGATGGTCACTCTTGTGCCATGCCTGATGGATGCAGTGCCACTGGTGATGCTGAGGAGACTTTGGAGTATCTCAAGTCTAACTTCCGGTAAAAGACAAATATATAATGGCCAGCCCATTCATTAATGTTTGAAATTCTATTATTTTAGGGCGGTTACTCTTCAACTCTTCCATGCTCCACCAAAATGTACCTTGCATTATAGTATTTATGGCATGAGACATGCCCGAAATAAGTCAACTTTTGCTATTTTTAACTTTTAGCCAGGAGTGGTTCCTGAGAGCCCATCATACTAATAGTCGAAAAAAACAACAAATAATACAAATATGCTCATTAGCCAAGTTAAAATATGGTATGGAAATATGGTATGTTTAGTCAAGTGTGTGAAGTCTCGTTAGGATGAGATGAAATCTCTTAGATCCTATAAATCACTAATGGGACAATTTTTTTGCAATGCCCTTCTTTCATCTCCACCATAGCTGATGAGACAAAGACCTTGGAGGCGGGGATTTTAACCATGACCTGAAATATCCATTGGTCCTCTCTAGAGATCGAATCAGCGACCCTCAGGTCGACAGTTGAGCGATTAACCGCTTAACCGCACAATCCATCTATCCCACTCATTTAGTCAAGTAGAAACAGACATTATTTAGCCAAGATGACATTTGTCTCAGCCAGTCCTATTTATCATCTTTGTTTAATTCACTACTTCATCAGGCGTTTCTACAACTCCAACCGTGCACCATTTGGAATCTTCATCCATGCTCGTTGGTTCCACACTGAGCACAATCTGGATGGTCTTGACAGGTTCATTGACTATTTGCTGACTATTGATGATGTATATATTGTCACACCTAGCCAGGTAAGTTTTACTGTGCCTGGGGGGAGGGGGGAGATGAAGGATATTGTTAACATTCGAAAAACTTACTGCATCAACTCTACACCAGTACTTACAGTACCTCACCTTTTGTTGGGTCATAGCCTCTAAACCTGTATCATCTCTTTACCATACTTACAGTACCTCACCTTTTGTTGGGTCATAGCCTCTAAACCTGTATCATCTCTTTACCATACTTACAGTACCTCACCTTTTGTTGGGTCATAGCCTCTAAACCTGTATCATCTCTTTACCATACTTACAGTACCTCACCTTTTGTTGGGTCATAGCCTCTAAACCTGTATCATCTCTTTACCATACTTACAGTACCTCACCCTCTTTTTTTGGCTCATAGCCTCTAAACCTGTATCATCTCTTTACCATACTTACAGTACCTCACCTTTTGTTGGGTCATAGCCTCTAAACCTGTATCATCTCTTTACCATACTTACAGTACCTCACCTTTTGTTGGGTCATAGCCTCTAAACCTGTATCATCTCTTTACCATACTTACAGTACCTCACCTTTTGTTGGGTCATAGCCTCTAAACCTGTATCATCTCTTTACCATACTTACAGTACCTCACCCTCTTTTTTGGCTCATAGCCTCTAAACCTGTATCATCTCTTTACCATACTTACAGTACCTCACCTTTTGTTGGGTCATAGCCTCTAAACCTGTATCATCTCTTTACCATACTTACAGTACCTCACCTTTTGTTGGGTCATAGCCTCTAAACCTGTATCATCTCTTTACCATACTTACAGTACCTCACCTTTTGTTGGGTCATAGCCTCTAAACCTGTATCATCTCTTTACCATACTTACAGTACCTCACCTTTTGTTGGGTCATAGCCTCTAAACCTGTATCATCTCTTTACCATACTTACAGTACCTCACCTTTTGTTGGGTCATAGCCTCTAAACCTGTATCATCTCTTTACCATACTTACAGTACCTCACCCTCTTTTTTTGGCTCATAGCCTCTAAACCTGTATCATCTCTTTACCATACTTACAGTACCTCACCTTTTGTTGGGTCATAGCCTCTAAACCTGTATCATCTCTTTACCATACTTACAGTACCTCACCCTCTTTTTTTGGCTCATAGCCTCTAAACCTCTTCATTGTCTTTGTATGTTAGCAGTTGGCTAGTCTGCTTTAAGATTATACATGTAGTGAAGTACTTATTCCATCTCCAGTTACGTATTGGTGGTAGCCTATCTGTTGTTGATGTGTATGTAGAAAATTCACATTTTTATTAAACATTTGCTCGAACTGATGAGCTGGTGTGTGGTTGGGACAGAGACGTAAGAAAGGGCCCACACTCACAAAAAAAAAAATAAAAAACGACTAACAGTGTTCCACAGAATGTGTTTGTGTGTATGTGTGTTCAGTGACAAGTTGCTGCTACTTTGTATTATAATTAACACACTTCTAACAATATGATTAAAAGAAAAAAAAAACACTTGAGATCTACATTAGAGCTATAAAAATAATTTTGTGATAGGCAATACACATTTTCAGGGATCAGGAGCATAGGAAGAGCACCGCGGGTTGTGCCATTGTGCAGGGCACACCGAACTTGGAAGGGGCGCTGAAAGAGCGATGTTAAATATTTTTGCACTTTTCAGATTGGGTGGGGGGGGGGGGCAAAAAATGTAAATCACACAGGGCACCACAATAGCCATGGCTCTGCACCACATGGTTCTGCCGGGAGCCACAATTTTAGGGCATTTTACTCTGATAAGGAGGGCTTGTAGCAGTAGCCCTATTTGAGGGGGGGGGTGCTTTTTCTTGGCTTTTTTTTTAAAGTCTCCACCACCTTCCTATTGACTGCCACTTGTGTTCATTTTTCAGGTTCTTGAGTGGATGAAGAGCCCTACACCACTCAGCAGTATTCGTGGATTTTCACCTTGGAGTTGTCAAGGCGGTGCCACTGACTAAAGAGCTGATACATTAGATACAATAACCGAACACACTTCTGATTTTCCCTAACTATTTTGGTGTCCACTTGATGTTCAGATTTTTTTTTTCATGTTGACATACAGGTTTAAAAATATTACTGGGTAACTTATATGATGTTGTATTATTTGTATATTTTTTTTCTTTCACTTAGTGATAAATTATTGTTCTTTATTTCAACACTTTTTACTTTTGTTGTGCTTAATCATTAATTTTTTCTTCTGCGACTCATTAAATTCTGTGCTTTGTAATTAGAAATGCTACTCAGACTGTTATAACCTTCACTGATTTAAAAATGTACAATTATTTCTAAGAAAAATTTGTAGCACTCTCACTTAGAAAATAACAAAATTGTGAAGCTGTTTGGCATTTGAAACAGTAAAATGGTATTGAAATAATTTAGAAAACAATGCCCAAGCCAAAAAAAAAAAGATTGCAGAAACTTTTCAATAAAAATTTTAAATATCTATTCCTTCAATGTACATTATATGACTTTTTTTTGTAATGGCTTTATAAGTTCAGTTAAGTATTACATATTGTTGTTATTGTGACTTTAAAATTGTGTCGACTATTAATCTACTTATCGGTGAAATTGTTTGTTTTACAGGTTTTTATTTTTTTATTTATCAAAGCCACTCATGAATTTTAATTGAACAGCTTTTTAACAATTACAACCTACTGTATTTGATTAGAATTCTATGTATAAATAAACTATGGCCCATATGTAGGTTTATATATGGTCGTGGGCGATATGTATGTAGGTCCTGGTCCAGATATAGGTTTAAATATGGCTTTGGTCCATATGTAGGTTTATATGTGAGCAAATATTTTCAAAGCTTTCTGTAATGCTTTATTTCATTGTATGTGTTTTTATTTTTTAAAGTAAATTTATTAATTTTTTTGTTTGTAAGACTGCTAACATCAAGGCCCAATTTCCAAATGCTTTAAACTTGTAATTTTCTTTTCCTGCTTAGATATTTTTTTTTAGTATTTTTAAAAAAGATGTCTTAATTGATGGTCATTTTCAATAGTTTAGAATAAAATATGACCAAAGTACATAGCTGGATCTGTTTTTCTTTTTTGAGATTACTAGCTGTTTAATACCTCAGCATCGCCAGTGACATTATTTAATTTAATTATTTAAACCCAGTGCTAGTCTTATAGTGCTCAGGTGTAGAGTAGTACAATTATATAGGTGAGAGTTTTTCTAAGCATATTGTAACAGACACTACTTATGACCTATTTAGTGCTGTTTTACAGAAAACACATGCTCGCTACGGAATTGATAAAAAAATAAAATTGAATTATCAAGTTTTTTTACATTCAGAAAATTTTGCTGTACATAGGAAATTAATAAACCCTGGTAACCCCTGTAAGTAAATTGTTTAGACATTGTGAAATGTCTGTCACATTTTTTTAGTTCACATTTTAGACCCTTTCTTTTCTTCGGCAAATTACAGACTGATATTTCTTATCAGCTCACACAGAAATTGTCTAGATGTTAATGAAAGGTTAGGTCTCCTAAAAATCATTAAATATTATTAAATTTGACAAAGGGGCCAAACCAAGAGCAGATGGAGAAAGAGTTTATATGAAATGATATTATGCATAAACATCATTTATGTGAGCTAGCAGAGAGGAGCAGAATGCTGGCCATAGTATAGCCATGTCTGACTTTGTTCAATCATTGGATTAATTAAGGAGGTGGGGCAGCAACTATCATGAGGGAAGAGCTCATGAAAAAATGAATGAAAGCAGTATCAATAAAAATAAAGTTAAGGAGGCCCTAAAATATTATTTGGGTTTGGAGTCCACCGCCATGTCTGTAGGAACAAACAGATTATCTCTTTATTATATCAGTGGGAAGCTGGTTATTTTTTTTTATTATATTAAGCGACTGAATAATATTTGAACTTATGTTTCAAGTAAGAAAAGATAAATGATAAATCAAATAAAAACAAGTGAATTTGAAAAAAAAAAATTTTATTTGTACTTTCAAACATATTAATAGCATTTAATCATTTCTCTGCGATTCATCAAGTCAATAAAAAAAAAATCACTTAACACACCAACTGGATATACTGAGCATTAATATCATTCACTGATACACTCAAATTAATAGATGTCTAATGAGGAGTGATGGAATTCAAATGTGACTTGAAATAAATATCTGTCATCCCAGGACTTTTTAAAAATTCAACTAAAAAATTAAAAGAATTGGCACTAAAAAAGCTTTTTTTATTATGGGATTTTTTTTATTTCCTTTGAAATTTATGGAAGGAGAAAACGGAAGTGCCTTTACAGCCAGTTTGGGCTAATGGGGGCAGAAAAGTGTGGAATTCATTTAATATTTAACCAAACACTACACCCAGCTGCTGTTACTTTTCCCATTTTAAGCTTCCTGAATTTGAGAACTTTCACCATGACCTGAAAAAATCTCAAAATTTCTTGCCAAGACTCTCAAGTTAACAGCTGAGCACTTAACACCACATGACAGACTGTTCCCTAATTACTGAGCACTCCACACCACATGACAGACTGTTACCTAATTACTGAGCACTCCACACCACATGACAGACTGTTCCCTAATTACTGAGCACTCCACACCACATGACAGACTGTTCCCTAATTACTGAGCACTCCACACCACATGACAGACTGTTCTCTAATTACTGAGCACTCCACACCACATGACAGACTGTTCTCTAATTACTTTACTTAAGGACAACAACAATTACTTCCAGCAAACTTCTTGAATTTTTTTTAATATCATGTATTTATATATTCTCTTTTTTTTTCATTTCTTATACCGTTCAGTTTTGTAGGTTGTAAAGTGAATGTTAAAATGTAAGTACAATTGTACATTTGTAGATTGTAAAGTGGATGTTAAAATATAAGTACATTCAGTGAATATCCTGCATAAATTTTTTTTAAACCATTGTTATTATTTTAGGGCCACAGACAATAGTGTGTGTTGGTGTAATTTGGTGTCAAATCAATCAAATCAGCCAAAGTTAAAAAATTCAGATTCTGAGAACATTTTATAAACAGATCAAAACAATAAAAGTAATAAAAAAAATACAGTCATTGCAATGGGCAGAGATTGTTATACAATAAATATTTCATAAACAATATGGTGGGTCTAGTCATTCATTAGATACATCATAAATCCAAGGGAGATAACTGTCAACAGACTGGAAGATCAACTGAAAAGTATCCAGT
This sequence comes from Bulinus truncatus, assembly GCA_021962125.1. NCBI lineage: Eukaryota > Metazoa > Mollusca > Gastropoda > Planorbidae > Bulinus > Bulinus truncatus. Next base: position 4,414,918 of record JAGDYQ010000047.1, on the reverse strand, counting down.
TAGAAATATTTTTTTAAAAATATGACAAAAATAGCCTGCCATTTAGAGAGATTTAAAAATATTACCAAATAACAAATATAATAAAAATATAAATTTATTTCACTGAGAGAGTTTTTTATTTGCCATTTACTATGTTCCAAAAAAATATATTTTTTGTTTTAAGTCACCGATGATACTAAGTAAAAAAAAACTAAATATTTGATAAATACTGAATACTCAAGCAACAAGAGAATGATTATTTATCCACAATAACAATTGAAAGACACTAGAGAGGAACCTTGAAGAGGTAGCTGCAATGATTAACATCTCTCTTAACGAATATTCTGACACATTGTGACAACAAATATGGCACAGCCACATTCTGTGGATCAGCTCTAACAAAGTCAACAAAATTCACTTATGAAAATTCAAGCAAACAACACAAGTAGAAAAGTCCTGAATTTCACCCTAAAATATGCCGGAAAAACTGGAAGATAAAAAAAAATGTATAGTGACCATAAATAAGAGCAATAATAACTACTGGCCAATGCTCAGGTCAACAACATAAACAGAAGAATGGACATCAAATGCAACCAGCAACAAAAACTAAAAGTCTTTAATGAAAACTTTTTCTCTGTGGTCTCTAACAGGCTGTCCACAGTGACAAGGCAATCGGCTGACCATGCAATCAGCACAACATCCAGTGTTACAAGGCAGATGGACGACGGTGGTTCAATCTTTACTGCAGATGCTGCAAGTCGTTGCTTTCTTGTGTTCATCTGATGGATAAGAATGACATCATTCACATCATCAAAAATTGAAAAGAAAAAAAACAGCAATATAATAATAAAACATAGATTCTCTTTTTTGAACATTAAATTAAATTTTTTAGCTCAAGAACTTAAACTTATGTCTTCAAAATACTGAAAATACATCTGGATTATAGATTTAAACTAGAGATGCTGTTCGATTACAAATTTTAATCGAAATTAACGCATAATTTAAAAAATTATCGCAAATTAACGCATATTTAATCAAAAAAATACTTTATTTATTAATTGTAACATTTTTTAATTCAATCAACATGTCACTTTAAAATAATAACGTGTTATTTTTTCGAACTTACTAGGCCTAAGCAATAGAGTATTAAACATTTGTGTGTGTGTGTGTGTGACGTCTTTGACAAGCCAGACCTTGAAATGTTCGACCCATTTTTGGCGCGAGCAAGTAAGCATCCTTGTTCATTTGTTCTCAGTCTCACATGTGGGTCACGACTTGTTATAAAGTGTGTCGTCAACAGGAAAGAAAGAACAGAAGATGAAAAATGAAAGCCGACCGATAACATCAAAGAGTGTCATTTTACACAATATTGGTAGATGACGTCACTTACCAACCACAAGTTACATTGTTTCAAAGCCATGACACTTGTCAATCAAACTATAACACGTGCAGATGTTCATTAATTGCATCATTCAGGGTCATAAGTTTGAATTAAGAAATAACAATCCTATTGTTTCAAGGTCATATAGCTGCTATGATTTATGTAAATGTGACACTCGGTTTTTTTTTCTTCCTTTTTTTTTAAATCTCGTCTGACCTGGTTATAGAATTGGGTTATTAACTGATTTTTTTATTTCATCTGCAACTCTGAAATAACACCATTTGGGTAAAATTTAACGCATTTAGGTGTTTGTGTTAAAAAAATGTAATCGCATATTTTTAACGCATTAATTACGCTTTAATTGCAGTAAATCAAAAGCCATATATAAAATTTGACTCAGTATCACAATGATTCTGAAAAATACAACCACTGTCTCGGGTACAGATGTATTAGCAAGATGTTATACTATCAAAATACGATACAAAATTATGCGCAAAAAAAATGATGATACAAAATTTCTAGCGTTATTTTGATCTAATAATAAACGGGTTCATTATACCTTCAACAATACACTATAGTACCTCCACCAATACACTACAGTATATAATGTAAACTAGTGGATGAAAGTTTTCTATTTTTACATCGACCGGGAAGGTAGCAGGAGTTTACTTGTCGAAGGGCTAAATAACCAAAACATCTTCATCATATATTACAGTGGGGCTTCAGTCGACATACCTGGGGGTGAGGGTATGTGCGAATTGCGGCAGGGTGGGTGTGGTAGATCTACTTAATAAGTGGACGGAACTTAAACTTCAAATGGTAAAATTCTGTTATTTATCGTTTTGGTGAACTTTCCGCATTTAGTCAAATTAACGCATTTAAGTATTGCGTTAAAAATTTTAATCGCAAATTTTTTTTTACGCGTTAAACGCAAATTAACGCAGTTTAATCAGCAGCCCTAATTTAAACATTTTTAAAAACCACTGACTTACATATAGAGGTTGAGTATATACTAGTTCATTTGATTACTAATAAACCAGACAACAGAAATGTATGCTGCCTTTCTCAATAACTATTTCAAAAAGTAATCATACATTGAGGACATACAGAACAATTAGTTTAAAAAGCTTTATAAACCTTTAGAATATACATTTTTTTTATAAAATGAATAAGGAAATGAAGGCTTCGCACATGCCTTGTGCATTTGGAAAGAAAAAGTAAATGACTGGTACAACTAAAAAGAAGATGCTAGGCACGCCAGACCCCCTTAAGTTAATCTTGTGCTTAAGTTGAGAAGGAAGAAATATGGATATTTTCCATCACATTACCGGATTGTCAAAATATGCATTTTTGAGTCTTGTGCCATTTTGACTGGCTCCACTGTTACATTTTGGAATGTAATTATACCAAATGTGTGAAAATATATAGGTCAGGAGGAGAGACAGTAATAAGAGCGAATGGGAATACAGGACAAGTAACAAACAAGCCAATGTACGGCTGAGTGCCAAGTGTGATGTGTACAAGTACAGTGATCCATTGTGGCCAATAGCAGAACATAGTGCAGTGTTTTATCACTCTTCTATTTCACATGTAAAATTTCTGATAAGGAAATAATCGCAGAAAATGCAACATGCATGACTTGGGATATTAGAACACCATCAACAGAAAAAAGTTTTATTATATAACAGCCAACAAACTGCTATCATGTAAAAATAATTTAACCAGTTTATAAATGCTAAATTCACAATTCTAACTAACTTGTACTTAATTTATTGTCAGTCATTTCCAAATTTCATAAATTCCAATTTTACCTATTAGAGCTTGTGTTGTCTCAGAAATATCTTTCTCTATCTTAGTCTCAGTTGCTGACAGCAGGTGGTCTGTAAAAAAAAAAAAATTACCTTTATTGACCTGAACATCATAGAGTGATCGAACACCACAAACTAAATAACGATTATGAATATTTACACCAAAAAAAACATTGTGCTAAAATACTATTTATAGCTGTATTGATATCTATGATGAGTTTGAATAAATACAAATGAAACCCAAACATGTAGTCTCCAATCTGGGTATTTTTTATCAGAGCATCAGAGTTTAAAAAAGAAAAAAAGATACATGTACTCTCTGAAAATATTGGTGCTCAACATAAATCTATTTCATAGTTTCTAGCTAAGGAGAGGTCTGAAGCTATGTTTGTAGCTAAGGAGAGGTCTGAAGCTATGTTTGTAGCTAAGGAGAGGTCTGAAGCTATGTTTGTAGCAACTCACTGAGGAACGTTGGAATTGAGATCTAAGAGATGGATTTAGAGACGATATTGGCACCTTTTTTCCCCGCAAAAGCTGAAGCCATTTTATGGTTACACAATCTAGGCTGCTGCCCAAGGAGGCTCCCCTGTCTGGATCTTAATTTTCCTTTAGCCCAATTCTAGGTTTAATGGTTCCACATATTTTAAACAATTAAAACACATATTTTAAACAAAATTAATAAGCATATTTAAAACAAAGAAATGTGTCGAAGTGTCACGGGGTCGAAATGTCACAGGGTCAAACTATCAGGGGTCTAAACTTCATGCCACCAGGTTTACTTTATTATTTATAACTTGCAGTTCAAGAGATGATTGCTAGTTTTAAAAGAAATGCTATGGAAGAGTTGTGCATTTTGGATGGCCCATATCACAAAATGCTATGGAAGAGTTGTACATTTTGGATGGCCCACATCACAAAATGCTATGGAAGAGTTGTACATTTTGGATGGCCCATATCACAAAATGCTATGGAAGAGTTGTACATTTTAGATGGCCCATATCACAAAATGCTATGGAAGAGTTGTACATTTTGGATGGCCCATATCACAAAAAGTCGTGTTTGCCAAAAATAAGGGTAATGAGAACACAGGTCCTGGACTAAAATGGGGATAACAGGGCCCCCATATTCAAACATTATTTGACAAGTAAAGTTTCCCTTATATAGCCCATACAGACCAAGATGAAGTAGAGTTCATCTGTTTCTGTAGCCCCTGCCATTCTATGGTACAATGCCCAGCTGCTTTTAGTTCCATTTGAAATCTGGATTGACTTAGGGACATTAATTGAACTCAAGTAAACTCCCAGCAATCACCAACGCTCAATTCAGGACCTTCAGTGACAGTGATGAGTAGAAAGGTTTTTATTTACTGTCTAAGGGCTAAATAATAGTGTTCACTATTTTGCTTTTATGTTATGTGGTTAGTCGCACATATAAATTGAAACTGTATGAACCTGAAATAAAACTAACCTAATTCTGGAAGATGCTTTAACACAGCTCTGACTGGAATCTGGAATTGAATACAAATTTATCGATGACATATATTTCTATAATTTTATCTTACATTATGCATTATTAAATATTTCAGTCATCGCTTTAATCTTTTTTTTTCTTTTCTGAAAGAAAGTGAAACACTTAAACTTGAACTTACATCTGCACGGAATGACTCTTGAACAACATAGATAAAGTACTGTCCCATCTCGCGTTCAATAAATCCGCAATGGGGAGAATATATAGTATGTTCAATTAAAATATTTTCCACTGTTCTAAAAGCCACAACTTGTAAACCACAAAAGAAGCAGATAAAATTTCTACTTTGCCTGCAAACTGAAAATCAATAAAAATAAATATAAAAAAAAAAAAAAACTCTTTTTGTGATCCTACAAATGTTAATTTAAGGACTTGAAATAATTAAAATAGTGTATTATCATGTAGAATTTACATGTGTGCTAAATTTTAGATTTCTCACTAAATAAGAACAGGTCTAAAACAAGTTGCAAGATTTACAGAAAAAAACAAACAGAAATTCTATAAACATTAGAATTAAAAACTTCAGGCAAAAGTTTGGACGTTTTGTCTACAAGAGCCCCCCTCCCCTCATAATCGTTATCAATATTTTCTGTAATCTAGGATTTGAATACATTTTTTATGTCTCTCTTCATCTGGTTAAACTCACAAAGAGCTCCCAAACATTTCTTTTTAAACTAAAATTGAGGATTGTGATATTCAGTTAATGTTCTAAGCAAGGTAGACATTTTTTTTTCACTATAGTAGAACCTGTCCTATTTTGTTTGATTATGCTAACGACAAAGTGTAAGATGCCATACACAGCTGTCATAGTGTTAGTCATGTAAAAGATACTTTAATCAGAAATCAAAATTAAACAGCTACATTTAAAGTGCAAATTTCATTTTTTACAATAATTTCTTTTCATCTGCTATAACCTACAGATAAAGGCTTTCTGTTCAAAATGATATTAGATTGTATTACACTTTCATTGCTTTCAGCTGCAATAACCCACATAAGGACTTTTCTAACACAAATGTAAATAACAATGATAGACTTACAGAAATATCCAGCTTTTGCAATGGTTTTACAAATAATGTGTGAAATCTCTGTCCAATCAACTATTGTTTTATATCGAGCAAAGAGGCAGCTATATCTGAGATGAATTGGCCCATCTCTTTGATCTGGGAAGCCTGTTTCTCTATATGGCTGGCGATACTGCGATATTCTTCCTTCATTATACCGGTCAACTAGACAATAAAATAAGTAATGAATGTGTTGCTTGATCAAGAGTAAATTTAGCATATATTGACTATGTGACAATGTGAGAGAAAACAGATCAATAATTATTGATTATAATCAGATGTCATTGGGATATTAGTTATTAATTCAAATGAATAGCAAAAGTGGTCTTTAAGATTAAAAAATTACCCAAATAGAAATGAGTTTTTAGGGAAAATATACCATAAATTATTTTTTTTAATAAGTAAAATCAGTGCTATTTTTCTAAATAAAAAAAAAAATGTAATGGAACGCCGTCGTGTCATAAAGAAATAACACTGAAAATAGTGCAGTAAAAAAGGTGCTGGAACGCATATCCAGTGTGCTCCGCCAGAAAAAAAATGAAAATTGTCGTTGAACAAGGAAGTGCTGATAGAGCACTATTATTGTTATCAGTACTTATCAGGAGAGATTATAATATGAAGAAAAATTATGAATTGATTATCAAATATCAACATTATATTAAAGCTTACCTATTTCTTGGATTTTTTCATTGCAAGTATTTACATGCAATCCATCATGACTATTAGGAAAACCGTCTTCCTGGTCTCTGATTTTGCACAAACCAGATGACTTTAGAATGTCTTGGATGAAAATATTTGGACAATTTATTTTTGTTACCATAGAACATGAAGGAGATCGATTTTTATGAACCTGGGAAATTTCATCCCATTGCTGCCAATGGTTTACAATAGCACAACAAAAGTGACATATGACAGAATTTTTAAGTTTCTTTACATTTCCAATAAATACCTCAGCAGCTAAAATGGCTGATTTCATGAAATGCAAGGGGTATTTTAAAAAAGTAAGCAACCTCCTTTTTTTCGCTTTAAACCACAACCACAGCACGTCACAAAATAATACTGGATATTTCAGCATCCTATTTATAGTATTATAAAATGTTTCGTATTTGGCACTTGAAATATATAAAGATGTATGATTGACAATGTCATTTTGTTTGGATTTCTTCTGAGTCAAGGCACTTACTCTTGTAGCTATTTTGTTGATAACAAATTTTTCAAATTGCTTTGCACAATAACATTTGTTAACATATTTCATTAGTAGATTTCCATCCAGTTCTTTCTTTTTAGATAACTAAGTGATTTTGACAGAAATGTTGACTGCAATGTATTTGAATTTAAAGATTTTAAAGAAAGTGCATGAAACTTCATGGTTATATCAGACTGAATACTGTCTTTGAAAATCTGATTTGTGTATACCATGATTTCATATTCTAATCTAATCACAAAATAGTATAGTGTAATTTAATATATTTGAATTTGACTTAAGTTCTCTCGGTTCATGGAAAAATGGCCGGCAATAAACATCCACTAAGTAATTTTTCATATAAATGTGAAATTTGTATGCATGTTATGAAGAATAGAATACACAACTTTGTTCCGCCATTTTGGAAAATATTTTACTGTTTCTATGTTTAGATTTCTAAGAAAATCATATATACACTCACTAGTCTACTGTGTGAACTAGCAAGTAGCAACTACCCAAGCTTCTGCATAAGTAGTGTTTGAAGAAGATTTAGATTATTCAATCATATTATCATAATACATAAACTTTGCTTAAAACAGATAACTACACTATCTACAGAGACAGACAGAGAATGATGATACTGTCCACAGCCACAATAGTTTCCACTTTTAAAAATCTGTTACTACTTACTACCATTTTCCCCCTTTTGTTGATGTCATTCAGTTGAAATAGATATTATAAATGTGCTATTTTTATCATGCGATATGTCAGTATACTTTGGAGTAGCATGCCATTGATTTAAGCCATATAGAAACAATTCAGAATATAGTTATATAGATAAGCCATATAGGCTGGTAGATTCGTACAATGTAAACAATGCTTCGTGTGATTAGAGTGATTCCCCTTGCATGTCTGCCAACTTAAATATTTTATATGTATAACTAAATTTTTTTATTCATCTAGACCTAAACATAGAAATAAAATAATAAATCTAGATAATTTCTGCCGATAAATTACCATTATTTCTAAGTCTACGTAATTTAAAGTTTTTTCATGTATTTCTGAAAAATACTTTTGGAGGCAAGTTGACAGCCACTTTCCTTATGCTGATATTAAATGGCGTCTGCAAGAACAACAGTAAGAAAAATTATTACGTCTTTTGTTTTAGCTCTATAAGACTGCATCACCAAAAAATCAGTTTTTAGATTTTTTTAAATACTGTCCGAAAAACGCAACAAGTGCATTAAAAAAAACTTTCACAAGTCATGCATCCCATTGAATTATTAATTGATTTATTAAATTAATTAATTGTTTGAATACTAAGTCTTACGTACTTAATGTTACGCAGTGGCTACGGTTTGGTCCGACCGAACCCGTATTTTTTTTACTTCAGGTACCAGCCATAGATAATATTGCTCCACACCCTATCCCTAACCCTAAGCCTGAAAAAAAAAAATTCTGAAAAAAAAAAAAAATTATATATGCCATGTTAATGTTCCTTATATCCTAATATCATGGTTTTGGCTGGAGCCGGAGCCACTGCGTTAATTATGTAAACATAAATTTATCACGATCTTTATAATTTTCTATTTAAATATTATATTATTTGCATGGAGACCTTGATTTTCTTTTTCATTCAGATATTTTTACCCAATTTACTGTTGAAAAAGTCCCTTCTTTTTAAAGTTTTGCCTTATCCTTAGCCTAGGAATGTCATGTCATGTTGGTTGGATTGGACTTTGATGAGAAACTCCTGGAAACATAATTTGTACTGTAGCATACATTTAACCATTTCAGTGGGGACAGGGTGGATTAAAAAATGCTGCATCATTCCCTTGATAATAAATACTGAAGTAGTGGCTGAGTAATTGGTCACAGTGAGGAAAGTGGTTCTGTTTTGCATGAGCTAAAACCCTCTTGATGTTATAATTTATGAAATAATTATTGAAACAAAATATTCTGCTAATAAAATAGAATTTTTTTTTTTATGTTTTTTTGGGGAAAATTTTAAACTACAATTAGGTGAGCAAACAGCTTCAGAGTTACTTAAAACAAGATTATTTAAAAAAAAAAAAATTGAGCTAAAATTATTACAGCATAGAAATATATAATTTTTTTTGTATACTCCACTAGTGCTAAATCTAACTGTGCTGAAATGTGTCACTATACTAGACACTAGCAAGAGTAATGAAAGAAGTGATCCCTCGTTCTACATTTGGTACTAATGGCAGCATTCCCTGGGCCTGGTTGAATGAAGAAAAATGGCGTCTGCACACTTTTGCCAAGTACCCTCATAAAGCTGCCAAGTCAGCTATTTTATTAGCAGCCTATGGATTCGCCTACATCGGGTCTGGTAAAGGCTCTGATGACAGTGTGGTCTGTTTCTTCTGCGGCACAAAAAAGAGAGATTGGGTGCAGCAGGATGTAATCAAACAGGTGCATGAACAGCTTTCGCCATCCTGTTCCATGGTAACAGGAGTGAGTTGTTCTAATGTTCCCATGAAAGTGCCCACAAATTGTTTTGACTTATTCACCAGAACCTATAGCAAAAACAGAGCTCCTAAGCCTATTATTCAAAGTGGAGATTTTATTGAATCTGACAGTGTCATTGACAATACTCAGCATGCTGTAGAGTCAGTTGAAGTCAACACATTGAGTTCTGAAGGATACTCGCAGATTTCCTACAGTCATGGCTATCAGCCAGGGGATAATGATGCACCTTCTGCCACTGTAACATCTGCCGATACGCCCAGCTGGCTTCCTTATGAAACTGATCAGTTTCGGTCAGCACATGAACGTTCCGCCAGGACCACGCAAAGATCAGCAATTGATAATTCATCGGCAGCTCAGACAGCCATTGCACCGGTGGTTACTTCAAGTAATATGTCAGCTTCTCAGCAACTAGCAAACACTTCTAACTCTTCTGCAAGTAATGCATCCAATCACCAGCCATCACCTCATGTGCCTTTACCATTACACCAGCCGCCCATTAATACAAACCACGAAGCTCCATGTCAATCAAGAAGTGGTCCTAGTTATTCAGAACTTGGCATCATAACAGAGAGGCCGAAAAGATTTGAATACGCCCTAAAGATAAAGAGGGTTCAGACTTACAGCTCCTGGCCAAGGGGGCATAATTTGAAACCTGAAGAACTGGCAGATGCTGGGTTTTATTATGCTGGTTAGTCAGCTAGTTTAGTTTCATATCTTGTTAAAATATTTGATTACCTTTATTTAAATAAAAAGCATCGCAAGAATGTATATGTAAATATCAATGTAAGGTTCGCTAAAGAAAATTTTTTTTCAAGTTGATTATTCTTGGAGATATTTTTCATGCCAGTTATATTTTCATATATATTTCAAACTTCATAGGCTATGGTGACTGTGCCAGGTGCTTCTACTGTGGTGGTGGACTTCGCAACTGGGAAGATGAAGATAATGTTTGGGTTGAGCATGCCAGGTGGTTTCCCAAATGTGCCTATATCCGTCAACTTATGGGTCATGTATTTGTAGACACAGTACAGAATCTCAACAAAACTCATGATAAGGTGGATTTATTTCATTTCTGTAATTATATATTCTTATATGGCTTAGAAATCTAGTGCAATGATCGATTGGAATTATTTTGCAACCAATTCAGTTAATACATGAATGTTGCTACACACCATTATTGTTTAAATCATCTGAGTGTCTGCCGTCAAAGCTTTGTTGGTTAGTTTGTAGATTGGAAATTATCTGGTCTTACTGTGACACTAATGTTAAGGTAGAAATGTTCACTGCAAACTTTTTTGCAGCAAGGATTGTGCTTTTCAAAATGTAAGTTTTGATTCTGTCACCTTTCATTCTCATTCACTTTTAGGTTGAAATATTTATTTTTAATGAAAAAAAATCAGCCTTTAAGAATTAAAAAATACTCGATAATAATCTAACTGTCTGCCCTACATTTACTTTTTGTAATTCCGTGCTTGATAAATATAGTCAAACATTTTAGAATATACTTTATATGTTTGGTGGAATACTGATTACATGAATTCTCTATTTAGAAATAGAATTGTTAACTTAACTTTATCTAAAAAATATTTACATAATTTTCTATTTGTTGCAGATTAGTCTTGAAATGGTTGCATCTGAGCTCAACTCTTTCAACTTGGGTAAGCTCATCTCTGGTTATATTTTTCATTGGCATTATAAAATATTGTGGGATATTTAAATTTTGCACAGCTGAACATGGTAGTTCAGCCTTAATAGTTTTTTTTTTATCTTTATGCTGTCCAGCTTTGAAAGGTTACCTTAACCCCACCCTTTTTTTTTCCTTACCCTCTGACATTCCAAGCGTAGTGTACAGGTGAAGGTAAAACAGCTGAGAAAAATTTAATACTGCATTTTGTATGGCTTAACATATCTTCACAGCATGTGGAATTTTTAATTCTACCCATTCGATTTCCCCCCCACCCCTCCTTTGCAGATTTTAATGACACACCTTTGAAGAGGGATCCTGCCATTAAAACTGCAGTCACCATGGGCTTTACTTTGACAGATGTGTTAACTATTGCTGACTTACTGAAGGAAAATGGTAAAACAACTATATATGTTTATTTTCTGCTGATGCCCCAATCTGGCAAATTGAATTTCCTGAGTAATTTATTGCAATTCAATATTTAGTAATTTTTTAATGTTGTGGAGACAAGCAAAGATATGTAGATGTTAGAATGCGACAGAAGTATATGGTTGCTGAGTTGTTCAGTGAGTGTCACTTGAATAGACATTAAACCTTAAACTCGGAAGCTCAACACGGTTACACATTTAAGATTTTTTCACATTTTCAAACTAGATTGTTACCAAATCCTTATATTTTGATTGTTACTAAATCAATATATTTTAATTGTTACAAAATCATTCTATTTTGATCTGATGTCATATTTGTTTACTCTTTTTTTTTATATTTTGGCCATTTACAAATTTATTTTGTATGTATCAAGGGACCCAATTGTCTGCTGATAAAGTGTTGGAGAAACTTTGGGAAGAAGGCAAGAGATCTAACCAAAGTACTGTAGCTGATGTTGAAGAGATGAACTCTGAGGTTGATGTAAATAAGAGTCTGGGTAAGATTTATTTCATGTCATCACAACTTCTGAACTGCATTATCTTCTCAATGACTTGTGCACTTTGTTTAACTTGTATTTCACGCCAGCACGACTTCTGAACTGCATTATCTTCTCAATGACTTCTGCACTTTATTTAACTTGTATTTCATTCAGTATGAAATCTATGTACATTTAAAAATAAAATGTCTTTGGATTTGATTTATGCAAATTAGGGAATTTTGGTTTTAAAAAAAAAATAATGATTAAAAAATCATGTACATTTTAAGTTTGGGTCAAACAATGAATCTCATTCAAAACTATTGTTAGCATACTTTATCTCATGCAGATCAATTCGGTGATAATGGATTGCTCATATCTCTTTTTAATTGTGTTTCTTAGAATGGTCTCTAGCAGTGAAATCATTTTACATTAATACAAATGTTTTATTTTATCCATGGTACAAAAAAATAATGTTTTTTGGTATTCATGAATTGGACTGGAATAATTTTCTTCAAATGGAAAAATAAATAAGCCTAAATTTGATACCATGCATAAATGTGTATATTTATAATGTTATCTAACAATCAATAATTCTGAGACTATTTACTATGCAAATAACTTAGTTTTTAAGTGCGAAAAGCTTTGATATTCTATTTTTTAATAATAATTGATTAAAAAATTTTGCCAAATTATATCGCCCTAATAACATTTATTTACTTATCTGGGGTTTTGGGCGAAACACTTTTAGATGGTACCTGACACAACAGGAATTGTAAAGTTTGCGACATTTTGTTTCCATGCAAATGAAATTTTAGGATTCAATCTCTGATCTCTTTATTTCACTCTTACTTTTAATCAACTCAAAACAGTGATGATATTTTATGTTTAGTTTTAAGTACAAAGCACTAAAAATTATCTTCTTATTTAATTCAAATTGTTCTTTTTCGGAAGTGACCCATGATAGCTAGGAATGTTCACGAATCTTTAAACTTAATTAAGAAGAGATCTTTTTATCTTTCCTTTGGTAGAGTTGATCACAACACTGAAAGACAGGAACAACCTACTCAGACAACAGACTGTGTGTAAAATTTGTATGGACAAGGAAGTGGCAGTCGTGTTCCTGCCTTGCGGCCACCTTATTTCGTGTACAGACTGCGCTGCTGCAATGAAAGACTGTCCAGTGTGCAGAATTCATGTGAAGGGGACTGTCCGGGCATTCTTGGGTTGAAATGGTGACAGTTCCATCAATGACCATAAATTTGGTTCTTTTCATTATTTTATGTTCCTAGCTCTGTTATTATTTTCTTGATTACCGCCATTCAATTACCAGCTTGTCAAACATTTAGCTCTTCCTCAAACTCTGAAATGTGATAAACATTTGTAAACTGAGAAAACAAACAACTTGTTTGAATTTAAAAGAAATTTTGAGAAATGTGCCAACTTTTTGTACTAGATGTCTGTGTTTGGACTTGTATTTTGGCCAATGTACACTTTTAAATATTTCTATTTAAACAAGCTGCACTAGTATGTGTATATTTTGACAAAAAATAACAATTATATTCAGGCTATATTTTTGTATTCTTTAATTCTTTTTTCTACAAATGAGCAAAAAAGACTTCATTAAATTTAATTTTCTGTAAATGAAAATATTTTGATGTATTCTGATATTCATTATATATAAACAAATTTTTTTTTAGCATCAAACTTATAAGTACATTTTTTTCTATCATGTGACAATTGACAATTTTTGAAATGTTTCTTGGAGAAGACACAGTAAAATTTTAAACATTACGATTTCGCTCAAAATAATTTGTTGATTTTTTGGACTGCAATCTATGGCTCCTTGGGTGAACGACCTCCATGGACCAATTATATCCATCACTACTTATAGAATAGCACAATATTATACAGAATGTCTGCCACTCTACTACTATTTGTTCACTGGAAAATGTTCCTTGAAATAAGTACAACTAGGCCAGAGTTATTTTGAAAATGTCAACAACACATGATGGCCAGTGTCCACTTTCATTCAGCCAATGTAATTTAGATTTAAATGAGAACTTACAAAGTTTTTTTCTTTTTAAAAGTTATTAAAGTTTAACTTTTGTTGTTTTTTTCGATCATGTTTAACTTACATTGGGGGAAAATGTTTTTCTGTTTTTGAAATTTTTTATTTTTGAGTTCCCAATCTTTATGTTCCTTTTTTTTTTATTTTTACAAATTTTTCAGAAATTTTAGTCGTATTATTTTTCTTTAATAATTGCATAAATAAATCTGTATATTTATCATATTATTTTTTTTTTAAATTGATCTAACTTTTATGTTCTTTTTTATTATCTCAGGGAAAATGTATTTATGGATTACTATAAATTAATGTGATTTGTGAAATTTATTGTTTTAACTGAAGTAAAAAAATTTCTGAGGAATCTTAAAAAAGAAGTAATTTATTTTATGATAAAATTCATTTAATAGACCAAAAAGTCTACAATAATTCAATAATATTACTTCGTTGTTACCACTTTACTTTTTTACTCCAGTGTTCTCCATTGTTATTTGTTACCGTTGGCATGAGTGTTTATCTTTAACAATGCTGGCCATGGTGTGACATTATTTTTTTTACTTCCCACTAATCTGCACCTTCTGACCTGTTCAATTTTCATCAGGCTCTACAGGGCAGGCAGAGGAACTAATAAAGTTGAACTTTGTCACTTCTGACTTGAACTTTGTCACTTCTGACTTGAACTTTGTCACTTCGGTCTTGCCCATCTCTATGAGCCTTAGCTAAACGTTTAGGTTTGGCACAGATCACGAGTCTCTGCCTTTACCTTGTCTCATGGACTCATTGCAGAAGTGTTCTTAAGTCTGAGTGAGAAGTCTCTGTAGTAGGCGCTAGTGATATCCCTGTATTAGAACATCTTTAGGTTCAGTTTGAATGTTTCATTTGATTCTGTTACCTTCACCTTGGTGAAAACATGTTGTAGGCTAAACTAATGCTAATTTAAATAATTTCCAGGCACACTCAAAAGTTACTCCTATTTTTTTTTCAAATTATGATCTCTTGTTACTCATTACATGTTATAATAAAATATTAAGATCATATAATTGTTTGTATTTTGTTTATTATTTAGTTCAGTGTTTGTTTATTCTAAATGTTCACTGTGATAAAATATTTACATTCATGAGAAAACAAATTATGGTGACATTTTTAGAGTTGGATTTTTTTCTCTCAAAGAACAAAACAAAAAACTACTTGTTAAAAATTATAGGATGGAACATTGAAATGTAGGGTGTGATAAGGGGACATCATCCATAATCAGGACCAATAACTTATTCTTCCAGCACTTTGTCCCCTTGAATGTGCGTTATAATTTACAACGAAATAAAAAAAAATGTGCTAAATGCTAGTGTGTGGATTTATTATTACGGTCAAATTAGATTATTTTTTAATGTTCTAAAATTGCCGTTGTCAGAAAATGTGCAATCACTTTTGTTTACTAATGGTGATAGACCCACAATGTACGTAAAGTCAGTGCTGCCGAGGGGGGGGGGGAGGCAAATGCTCAGGGGCCAGGCGAGTTTTAGGGGCCCGGACTTAGCTGGCCAATCAACTTTTGAAAATATTATCAGCACGGGGGGCACGTGACAGCCCTGCCCAGGGGCCAGAAATTTCTTTTGGTGGGCCTTGTACATGTACAATATTTTTTGTACAAGTGTCAGATACTCTAAAGGTAAAAGTACTTGGGACTTCATTGGATTCGTCACACCCGATCTATCAGCATTATGTTTTTGAGGATTTAAGAATTCCGAAAAAAATTATAAAGAAAATGGACAATTTTTTTAATAGAAAGTCGCAGATATTGTTATCTACCTTCAAGTAGGCTATACAATAATTTTCCATGAATGTCAAGTTGTCATTAAATTAGACTATCTTGATTCTTGAACTAATCCTTTACAGTAAAAAAAAAAATCAAAACCGTTGACAAAATTGTTGAAATCGAATTAAAGTATAGACTTTTTAATGTTCTACTAAAATTAAAATCACCTTTTAAAGATAGTTCATTAAAATGAGAAAATTTACATGAATATAAGTCGTGTGAGTGACCTGTTCACCTACAAGATGAGGAAAATGTAAAAGTTAATTTCAAATTCCATATCGAGCTTCGATATCTACTACTATATATGTTTAGAGAGGTTCCCAACACCATATATATATATATATATATATATATATATATATATATATATATATAGGGGGGCGCCCTATATATATATATATATATATAATAAAGGTACCGGAACGCCATCGTGTCATAAAGAAATAACACTGAAAATAGTGCAATATACAAAAGTTCACGGAAAAAAGGTTCAGGAATGCCGTTCCGGTGCGTTATGCCAAAAAAACAAACAAACAAACATTGGATATACAATTATACATCTATCATATAGTATCAGTATGTCTACGACTTACATAGAGTGGAACCAAACAACCTAGCGTTTCTGCATAACAGACAAGTCAAAAACAAAATTCACGAAGTATAACTTTACCGAGGAAGGGAGGCAAAATAAGTGAAAAATAAAACAATAATAAAAGGCGTAAACTAAAAAATGTTCACATGTACGATATGTGAAATTGGACCATAATTTCTTGTAGTCGAAATATTTAAAAACATTCAACTCACGGGGCTATCGCCTATTGGGTCATAGAGTTACTTGGAGTAAGTTGACAATTTTTTAAAATGGCGGTCCAGGTGTTGTTGCATCTGGTTGCCTTTTGTTTATCAATAGTTGGTAAGTTGATGAAACATTTATTTTTTTTAAGTCACACCATTTACAGTTAAGGTATCAAAGATATATTTTAGAAAAAAAAAATTCTAATCATCAGAATCGACTGCCGTAATAATTACACAAAACAATAAACTATAAATTAATGAAAAGGGCACTTCCGCGTTTGTTTGATAGAAAGTTGACAATGAGCTTATCGAATCATTCTGATTTTATGACACGACATTTGAAAATATGAACTGATTTCATATAGTACGGAATTAGAGTCATATTATATCATATACACCATTAAACATTGAAGAAAGTTTTTTTAGTAAGGTTCTAAAATTATGAATTAATTAATGACAATGACTGGCAAGAGCAAACTTCTACTTGTATATACATTTTTTCTTTCAGAGTGACATGTCTATCATTACGTTTGTTAAAACTTACAGAAATTACTAAAGTTAAAACAGCTTTACAATATTTTATTTCACTAACTTGTTTATGCTTTTATGTTCTTCCCATTGTTATAATAATTATATTGTTATTTTTAATTGTTGATGCTATAAAACTACTTTTCTATTTAGTTATTGATGGCTGGAGATGTGCAAAATATGACAACTATTTCAGCCAGCAGCCGAACTACATTGACTGTGTATGGGATTGCTGCGGGAACTCTTTCAACAGACATTGTTGTGCTCCGTATGTGAATAAATTATTTGTTTATCACGCTCTTCTGTTTTAAATCTTCACTCGTAATCAAAAATTACTTTTAGTGTTAAATCTTTACAAACTGTTGGGCTTGTTTTTTTACCTTGATCAGGAAATGGTTTGTTGTTTATGTTGACTAAAAGTCACGTAGAGATATTTTGCAGTGACTAGTCTCCTAAAACAAATTGTGAAAGATTCCATTAACAGCTCACAAGAGCTAGTCATGGCAGATGAAGTGTAGAAATAATCAGATACCTAACCACAGCACACCTAGTGGAGTTTATTAATAGTGCCAATTATCATTTCTAGATAGGTGGATTTGTAAAATTTCTCCAGTAGGTCAAAAAGTCTTGAGGTTCTCACCAGCGATCAATCACAGGACTCTGTAGTTGACCGTTGTGAGTTGCATGCTGCATAGCCACCAATTCTTTACTTTTCTCCAGTGGTAATTAAATTACAATTATGTTAAACATCTATGTCTACCTTTCTGGGGTCAGAAGTAATGAAGTTATCTTTATCGTCTAAATATATATATGGTGTGATTATTGCAATTCTGACATTAATGGTTTGAAAACAACACAGGAATATATGAATGAATAAAAGTAGGCTCGCCAACCAGGTTTCATTATTTTTAAGAAAAAAGAATAATTCTTTTTATCTCAAGATAACCTGGATTTTGTCATACATTGCACAAACACTACATTCCATTAATAGAAGGATAACTTTTAAAAAATTTCATGAGCTGAATTATTGTTATTATTAATATTGTTTGCAGTATAGGGATCATTGTTGGCTGCAGTATAGTTGGAGCGGTGGTCGTTGTATTCTTGATAGTTGCTATGGTCTACTGGATGCAAAGGAGGCGATCAAGGCGTAATCAGGGACCAAAACTTTTCCACAACCAGCGTCATTCTCACTACCCTGTAGCCCCAAGCTCAGTCACTCGACCTGGTAAGTTGTCATTTTATTACCCCATTTCTTTTTATCTTGTTGAGATTTTATTCATTCAAATATTTTTTGTTCTTAAATGTTTTCAAATATTGACAAAATTTACAGGATTTGTTAAGATAGATTTGCTTGAATTAATATAGTTATTAATTTTTAGTTTAATTTGTTTCTAGACAGTTTAGTAGATTAAAGCTGTTTCTGCTTACTAACAGTTGAATAAATTGTTGACATTAACTTAATGAATGAAATTATTTTTTCTAAATTTCCGGCCAATAAAATATTGTATTGTAATTACATAATCTAATTTATTTTACTAAGGCATCAATAATTTTGGTCAGTGACTCATTATTTCTATTCTCTTCCCTGACTTCAGCTCCCGTTACATACAGTGGGCCACCCCCTCCCCAGCAGTACAGGCAGGGGCCACCCAGAGAAAAAATGCCCATTGATGATGAGCCTGAAGTCTACGATGGTCCTCCACCCAATGAAGGTTACAGGAGACCCCCTCAGAGTTACGGCCCCCGGCCAGTCATCCCACCTGGTGGTTACAGACCCCCGCCAACTAGAGTTACAAGGCCGGCTCCATCAGATGATGAATATTCTGACAGCATGATTTGAATGATTTTCTTTTGTTGTGGCTCATTTCTGAAAATATTTTCGGAAAAACTTTTAGACCACTTGAAATTCTGTTCCAACTTAAAAAAAAAAATATTGTCTAATTGTCACGAAAAAAAAATGCAGCTATTTTTTGTATATATGTCAGTGAAAAAAGTTTTTTTTTTTGTGTGAACTTTATTGAACCATGTTTAAAGCATTGTTTTTTCAGCTTGACTTCTAACATTCCATTGGTCAATTTTTTGTACATCACACTGTAAATATGTCATAACAATGAGGTTCACAGTTTAGGATGTATATCATTAGCAGCAGGGAGTTAACTCTATTGATAAAATATTGAATTCTCTTATTATTGTATTGCAGGATAGTCATTTAAAAAGTTTATGAGTGTATGTGTGTAAGCCCTACCTATTCAGTTCTTATTAAAATATATCCTTGTATCTCCACTTGCAATTTTTTAAATTTAATTATGATCTTAATTGATGCAAAATTAAAAAGAAAACACCTTCAGTCAGAAATTTTTCAAATACATTTTATTAAGTAAATTTTTCTTTAACTTTTAAACTATTTATGATCCTGTTATTTGTTTAATAAATCTCTTATTGATGAAAGTTTTGTATTTAACCAAAATTCCATTTGTAACTAATAAAGGTTGAATGCTGTGTAATATAAGATGTGACTGTGTAAAGAAATCATTTCACGATTTTTACTTGGATTTTTATAACAATTTATTTCTGTATACAAAATCATTTAATAAAACTCGCTTTATTTTTGAACATCTTTAGCTTCATTAATGAAGTTCAGTAAAAAATTCTTTTTTAATGAAACATAAGTCAGTAAAAGTTTTCTTTTGATTTATTTGTCATTAGAAAGAACCACCCAGTGGATCTTTAAAAACATCAAAATATCATGGCAGAAATGGCATCAGAGTTTAAGTGGAAAAAAATGATTTAAATAAACACAATTAAGTCATTACAAGTGAATAATATGACTGACTTGTAACAAATCGTTTTGACCAGATTACCAGAATCTAATATACATTCTAAAAAAAAAAGTTAAAATTAAAGAAGTTTTCTCATAATGTAAAAAAAAATATTTACATTTGCTAACTTTTAATGCTATAAAAGCAACATAACATTTTTCATTGAACTAATTACCAAATATATAAAAAAAAATTCATCTCAAATTTATTCTTAAACTTGTATACCCTGTAATAAAACACATGGCCAAACAGTTATTTTGAAACTACAAGTTGCACAGAACATACAGTGTTCTTACTTTCATGAAGTAAAAACTTTTTTTTTATTATTGTTCTTTCAGTTTTATAATCAGACAGGTAAATTAAAAACTCGGACAACATGAAATTATGCCAATGCATAATTTTTTCTGGAAAAAAAAATATCTCAGTAGTTACAATGGTCTCATTCAGACATACATTTAGCTTACATTGCATGACACTTGCTGAAGGATATAGAAAGGAATAAAAAAGGTTAATTTAAGACTTTGATACAAATGGAGAACTGGTCTAGAGAGTGTGTTTTTAAATGTCTGTTCAATTATATCCCTAAAAGATTTCAACTGACAATTAAATTTCTGTGAACAGATATATTAATTCTTCATGTATTTAAAAAATCATTTTATTTAAGTACATACATCATCAATTAAGACAATTTTCCGTCAAGGTTTAATACAATGTGAAGCAGGCAAGTGGGAAATAACCCATCTAGATTTGTGAAGAAGCCAATATGGTTGTGTGAGTGGCTACTGATATTTTCTCAACAGATAATTCAAATATCAATCAACAAGAACTGATATTTATATTATTGCTTGGTTATTTAAACTATTAAACAGAATGTTAGAACTAAATTGTACATGGAGTCGAAACTAATTATATAAATAAAAGCAAAAGTAATTAACATTTCATAAAGCAAACATGTAAAGAAAAAGTCTGAAAAATAAAAAATTGGTTCCAAAACTGCTTAAAATCTTTCAGTTTATAATCTCGTAAATAATAATACTGAGCAAAAGGTGGGATTTATAAAAAAAAATATGTGAAATACTGATTCTTCTTCAATGGAAATTTTAAATTAAAAAAAAATGTTACCAAATAAATTTGGGAGTTAAAGTAGTACTTGTGTAGTTGGTACACTGTGATGACCAAAAATGCTCTGTGTATATAGGTCAGGGCAACATTTGAGCTTGAAACAACAGAATGGTAATTTTTGATGAACATAAACAATGAACAGACTTTAAAACCAATGTAGAAATAACCGTGGTAAAAATAATAAAGTAAAAAAACTCTTATTAAAATTTTAGAGAAGACGTCGACATGTAAATCATTAAAAAGTGTTAAAAAACAAAAGAAGCCGAAATTTATTTTTGAAATTTATATGATTTGGGTACAAATAAGCTTTTGCTAACAGTGATATCATTTAAGACATAGCGTAGAAGTAAACTTATAAAAAACTTGAGACATGATTAGAGAAGAGGTCAGTATCTGAGATATTCCAAGAGTAAAACATTCATAATACAAATGTTTAGGTTACAGAATTCTACTGTAGATGAATCTATCTACTTGGGCAGTGTTCTATCTCTACGTCAATTTCTTTAATTAGCCTCAAAAAAATAAAAAGGATTATAAAAAAAAATAAATAAACAAATGTTCAGGTTTTTGGCTGATGCAAGGCAAGGGAAGCAACTGATTACATTAAGGCAACAATGATGAAATACATTAAAAAATATCATGTCATTAATAAATAAAACATAATTTAATACTGACAATAAAGCAATATAAAACAATATTCAATGAAATATTCAAATAAATAATACCAGAAGAAAAATATTAAAAAAATAAAAAGAGGACATTTTTTTCCTTTCTTTTTTGACAGTAACTTTTACAGGGAAGAAATGGTGGAATGCTTAATGATAGAATGACGATATCAAGTGAAAGTTACACACGTGACATTCCTTTTTATCAGCTAGTTACAGTCAAAACAGAAAATAGGGGGAAAATAAAAAATCAGACAAATGTATTTGTACAAAAAAAACCTATTTTAACATGTGCACATTTGTGTGTGCAGTGCATTCAATGATAAAATGGGAAACAACAACAAGGCATTTTGTGATTATAAATATGTCAGGTCGACATTCAAACAAAGAAACTGTACAACAAGTTTTCATTATAGCCGTCAGTATTTACAGCCAAGCAGACTAATTAAAAAATTAAACAACATAACTGTAATAATATTGGCCACTTTGAATTTCACTTGGTATGAAAGAAACTTAAATTTATTAAGATTTGGTGGTCAAGTGAATTATCTCCCTGCATACAATTATGATAAATATTTGGTCTAATGAATTGAATGACAATATTTAAGTATGGCAGAGGCATAAGGATTTGAGTTTATATGATTTGACAAAAAGATTTCTTCATTGGCTAAATCACTGACACATTCAACTCCAAATTAAGAGTTTTTTGTGTCACCATTTGCATACATTAATGGCTAAAATCACAACTACAGGTCACAATCTTGAAGTTTCAAGGCTGGTGGAGAAATGAAGTCATCTAAATGATGACACTGACATATATAAAGCAATAAATTTGAAAAATAAATGATCTTCAGTTTTTTTTAATAATGTTAGGAATTTTAGATATTTTTGTTTTTCTTATAATGGCTTACAGTGTGATTTCTGTTGAAGCATAATTTACATATTGTTCAGGCTGTAAAAAAAAAAAAGATTTAAAATGCACTGCAAACACACAGAATTGTTTATGAAGGCAAAACATTTGAAGTCACTTTTCAACAGTTAGCCTAGTTCACATTGTTCTAAATTAATGAATTCATGAACTCCAATGATTTCTTTAGAAAAAGTTTTCCATGAATCAGCCTGCACTGAATCCATGTCTCATACCTGTGTGGTATTATTCAAGTAGGGTGGGGGCAGTCTGTAGGGAGGGGGGTCTGTCTGAGACTGCCAGTAGGGTGGTGGTTGCTTAGGGTGACGTTTATCAGAGCTGGTAGATTTATTGGAGGTCAAAGTATTGTTCCTTGAACTGGCCTCCTCTTCGTCCAAGTAATGGTTGTTTGGACGATCAAAAGACAGGGAGGATGATGCGCTGACTCCACTCATCCTGTCCTTTTGCTTCTTACCCCCGCCGTCTCTGCTGTGTTTCCTGCCCCCGCTACTGTCTTTGCTTTGCCTGCGAACTTTTTCAGCCTTTTTGTGATTCTCTGCTGCCACCCACTCCTGGTCGCCACAGTCTCTTGAATGTCTGCTTTTCGCTACATCCGGTGCAAAGTCACATGACCGGGAAGGAGTTTCAGGAGAGTTTTGACCAGACGCTTGTTGGTCGGTGGGCAAAACAAGAGGATCTTTAGCCTGAAGAACTGCATCATCGGTGTCTATTTCATCTGGGAAGATAATCGGGTTGCGATCATTAGAGATGGCCTCCTTCTCTGCATTTATGATAGCCTGTCGGTGTCGACGACGACGGTTACAGAAGATAATGATGAGTATGATGAGAATGAAGACCAAAAATGCAATGACAACCGGAAGAACAACATGAGCCCAAATACTGAAACCATGAGCTGAAAAAAAAATATAGAAAATTAGTTTTCAAAAAGAGTTTACTGGGAACATCAAATGGGTGAGAAAAATTGACTAAAATGTCTTTGACGCAAATCTGTTTTGTATTTATAAATTAGTTGAAAATTTTAAAACTTTCATGATGTCTTTAATATTTTATTAATATCTTGGCTTTTCTAAAAACAAACCACTTTAATGGCATTGTCTTATCAACAAAAGAAATCAAAAAGTAAATAGAATATCAGAATACAGCAGAAAAAAAGATATCAAATAAATTATGACGAAAAAATTCAGGAATTAGTACACACACGTCTGAAAACTTTTTTTTTTACATTTGGAATTAGGATAATTGTATTATAAAGCAAGTAAAAGTAAAGTTCCCTTAACCCTAACGGGCCATCGGGGCAGATGATGTGTAGAATTCATCTGTTTCTATAACCTCGGCATATGAAGGGGTTGTGTGGTTAGCACAACGCCCAGCCGCCTTTACTTCCCCAACTTAAAGTCAGGTACCCATTTAAAGCTGGGTGGACTTGTGGGACGACTGAAACACATTTTCACCTGGAAAAATTCCACATGGTTCTCACCTAGGATCGAACCCAGGACTCTCAGGTCGACAGTCGAGTATCTACACCACTCGGCCAAGTAATTTAGTGAAAGAGTGAAATTTATTTTAAGATAAAAATATTTTTTTTTTTTTTTTACAAAAATTCAAAACAATTTAAAAGGTCAAAGTTTATCAGAACTGTGTTTAAAAGAAATAATAGATCATGCTGATAAGCAAAACGAAATAATTAACGTGTGAACAACTTGAAAACCAACAATATTAAGAGAAACAAGTCAGATCCAGTTTGTTTAAGTATTTTTCAGCAACTGAATTAACTCCTTGAATGTTGATTAACTCCTTAAATGTTGATGGTGAAAAATAGATAACTAATTTCTTTGAATATCACACGTTGTACACAGCACTAAATATCACCTATATACGAGTGCTATGTATTTAAAATCTTCCTGGAACGTATTATCCTCGTAAACCGAGGTTTAAGTGTCAGGTTGAGAATTCTATATAGCTTACATTTTAAAATGCTATTCATGGAGAAGTTCAACATTTGATAGTACATGTAATAATATATCTAATGAGTGAAGGGTTACACCATTCAAAGAGTTCATATCAGTTTGTTCAACATTTTTTTTTTTTTTGAATTAATAAATTAAAACAAAAATTTTACTTCAGACTTGACTCTTTTTTCCCTATAGAATAGAATTAGAATTATATTAGCATCAGAAGCAATCAGCTAAATCTTCAGAAGCAATCAGCTACATCTAAATGTGGTGCTGACAATCAAGGGTGACAACCATTATTTCATCTCTGATGTGCCAATGTAAATAACGTCCCTTGCAGTGATTAGAACAAGGAAGGTTGTAAAACACCAGAAATAAAATATTACAAGGCATTGAGACAAGGTTGTGAGAAAACTTTCTGAATCATAGGGCCACGGTGGTTCCTCAACTGTGACAGGAGGGTCTGACTAGGGCAGACGGATGGGGTGGTCATATGGACCAAGGCCGTAGCAGGGAGGGCCCAAATTAATTCTAAAAATCAAATTTTATTATAAAATATGCTTCTTTATCAAATATGCTTCTTTATCATTGCGTTCCAATTTTTTCTTATATATAACTCTCCGCACAGCCCCCCCCCCCCAAACAAAATCCTGGCTACGGCCTTGATATGGACTAATATGGGCACCAATGATGTGAACGTGAAGGGGAGCAGGCCAGTCTAATGGACAGTACGTGGTCAGTAGGCTTTACCTGGCCTCAGAGAACTAGCCTTTGGGGGTGGTGACTAGGGCAACTGTCCCAGGCCCTGCATTTAAGTGAGGCACTAGGACAAATCACAGGCCCTGCATTTAAGTGGGGCACTAGGACAAATCACAGGCCCTGCATTTATGTGGGGCACTAGGACAAATCACAGGCCCTGCATTTAAGTGGGGCACTAGGACAAATCACAGGCCCTGCATTTAAGTGGGGCACTAGGACAAATCACAGGCCCTGAATTTAAATGGGGCACTAGGACAAATCACAGGCCCTGCATTTAAGTGGGGCACTAGGACAAATCACAGGCCCTGCATTTAAGTGGGGCACTAGGACAAATCACAGGCCCTGCATTTAAGTGGGGCACTAGGACAAATCACAGGCCCTGCATTTAAGTGGGGCACTAGGACAAATCACAGGCCCTGCATTTAAGTGGGGCACTAGGACAAATCACAGGCCCTGCATTTAAGTGGGGCACTAGGACAAATCACAGGCCCTGCATTTATGTGGGGCACTAGGACAAATCACAGGCCCTGCATTTAAGTGGGGCACTAGGACAAATCACAGGCCCTGCATTTAAGTGGGGCACTAGGACAAATCACAGGCCCTGAATTTAAATGGGGCACTAGGACAAATCACAGGCCCTGCATTTAAGTGGGGCACTTGGACAAATCACAGGCCCTGCATTTAAGTGGGGCACTAGGACAAATCACAGGCCCTGCATTTAAGTGGGGCACTAGGACAAATCACAGGCCCTGCATTTAAGTGGGGCACTAGGACAAATCACAGGCCCTGCATTTAAGTGGGGCACTAGGACAAATCACAGGCCCTGCATTTAAGTGGGGCACTAGGACAAATCACAGGCCCTGCATTTAAGTGGAGCACTAGGACAAATCATAAGATATGATATATAGCCTCATGGATAGCCCCTCATATGGCACTTGACTTAGTACCCACCAACTAGTGCTTAATGAGCCCACATCACTGACAGCCCACATCACTGACAGCCCACACCACTGACAGCCCACATCACTGACAGCCCACACCACTGACAGCCCACACCACTGACAGCCCACACCACTGACATTTTTAATGTATTGTTTTCCCTGTTATATTAAAAAAGTCTTTTTATTTTTATAATTTTTGACTAATGACTACAATCCACTGACCAACGGTGTTGGACACAAAGTGAGTAGCCATAGTTGTTGTGGCAATTCTTGAGGTGGTCAGACTGCAAGCTCCCAGATCTTCTTTAGTGATCTTGTCCAGCTTCAAGTTGGTGCCCAGGTGTGCCCTAAGATCGTTCATCTTTGTATCCATCTTTCTGTACAGGTCATCAATGATCTGACCAGATGAATGTTGTAAATAAACTTATTGATTAAAATAAGACGAGATACAGAATATAAACAAACAATAAAACAAAAGACAGTAACATAGCATGTAATTGTGTATCAACTGACTTCAGGGGATGAAGGTTGAACACAAATATTTTATGGTAACAGGTTAGAAATTTTCTACCCCCCCCCCCCCCAGGTGGTAAAAGTTTTCGAACCATTGATATAAAAAAACTATTTGACAGTCTAAAGTTACATCGTTTTATAAATTAAAAGTGTTTAAAAGAATATAATGATTTACACAATTTTGTGTATAATGAGAATAATATAACAGACTGAAAACATCAACCTTCTATATTTAACATTTTTCAGAATCAGTATCAGGGGTTGGCTACTTGATTAATGGAGGGTCACAATGGGATCTAATATTTCACAGAAGGGTCTGAACCAGTGACAGGCTGGATCAAATAGGCCACACTTGGCGCAAGCCTGAGGGATTAAATGAGCCATACTTGGCGCAAGCCTGAGGGATTAAATGGGCCATACTTGACGCAAGCCTGAGGGATTAAATGAGCCACACTTGGCACAAGCCTGAGGGATTAAATGAGCCACACTTGGCACAAGCCTGAGGGATTAAATGAGCCACACTTGGCACAAGCCTGAGGGATTAAATGAGCCACACTTGGCACAAGCCTGAGGGATTAAATGAGCCACACTTGGCACAAGCCTGAGGGATTAAATGGGCCACACTTGGCCCCCAGGGTCTTGATGGTAAATTTTAAGAGACACACACACACATAACGAACATAATAAAAAAAAGAAGTTACTTCTCTAGGACAGTCTGGTCCAGCCAGGGTGTTGTTGGTCCAGGACAAGATGAATGACCCCTGTCTGACCCCCAGCACAGTGATGTATTCTGTTCCTGAATCACCAAAGTAACTGCCAATCTTGTTTACCAGTCTGGTGATGTTCCTCCTGTGTTCCATGAACTTTCTAAAGTCCACATTAAACTTCATGACAAAACTGAGGAAGGAAAAATTAACGAATTAAATTAAAGAAATAATTAGTGAATTAAAGAAATAATTAATGAAGCAAATTAAAGAAATAATTAGTGTAGCAAATTAAAGTAAGAATTAATGAAGCAAATTAAAGTAAGTTACAAATGTTTTTTTTTCCTATTGATGATACCAGACTTGTCTTTGGCGGTGTGTCCGTGTGTGTGTGTTTGGTGATATGGACATTTGCCAACCATGACACCAGAGTACTATCATTAGTAATGCTGGGACTGTGTGGATGAGTTAAAGCTTTGAGACATTATGGTGAAATAAAGAAAGACTTTATATATCTGGTCTGACAGATTCTAGATATTGAAATGAAGGCCAGAAGCATGGAACTATATATCTCCATGTATGTCTCTTATGGTGCCTCCAAGGTCATTGCACACTCGGCTAGGGTGGGGAAGAAAAAAGGCTATGCAAAAAAAATTGTCCCGTTGGTTGTGTTGTTTAAAAAAATCTAAGAAATAAACGTCTCATTTTAATAGGAACTTACAAGTGTTTATATATACAAAACTTATCACCATCACTAACCTATGTGTAAAATTTATCACCATCACTAACCGATGTGTAAAATTTATCACCATCACTAACCTATGTGTAAAATTTTTTCTAGGAGGATCGATAATCTGTAGAGAGATGGGTGTCCTCTCGGTCAGACCACCAGAGTCGGTGGCCACCATGTAGACAGAGGAGTTGTCCAGGATCAAGTCTTCTTTCAGTGGAAGCCCCCGTAACACCTGTGAAATGAGATATTGGTATACTTAGTTGACACAATTATCTGTAAAGAAGTACTGTGGAAAACAAAAGGGTCAGTAAAACAGCAAGATACAGATTTATATATGTCAGGTGAACATTGTGCAGGGGTGGGACGGCAGTGTGGTAGAGCACTCTATTACCAAACCTAAAGTCTCGGTTTGAGCCCTGGTGAGTGCAGACTTTCCTTTGGTTCCATCAATGTAGCTTCCCTCTCCCCAACTTACAACAGGTGCATCTGACCCCAGTCCCATGGCTTCGTCTTCTGAATCCACAGTCCAATGGGTTCTTCATCTGACCCCACAGTCCAATGGGTTCTTCATCTGACCCCCACAGTCCCATGAGTTCTTCATCTGACCCCCACAGTCCATGGGCTCTTTATCTGACCCCCACAATCCAATGGGTTCTTCATCTGACCCCAGTCCCATAGCAACTTCATTGAACCAGACAGTCCCATGGGTTCTTCATCTGACCCCCACAGTCCCATGACTACTTCCTCTGACATCACAGGTCGTAATAGGGTCTTAATTTTGTGCCATTTTGTTTTTCTAAAACACAAAGAGCCAAAAATAAATAAATAAAAAAGAATAAACAGATGGAGACAAATTTCCCCCTACCTGAAGGTCAGCATCCAGGTACAACCAATAGCTACTGGGCAGTTCATCACCAGATTGCAGCTCCAGAGACAGGCGGAGAGTTCTGGTATCTCCATCTTCAACATCTGTGAAAACATCTGGACCGATGGGGTAGTCCAGCAGCTGCCCAGCAAGGCCAGTGACTCTCTTGATAGGATCTTTGACGTAAGGCCGATTGTTGGCCCCTGGTCAGTTAGAAAAAGTACGGTACAGTTTTTAAAATTGTATTGGTTTAATAACGAGTAGAACAGAGTTTTATGAAGGCCACATTTAAAAATGTTTACATTTTTCATTTTTAAAGTCTATACATTAGTTCAGGGGTCGAAAAACCTACCCCCCTCCCTCCCATTTGGATAGACCCAAGTTAACTAATAATTTCAATTAAGCCCAACGTAAAGCCATGGTCGGGCGGTCCATTGTCAAACTGACCGATGGTGTATCCCTATGAAAAGTACCCCCCTCCACCTCTGTTGTCACTGATTAGCAAGATAAAAATATCCGTTAGCGGGCCCCTGTTCCATGAACTAGAGAACCGTAATGTCATGACATTATTATTAGGTTCCCATTGCCACCTGGGGAAATGAAGTGTAGAGTTCATCTGTAACCACGGCATATACAGGGATGGTGTGTCTGACAGGCAGCTATTTAAAGCTGGGTGGACTTTCACCAGGACTTGGACACAGGGGACCGAACCCTTCCCCTTCATTACAATGACTGCCTCGTTATTGTATTTATCTAAAGGCGGCAACTCATTGCATTACCCCCGTTGTTGTACACTTATCGCCCTTCCTACCTGAGTGGTGGTCATACAGAACGGACGTGGATGGCACAGTAGAGGTGGGCGGGGCGGTGGTAGTGGTGATCGGGACGGCGGTAGTGGTGGTTCTCTTACGGCCCCTGGACGTTGACTTTGTAGCTGCTGCGGTCACTTGGTCAGGCAGGTCACCACTTTCCACAATAGCCTCGCGTGTGGATTCGGCACTTGCCTGGGAATCTGTCACACGCCTCGACACAGGCTGGATGGTCATCTGTCGAGTTGTTGCATTACGTTGAGTGGTCAACGGACCAGGTATGGCGGAGACGACGACTACCGTCTGCTGCGTCACATTCTGCTCAGTGGTCAGCGGGGGAGTTGTGGAACCCGCCTTGGTCTGGTCATCACCCTCGGTCATCAGTTTCGTTGTGCCGTTGGTCACGCGGTGAAGCAAGTCAAGTGTAGTAGGCAGCTGTGTTGTGTTCACCTCAATGTGGCCGTCAGTGACTGTATGATGTACTGGTACAGTTGTAGTACTATTGCCCCATGTCACATGACCATCTGGCAGCATTGATGCACTCTTTACGTCGTCGTGAGTTGTAGTTTGTATCGGCTGTGTCGTCACACTTGGGCCAGCAGTAATGAGATGATGTGTGTCCAGGTCCTGTTGGTCGTCTCTATGTAACACTGTGCCCTGGTCTTGTGCCGAAGAATCCAATACAGGCAATGATGTATTCTGATCTTGTGTCATAGAGTCTCCTATCTGTAATGTTGTATTGAAGCCATCTGTCATGGAAGAATCAAGTTTAACTAATGTAGCATTCAGGCTATCTGTCATGGGGGCTTCCGTATACACTGTTGTACTCTGACCCGTTTGCACTGTTGAGCGCTGACCTATTTGCACTGTTGTACTCTGACCTGTTTGCACTGTTGTACTCTGACCTGGTATCACGAGCTCCCTTATGTCTAATGTCGTGCTCTGACCAGAGTCCTGCAGGTCAATGCTGGAAATCTTGCCTAGTGTTGTGTCGTTCTCTGCACGAGATGTAATGTTACGGCTGCTGGCCATGGTATCATGCACTGTTGTATCCTGCCAATGTAACGTCTGCTCCACTGTGTCTAGTGTTGTATTCATATCACGTGTCACGTGATCATCTACATATATCGATGAAGTCCCGTCTCTTGCATCAGAGTCGAGTATGGGTTCAGATGTGGTGAGGTCACGTGTCACATCTAGTACAGGTGTGGGAGCATCATAGGTCAGCGTGGAAGTGTCAAAGGTCAACGTGAGCTGCTCCGGTGTTGATGTACTTACGTCACTCACGTCCAGTGTGGAATCTGGTCCGTGTGTCGCACCGTGCAGTGTCCACTGTGACGTGTCCAGCTCAGGTGACGTGTCCAGCTCAGGTGTCGTGTGGTGAGAGCCCTGTGTTGTAGTCGGGTCCCGTGTCACGTGATCGTCCCCGAGGCGCGTCTCGCCGCTGACCAGCGTTGTTGTGCCGTTGTCCGTTGTTGTGCCGTTGTCCGTTGTTGTGCCGTTGTCCGTTGTTGTGCCGTTGTCCAGCGTGACAGTCTCTGCGACCACACTGACACTTGCGTCCGGCGAACTATAAATGGAACCACGAGCGTCTGCTGCTGCCTGGACAAAGTCTGACACGTGACCGACAGGAGACAACGACACCTGACCACCAGCAGTCTCCTCCTCTGTGACCTCGGCCTGGTCATCGGGAACTATATCCAGTTGATCTAACTGTACCGTGGTTGATAGTGTGGCGGGGAGGATGTCAGCCGTGACCCGCGGGGCCTGGGAGGACCGGTCGTGTGAAGGTGGGAGGATCTCAAGAGTCCTGATCTGTATCAGGCTGGGCAATGGCTGGCTGGGCGAGGACTGGCTGGGTGAGGGCTGGCTGGGTGAGGGCTGGGGTGAGGACATAACGTCGGTACCCGGTGGGGCCGAACGTGAAGAGGCTAGACCTGAGGCCGGCTCAGATGGCTGCACGGCACTGTCTGAAATAAAATACTGCTTGTCAACACTGACCGATGGTAATATCGGGGTCATGACTACACTGGACTGTCCACTGTCTTCTCCATTAACTAAAGGTACGACGCTGCTGGATACACGGTGGACACTGACTTGTCCAAAGGATGATGTCAAATAGGTAGAAGTCGGCCGTGGAACAGAGTCGGAATGAATATCAGGTGAAGGTGGGTCTACACTGCGCGGGGTCGTCATGGGAGAAACAGTGGCCGACGACTGGGCCGAAGATACTGTCCTCGTCGCCTCAACGTGTGAGGTGGCAGGGTCGGCACTGACCACGGCTTCTACGCCTGACGAGATGATGACGTTTCCTGACGTCATCACATGACTCACGCTGGTTGGTCTGATGGGGACAAGCAAAGGTGTGGGCACGGGCGTGTTGTACCCGACCCCACGACGGCGGCGCCGCTGCCTGGTGTGCGCGGAGTTGGACGAGGCCACGTACCAGCCGACGAGAGGGAGCCCCAGCTCCTCCTGGAGCCGCCCGCCGTCCACGTTGTGCTGGAGCACCTGGGCAAAGTCCCTCAGGTGCCGGACAGACGGACACGACAGCGACCACATGACCTCGACGTTCTGGCTCAGGCCGCAAGACGTCTCGGAGCCGGGCCCGGCGAACACCATCTGGAACCCGTGCTGGACGGCCACGAGGTACTGGGTGGACGTTGGCTCCACTGTGACGGAGGACACCGGCACGGACATGAAGCTGGCCAGGCGCCGGGCGATGGACAGTCGATGGGCGGGGTCGAGGTCGTGAAGGGACGCGCACAGGACGAGGCTGGCCAGAACCTTCTCCCCGTCACACAGGTTGTCCGCCCCGGCATCTGCCCCGGGGTCCGGAGGCCAGGCCAAGTGCGTGGCGCCAGTCTGGGAGTCCCCGGGGTAGGCCGGGGGCGTGTCGGCCACAGTCAGCTGAAATACATCGGTCCGATCGTGACAGCATTCTTTAGTGCGAAGGTCCCCAGCGTCAAGACAGGTGGCAGTGACGACAATCAGCAGCGTAGCCCTGTCGCCGATGAGTGGGATCCCCGCCAGGAGCCTGTCGGTTGCGCTGAAGATGAGCCACTGGGGTAACGGCAAGTCAGGAGGCACAGAAACCTGTAGACAACATACATAACATTCCGTAGAGTTACATTAGTTAATTATAATACAAGTTGGTCGATTCAAGGGAGTTTATTTTTAAATGTATTTAATTCTGTACCGAATTTTTCTTACGACTTATGATTGTAGCTGGTTGACACTTTCAACTCTAAATAAAATCTCTTGAACAAAACATATTGCTGGGGGGATGACTCACAATTTATATTTACAACGAATGTTTTTAATTCAGCCCAGATAAAACTCTAGAATATGACGTCATCTTGATTTGATGTATTCCCCCCCAACTCACACAGAATACAAAGGAAGAAATTGAAACCACAAATTAATTTCATTTTGACGACCATAGAGATACTTGTCTGTCAACATCTGTGTATAGTTAACGTAAAGAAACAGCCCGCTAGTATGTGTGTGTGTTGTTATTTGTTTGTCTGTGTGTATGATTACCAAATATTCCCCCAAGACAGGCCTCAGCTGCTAGATTCGTTTCATTGGTACAACAACAAAACATTTCTCTAAGCTTGGGAATATTTACACTAAAAACACGCGCACGCGCAGTTCATAATTTGATTGAAAGAAAACAAAGCCAAGACCCTGCCGGATAATTATGTTAAGCCGTAACATAGCCGACAGAGATGTAGAAGACAGCAACAAAAAGTAAACATTGTCACCTGACATGAAGTGTCCAATTGGATCGGCCCAACCCATCACCGTTTTACTTACTGGACAAGTTCACATTACAGTGACCTACATTTTAGTTCAAGACATTAAAGTTTTAAAAATATGGGTCACTTTCATTCGAGACAGGCGTCAATCAATCTACGATTAAATCTCGTATATTTTTTCAAATATATTTCAGTATATGAAAAGATGTCATAAGACAGTGTCACCTTACACATGTCAGTCTAATGATGTCGGCTGACATTTCAGTCAATTCCACTTAGTGAACCTGAAGGTACACCTCCCCACCACCCTGATGTAACCAGACCCTGAAGGCATTACGGACAGTGTTGTATGCGATGGGGTGGGGCGTTCGATATCACAGGGTTTCTCAAAGCCGTAATGAAGCACGCCACATTTGTACTTTCTCTACGGTAGGGTACGTCGCAAATCGCCAAAGTTTGAGAGCCACTGTTATTACCTGTTTGGCTCTAGAGTGATGTTGATGAGAGTCAGAGGAATATACTGCCACCTCCTGAGATTGGAACCCATATCGCCGTGCTAGACATGCAGAGTATCAATTGACTAATCCGTTTTTCATCAATGAGCTCCCACAGTTTGGGGTTTACATTTAAAAAAGCCTTCCGTGTCTGGAGGCACCCGACACGTGACGGCCATTCATTAACAATCGGGCACCACATCCTCACCAACAAAAATTTTATATTGACCGTAGACATTGCCAAAACCACATGTCCACTCAGGTGGACACACCAACCAACTCGTAGACATTGCCAAAACCACATGTCCACTCAGGTGGACACACCAACCAACTCACCCGAGATATCGCTGGTCAGTGCGGTCTATTTTGACATTACGAAGTACCTTTTACAAGGGATACAATCTTCTACCATCTATTGATCCAATTTTCTACAATCTATTGATACAATGTTCTACAATATATTGATCCAATGTTCTACCATCTATTGATCCAATGTTCTACCATCTATTGATCCAATGTTCTACCATCTATTGATCCAATGTTCTGCCATCTATTGATCCAATGTTCTACCATCTATTGATCCAATGTTTTACCATCTATTGATCCAATGTTCTACAATAATGCTACCCCAGGGGTTTTTTTGCTCAATAAGAGGTGGTGGGTCTCTTCAATAAGAGGTGGTGGGTCTCTGAAGTTTTTAACTTTTTACCAAATGAAGAAAACTATAAGAGGTGCCGGGTTGCATTTCAGAGGTGCCGGATCGCAGATCCGGCGCGCTACATGGCAAAAAAACCCCTGTGCTACCCTACATAAAACAACGCAATTTGTTTGTTATGATAATAATTTAAATGTGTCTTTACTTTCCCCCATAAGCCCCCCCCCCGGTGTCATAATATGGTGACGTCAGCCAACAATCATTTCAAGCGCGTGCTGTGACCGCACCCCTTTCACCATCTTTGTATTTGACCAATCCCAGACCACCATGATAAAATGATTTCCTTTGTTCAATTTATATCACACATGTTGAACTATTCCCACATGACAACCTTTTAGTTCCAGTATTTTTACATTTCATCCATTGTATTGTAATGTAAAGCACTCCACAATGCCAGCCGGTACAGCAATTCGTCCCAACAGAAAATTATCGGGCAAGGGAAATAACTGCGGTACCAAATCTCTAGGTTTTATTCTTACCCCCCTTGAGGCTTTTTTAAATAAAATGAAAGACGGGAAATTTTTTTCTCTTCTACTTTTTCCAAAAACAAGTCCATTACTCTCCCCGGCAGAGAAAGGTCAGAGACCTCATGTTTCTAGTTCAAACTAGTTGTAGAAAAAGTTAAGATAAGCAAATTGAGTCTTTTAAAAAACATAATCTAGTGGTGTACTTTACACAGAAGGGTTATCCAGTTTGTTAATTATTACAATCCATGTTTCTCTTTATCCCATTTACCACTAAGCGGATCGGTTTTTGTTGGCCACTTATTTTCACCCCTACCACACCCGAGCGGTCAGTGCAGGGGTGGGCAAACTTTTTGAGTCGAGGGCCACACTGGGTCTGTTCGTAAATTTGACCAGCGGGCCAGGCCAAGAGTAGATGGCTGGTGTGTTGACATGACCTAATTTAAATGTGAACGTCTTAACATACAAGTCTACTGCAGGCGGGAAGAAATAAAGGTCAAATATTTCAGAACATCTCCAGAGTACCGGCAGGAGACATGTTATTTTGATTGAATACTTTTTAATTCTAACTCTTACCATCATCCGGGGGTGGGGATGGTGATGTTGTGGGTCAAGCCCATCTTATAGAGGGGGAGGGGCAGTGGTGGCAGTTGTTTTGTAACGCGGGGAGTGACAGTACAGACAGTACAGTACAGATAGTACAGACAGTCCCACTTCACCAACAAGGAACAATCAGCTCCCAAAGGTAAACAAATCGACGTGACACTCGATGTATTGGCTCTGGTTCTTAATCGAAAATGGATTTTTTTAAACAGAACATTTTATGTGACATTTAAAAACACGCACTGGAACACAGGCTTACTTCATACTGGATACAACTTACTTCAAACTGGAACACAGCTCACATTTCCACAAGACAACTTGCACCTACAATTTGTAACAAGAACGGAAATCGATGTATCACATTCTTCTTAGAAATTCATGTCCACAATTTCTGTTGAATACTAGCCTGAATACTAGCCTGAATACTATACTCTCTCTCTGCTCTCTCTCTCTCTCTCTCTGCTTTCTCTCACCGTCCCTCCATTGTAGAAAGTCCCAGACAACATTGGCCCCACTGTCCAGTTATAACCTACGTCATTGCACACGTCACTATGTATGTATTGACCTATATACGTTCAACTCGTAGACATCACCTTCACCTAGATGTCCCATTCAAAAATGTAAACGGATCAAACTGTCAACGAGCGGGAATGAGTTGAGGGCGGGCCTAATAGAACAGCCCAACAGGCCGGACTTTGCCCCCCAGGCCGTAGTTTGCCCATGTCTGGCCTGACCAGTCGCTCACAAACATTTAGGCCATCAACAAAGTAACCCCTGACCTTCTGGCTAGACACAAGGAAACATAACGAGATGTTGAAGTGAGGGACTTGTGTTGAGCTCCCCGGGCGCAGAGACCAGGATTAATTGATTCCATGGTTGTTCTGTTTTTTTTTATTTTTACACCACCTCCAAGAGTTAAATGGCCACCATCTGCTGCCAACTAGTAGCGCCACCTGGTACCAAACAGCATACCCCACGTGGTACCAACACAGACGTAAACAACACGCCCACTGGCTATTTCCTGTGTACACGCCCACGCCTCGTTATGGTGTTTGAATAACAAACAAATCAAGTAGATCTAAATGATTCGTTCTTTCTCCTCGTAGACTTCCGCTTCTAATGCATTGTGCAGAGAGGATTCACTCATTTACCGGAGCTTTTACACTCTTACAAAATGACTCATTAACCAGAACCAGTGAAACCAGTTTAAGCTGGAAGTTTCACAGATACATACGATTAATCTCGACAACCATCTACCGATACAAACGAATCACTCTTTGCTGAACAAGCATCCACTCACAATAATGATCTACTTGTTACTTAAGTCACGGGAAAAAAAAAAGAAAAACATTCTATACAGATCAGCGATTCACTCATTACTTAACAAGAATCCCATTACGTCAATGATTCCCTCACGTCATTTTCATGAGTGATTCATTGACTTTTTAAACTCCCCCCCCACCCCCAACCATTCACAGAATTGACCGGTAGCCCAAGAGAACAGTTTCTGTGTGAAGGCCATCAAGCTGAAAGTACTCCATAACAAGTCTCACAAGGTCCAGCAATGGAGGCTGTAAAAGGACAAACTAATCGATAATTCAATAAATTAAAGACAAATGACATTAGATTGTCATTTACAAAACAATACAACAAGAATGAAAGGTGGGGCTGTGACCACGGACGTCCATATTTCCCAGGGGCCCCTTCTGCTAGGGTGGGCCCGACAAGTACTTTCTGTCAAGCCCCAATTGTAATACATAAGGAGGTCTCCTACATAAGAACATGTAATGCTGAGTGACGAACACTGCTTTGATGAGATGTCTACTACATACACCCTGTGAAGTCCCTGCAAGGATGAGATGTCTACTACATACACCCTGTGAAGTCCCTGCAAGGATGAGATGTTTAAAGTCCATGTATGTATAAAATGTTAATCCCTTAGATCCCTTAAACCAGCAAGGGACTGATTATGCAGCGACCTTCTTTCACCCCCCCCCTTCCCCAGCAGATGGACGCTGCACGGGATACATGGAGGGAACTTTTACCATCACCTGAACAATTTCGTTTGGTTCTCACCGGAGATCGAACCCGGGATCCGCCCGGCCATCCGTTCCCCACCCCCCACCATTCATAAGATTTATCACTTTGTACTGACGTCATTTGTTGATCAGTCATGGTGTACAAGTCATGTCATCGATAAAATAGGAGAAACATTGACATTGCAAATAAATAGAAGACTGACAGACACATAAAGAGACGAATGGCTAAATACATAGACAGGCAAACAGAATTGACTAATATATATATATATATATATATCAGACTGACAAATTGATAGATGGACAGACAGATAAATAAACCAACAAAATTGATAAATAAAAGTTAGAGAGACAAAGATGAGACAGACAGATAAACATACAGAAATACACAGAGATAGACACTCCCACTTAGAGAGAGAGAGAGAGAGGAGAGGGTAGGCGGTATTGTTTGCTCTCTGGTTAATGAGAATTTCCAACATGTATTCTTCAAAGATCTAATAAATCAAGTCCTCCGCGTATCAGATTACATTTGGAAACCAAATCAAATTGTTTGTCTGATTTGAACATTTATTAATTAATAAAGGTTGGAAATACACTGTGTGTGTGTGTGTGTGTGAGAGAGAGAGAGAGAGAGCGAGATAGTTTGATGGCGTGTGTGTGTGTGTGTGTGTGAATGTAATCAGTACAATCTGATTTTAGCGCACGTAAATGACAATAGCTAACACTGGGTTGTGTGTGTGTGTATTTGCGTGTTTGTGTATGTATTTGCGCGTTTGTGTGTATGTATTTGCGTGTTTGTGTGTGTGTGTCTCTGTGTATTGTAAAATCAAAATCTCATTAAATAAGAAACGAATGCGATTTATATGTACACATATAATACTAAATGCCAAAGACATGTACACTTTTTGTAGAATAATGCCATATACATGTACACGTATAATACTAAATGCCAAAGACATGTACACTTATTGTAGAATAATGCCATATACATGTACACATATAATACTAAATGCCAAAAACATGTACACTTATTGTAGAATAATGTCATATACATGTACACATATAATACTAAATGCCAAAGACATGTACACTTATTGTAGAATAATGCCATATACATGTACACATATAATACTAAATGCCAAAGACATGTACACTTATTGTAGAATAATGTCATATACATGTACACATATAATACTAAATGCCAAAGACATGTACACATATTGTAGAATAATGCCATATACATGTACACTTATAAATGAAAACACTATTTGGGAATGAACAATAACACACTGATGCATGCATACATTTCCTACAATTCCCGATATTTATCCCCTAAATCTTATAACCAAACAATGGAATAGTTTCCGCAGAGCACTTCTTCCATCCCCAATATAGTGCAATGACGGGAGGCGCTACGGGAGACAGGCAGGTGACTGGACACGCAGTCTACAGTATGCAGACCAGGCTCACAACCAACGCCCCGGTCAGCGGCCTTGAATATAAGGTATCCATGGCTAGTTCACTGAAAGTTGTTTCTTTGAAAACTCAAGTTTACTTCAAGCCTGGGACCGTGAGAGGAGGAGTAGTGGTGGTGGTGGGCACACTCACATACTGAATGAAACAACAGCAATAACAACATACATGTAGAGTAGTATGGACTG
The DNA here is from genome assembly GCA_021962125.1 of Bulinus truncatus. NCBI lineage: Eukaryota > Metazoa > Mollusca > Gastropoda > Planorbidae > Bulinus > Bulinus truncatus. The sequence goes on along the minus strand of JAGDYQ010000047.1, from coordinate 4,375,147 downwards.
TCTTGGTCGTTAGTTGACTTGACAAGTTCAAGATGACGTCATAGACGAAACGTCCAGTCACAGTGAAGAGATGTTTGAATTTTCCCAGCCAACTGACTTAGATGACAGTGAAAGTTATAATTAAACCTAAACTGGACATTAACAAACAAAGCAGCTTAAAATAACTCATCTCTACTCATAAGAAAAACATTTTTCTAACATTAAAAAAATATAAATAATAGAACTGGGAAAAAAAATAAATTCAAAAATCAATTTAAGACAGAAAAGAGAGCTAGGAAATATTAGAGTCACGTGACTTCGTGTGGAGATGAAGAAAAACGTCACACAGACGTCCAGATGGATTAAAACAATATCTAACCTATATATAACTATATATCTAACCTATATATAACTATATATCTAACCTATATATAACTATATATCTAACCTATATATAACTATATATCTAACCTATATATAACTATATATTTAACCTATATATAACTATATATTTAATCTATATATAACTATATATTTAATCTATATATAACAATATATTATATATATATATATTATATATATATATATATATATATATATATATATATATATATATATATATATATATATATATATATATATATACTTGCTATAAACAAAAGGAAATGAATATAGAAGACAGCCGTAAAGAGTAAATGAATATTTAATGAGGTACAACATAATACCTTTGCCAAACAATTCTTGGCACATGGCAGACGGCGAGGACGAAAGAGTGAAAGGGTGGTGGTGCAGGTTTCGTTGTTAGTATGGGGGGGTGGTACTCCCTCATACAGGACATACAAAAGGATAAGTGGATGAAAATCAACACCAACCGAATCAATCAACGAAAACCGAAACAATTATTATTATAATTATTTGCCGAAAAAGATTGACTTCAACTAGATGTAACTATGAACGAAGTCAACCGAGTTACGACTGTAGACGCAAAGTATGCAACTTGATATCAACTCTCAAACACAAATGCCTTTAGGGTAAACAGCCGCGCAGTACGATTACATCAAGATAATCGAAGAATCCGCACAGTACGATTACATCAACATAATCGAAGTATCCGCACAGTACGATTACATCAAAATAATCGAAGTATCCGCACAATACGATTACATCAAAATAATCGAAGTATCCGCACAGTACGATACATCAACATAATCGAAGTATTCGCACACTACGATTACATCGAAATAATCGAAGTATCCGCACAGTACGATTACATCAAAATAATCGAAGTATCCGCACAGTACGATTACATCAAAATAATCGAAGTGTCCGCACAGTACGATTACATCAAAATAATCGAAGTATCCGCACAGTACGATTACATCAAAATAATCGAAGTATCCGCACAGTACGATTACATCAAAATAATCGAAGTGTCTGCACAGTACGATTACATCTGTATGGGACAGTTTCATACGAACGAGGGTGAATAGCTCCAAGGCCGACATGGTGTAAATCAGATAGTTTCGTGCCAGACATCGAGCGTTCTATGGTGGACAACATGTTTTGATTGAATGACCTAGATATGAAGGGCTCTCTCGGTGGGGCGCCATATTTTAAATTCACGTAGTTACAAATTTTCGTTATCGTACAATTTATCAATATGCGCCATTCGCACCACACACACAAACATACAAGCTGTGAAGAGCTCCTGTTGACATAAATAATTATGACCAGATAATGGACATGACACGTTGGTCACAACCGGCAGACAAGAGTTATTGACAGGTTGAATCAAACGGATGAGTACACCCCCCCTTCCATCACACACACACACATTTACTCACCAACACACACACTTACACATATACTCACCAACACACACACACTTACACATATACTCACCAACACACACACACACATTTATACATATACTCACCAACACACACATATACTCACCAACACACACATATACTCACCAACCCACACATATACTCAACAACACACACACATAAACTATACTCACCAACACACAAACACATATACTCACCAACACACACACACACACTTACACATATACTCACCAACACATACATATATACTCACCAACACGCACATTTACACATATACTCACCAACACACACACATATACTCACCAAAACACACACATATATACTCACCAACACACACACACACACATAAACTCACCGACACACACACATATACTCACCAACACACACTCATATACTCACAACACACACACATCTACTCACCAACACACACACACATATACTCACCGACACACACACATATACTCACGGACACACACACATATACTCACCGACACACACACACATATACTCACCGACACACACACACATATACTCAGGGACACACACATACATATACTCAGGGACACACACACATATACTCACCAACACACACACATAAACTATACTCACCAACACACAAACACATATACTCACCAACACACACACATAAACTATACTCACCAACACACACACACACATACTCACCAACACACACACACACATCTACTCACCGACACACACACACATATACTCACCGACACATACACATATGCTCACGGACACACACACATATACTCACCAACACACACACACATATACTCACCGACACACACACATATACTCACGGACACACACACATATACTCACCAACACACACACATATACTCACCAACACACACACATATACTCACCGACACACACACACATATACTCAGGGACACACACATACATATACTCACCAACACACACACACTTACACATATACTCACCAACACACACACACTTACACATATACTCACCAACACACACATATACTCACCAACACACACACATATACTCAGGGACACACACATACATATACTCACCAACACACACACACTTACACATAAAATCACCAACACACACACACTTACACATAAACTCACCAACACACACACACTTACACATATACTCACCAACACACACACATATACTCACCAACACACACACACATATACTCACCAACACACACACATATACTCACCAACACACACACATATACTCACCAACACACACACACACATATACTCACGGACACACACACACACATATATACTCACGGACACATACTTTCCTGCCTATACTAACACACATCTATGACCTCTGCCACACACACACTTTAGCCGTGGTCCTGTCACCTGTATACAGGCAACAAACGCCACCAGCCCAAGCGCCACTCCAGAACTAGTTCCTATTACATAACATGCTGTCAGGGCCCCTGAAGTTCATTTGCATAATTTATGCCAAAGTCCGCCTTGGGGCCCTCTCCCTCCCTTGAAAATAAATAAATGGTAAAAATGCCCCCCCCCACCCTCGTTATAAACATTTACTCAGAATACACTCGCTCTGTCTCCAGTTTAATCTCACACACAAACACTGACAAATCCGTGAGCTCTCTTCCATATTCCAACTCTATCTGCCAGGCCTAATAAATAATGAATCCAGGCCAAACGTTTAAGACAGGGGTGTTTTCGTCACAGAAGCGTTTGAGTTATTTTCTTAGAATGATGCAAATCTTCGACTTGCAGCCCCCATAAGTGTTGCTAATACCGCGCCCTTTAACGTGCCGCCTGATACATCCGCCTATGTTAACCATGCATTGCACGGGACGGCACTGTTGAAATACAGTAGAAAAACAAACCGCATAATGTCTCGACACTGTGGATGTGGATATAAAGGTACGTAACACTGACATATTACGATTGTCAGGTGGATGTGGATACCAAGCCAGACGAGTACAGTCAAGTGAATAGGTCTTGTACTCATGGAATAAGTCACTTGGCACCTGAGAGACAGCACTGACATATAATCTCAGTACGGCTGGACAATGCATTCACTGACCATACACACCGCGTCTCAGAGAAACAATTTAACAACTTGTCATTATATAATAGGACGAACACACACACTGACCTATAAACACTGTAAAAACACATGATAACACACGACATTGACACATTACAGAACTACACATTCAAACATACACCATCCACACACAACTGACAGTAACTTAAACCATAAACACACAGCTGACAGTAACTTAAACCATAAACACACAACTGACAGTAACTTAATCCAGCCACACACAACTGACACTAACTTAAACCATAAACACACAGCTGACAGTAACATAATTCATCCATACACAACTGACAGTAACTTAAACCATAAACACACAGCTGACAGTAACATAATCCATCCACACATAACTGACACTAACTTAACCCATAAACACACAGCTGACAGTAACATAATCCATCCACACACAACTGACACTAACTTAAACCATAAACACACAGCTGACAGTAACATAATCCATCCATACACAACTGACAGTAACTTAAACCATAAACAAACAACCGACATTAAGTCAGTAACACAATCTATCCACACACAGCTGATAGTAACACAATCTATCCACACACAACTGACAATAACACAATCTATCCACACACAACAGACAGTAACACAACCAAGCAACAATTCCACAACAAACAAAAAAATCAACAAACAACTAACGATACATTTACACCATTTAGTGCTATTAATATTTGAAGGATTTCGACATTATTAACGTTCAATTCTAGACATGATAGTTCTTGTTAGTATTATATATCAGTCTTTGAACATTCCACCTACTTTTAATGGCATATTGCGCCATCTATTCTGTATTTCACAATCATTTCAATGAATGGTTTCTTTTTTTTTTTATTTTTCCTTCAGTGTATCTGTCAGACGGTTTAAGTTGATATGATACCACGGAGGGGGGGGGGCTATAACATATATAGATATGGCAGCCAAGGGGTGGGGTAACAGGTGGAATCAATCTCATGGAGATAAACTAAGAAAAGACAACCATTAATTGGGGGCCTTAGCAGATTAAAACAAATGAGTTCCATTCCCACACGTGAGTCTCACTCGACCGACAGTCTTACTTCTAATTGTGTCCTATCGCGGCAAGTCATACGGCGACTAATTAACGGCCAGATGGGGTCATGCTATTGGTCGTGACTTTTAATTGGACCAAATTACTACATGATAAATCCACTCCCCCCCCCCCATTTTTCTCAGTCTCACCCCCAGGGACAATGGCACCACCCGCTCCCCGGCACAATGTCGCTTGAAATATTTTCAGAAAAATTCGATCAACGTTAAAACCAACAACAAGATTGTATTAAAAAAAAAAAACAACAGCCGCTGGCAGGGGCGGGATTGAAGTAGGGGAGGGTGGATAGTACAGGGGGAGTCGTACTGTACACCAGACAGACAAAACAGGGCGGAACAGGGATTGAGGTAGGGGAGGGTGGATAGTACAGGGGGAGTCGTACTGTACACCAGACAGACAAAACAGCGCGGAACAGGGATTGAGGTAGGGGAGGGTGGATAGTACAGGGGGAGTCGTACTGTACACCAGACAAAACAGGGCGGAACAGGGATTGAGGTAGGGGAGGGTGGATAGTACAGGGGGAGTCGTACTGTACACCAGACAGACAAAACAGGGCGGAACAGGGATTGAGGTAGGTGAGGGTGGATAGTACAGGGGGAGTCGTACTGTACACCAGACAGACAAAACAGGGCGGAACAGGGATTGAGGTAGGGGAGGGTGGATAGTACAGGGGGAGTCGTACTGTACACCAGACAGACAAAACAGGGCGGAACAGGGATTGAGGTAGGGGAGGGTGGATAGTACAGGGGGAGTCGTACTGTACACCAGACAAAACAGGGCGGAACAGGGATTGAGGTAGGGGAGGGTGGATAGTACAGGGGGAGTCGTACTGTACACCAGACAGACAAAACAGGGCGGAACAGGGATTGAGGTAGGGGAGGGTGGATAGTACAGGGGGAGTCGTACTGTACACCAGACAAAACAGGGCGGAACAGGGATTGAGGTAGGGGAGGGTGGATAGTACAGGGGGAGTCGTACTGTACACCAGACAGACAAAACAGGGCGGAACAGGGATTGAGGGCCGCCCTCTTCACACACACGCCCCCTCCCCCAACCTTTGGATGACCTGATACTCATACAGGTCAAACACCGTCAATTTGATTGAACAGTGGAGTTCCTTTAATGTCGTATGTATTGATTCTAGTCTTTGAAGTTTTAATTGAATTTTGTTTTGACCCGAACAGAAGATTCCAGATACAAAAATATGTCAACAGGATCCACCCAACGACAACAGAGCACAACTTTCTATTGAAACCAGAAAAAAACGAGACTGTAATTTGACTGTAAACATCATGTTCGATGGAGTAACAGAATTAGTAGATAACGTCAGGTGCCAGAAGCTACAGACAGTTCAATCTATGGTTCCAATAAATATATAGCGCTCTCTGTCTCTCTCTGTCTCTCTCTCCCTCTCTCTCTTTATATATATATATGAACAAAAAAAACTTTCAATGTTCAGTGGCTCTCAAAGTTTGGCGAGTAGTGACCCACTCAGACACCAATCTATTTTTAGCACCAACACATCTGTAGAGAGAGAGAAAGGATTAAATAAAATATTTCAATACATCCTCCATGATGTCATTACTGTTTTTGGCGACCCACTTGAAATAACCTCGTGACTCATTGTTTGAGAACTACTGGACTAAAGAATGGAGACTGGGCTCAGATAGGGCTCACAGTCAAAGCGAGGGCTCAGATAGGGCTCACATTCAAAGCGTGTTTGATTTGTCAATACAATTTGAAGTTTTTTTTAATTCTTTTTTCTTTTTATTTTTTCACAATAAACCTGGACGGTGCTTGGAGACATCAAAGAAAATTGTCTGGTATCATTCACACTCAAACCGCTCGTCCGAGGTACTCCGATATATCCATGTAAGAAATATATCTGTATTTCAACAGGTAACCCACCAGTAACCACTGACTCTCCGCTAGAGAAGTATGCGGTGTTATTACTACATTGAGGCACCACGGGACCTCTCGTAGCTGGGGACCGCCCCCCCCCCACACAACCTCCCCCCCATTCACCAGCCACAACATTATACAAATGACATGAACCGAATCACCAGGATGTTGTACACTGACGACAATGTCCAGATGCCAGAAATAAACTCTGGCCTGGATGGATGCCAAGTTTATTTAAATAATATCACCAGCCTGTCCCATAATGCGAGAAGGTCAGTGAATAGTTCAAAACACGGATTGCATAAATATCCAATTGCAAGAGGCAGAAGAGTTCTAGACATGAAATATATGGACGGCACCGCGACACTCTTCATGAAATCTGGAAGTTTTATTTTTATTTCTCAGTGCAGTGATGTTGAGTCTGAACTTGTTGCCAATGACAACATATATATGTGTATATGTATATAGTCAAGACTCAATAACCAGAGAGTGAGTTAGAGAGTTAAAACATACGATGTTGATTCAAATGTAAAAGAACAACAACAAATAACTCTATTGATCCATTGGTATGAGTGATTCATACACGTGATGACTATTTTAGTCTGGCATTTGTTTTTTTATTATCGTGTCGTAAGTGTCAACTTTCAGTCCATGACTATCCCTGTCAGACTATGGCCAGATTATCTCAGACTGAATGGATTGGTTTCTGACTACACACTGTTCACAAGAGTTGCCTGCCATCTGCAGTCCAGATACCACCACATAGTATGAATGACTACAAACTGTTCACAACAGTTGTCTCCCATCTGCAGTCCAGATACCACCACATAGTATGAATGACTACACACTGTTCACAACAGTTGTCTGCCATCTGCAGTCCAGATACCACCACATTGTATGAATGACTACACACTGTTCACAACAGTTGTCTGCCATCTGCAGTCCAGATACGATCATATAGTATGAATGACTACACACTGTTCACAACAGTTGTCTGCCATCTGCAGTCCAGATACGACCACATAGTATGAATGACTACACACTGTTCACAACAGTTGTCTCCAGATACGACCACATAGTATGAATGACTACACACTGTTCACAACAGTTGTCTCCAGATACGACCACATAGTATGAATGACTACACACTGTTCACAACAGTTGTCTGCCATCTGCAGTCCAGATACCACCACATAGTATGAATGACTACACACTGTTCACAACAGTTGTCTGCCATCTGCAGTCCAGATACCACCACATAGCATGAATGACTACACACTGTTCACAACAGTTGTCTCCCATCTGCAGTCCAGATACCACCACATAGTATGAATGACTACACACTGTTCACAACAGTTGTCTCCCATCTGCAGTCCAGATACCACCACATAGTATGAATGACTACACACTGTTCACAACAGTTGTCTCCCATCTGCAGTCCAGATACCACCACATAGTATGAATGACTACACACTGTTCACAAGAGTTGTCTGCCATCTGCAGTCCAGATACCACCACATAGTATGAATGACTACACACTGTTCACAACAGTTGTCTCCCATCTGCAGTCCAGATACCACCACATAGTATGAATGACTACACACTGTTCACAACAGTTGTCTCCCATCTGCAGTCCAGATACGACCACATAGTATGAATGACTACACACTGTTCACAACAGTTGTCTCCCATCTGCAGTCCAGATACCACCACATAGTATGAATGACTACACACTGTTCACAACAGTTGTCTCCCATCTGCAGTCCAGATACGACCACATAGTATGAATGAATACACACTGTTCACAACAGTTGTCTGCCATCTGCAGTCCAGATACGACCACATAGTATGAATGACTACACACTGTTCACAACAGTTGTCTCCCATCTGCAGTCCAGATACCACCACATAGTATGAATGACTACACACTGTTCACAACAGTTGGGTTCTCCCATCTGCAGTCCAGATACCACCACATAGTATGAATGACTACACACTGTTCACAACAGTTGTCTCCCATCTGCAGTCCAGATACGACCATATAGTATGAATGACTACACACTGTTCACAACAGTTGTCTGCCATCTGCAGTCCAGATACGACCATATAGTATGAATGACTACACACTGTTCACAACAGTTGTCTCCCATCTGCAGTCCAGATACCACCACATAGTATGAATGACTACACACTGTTCACAACAGTTGTCTGCCATCTGCAGTCCAGATACCACCACATAGTATGAATGACTACACACTGTTCACAACAGTTGTCTCCCATCTGCAGTCCAGATACCACCACATAGTATGAATGACTACACACTGTTCACAACAGTTGTCTGCCATCTGCAGTCCAGATACCACCACATAGTATGAATGACTACACACTGTTCACAACAGTTGTCTCCAGATACCACCGCATAGTATGAATGACTACACACTGTTCACAACAGTTGTCTCCAGATACGACCACATAGTATGAATGACTACACACTGTTCACAACAGTTGTCTCCAGATACGACCACATAGTATGAATGACTACACACTGTTCGCTACAGTTGTCTCCAGATACCACCACATAGTATGAATGACTACACACTGTTCACAACAGTTGTCTCCAGATACCACCACATAGTATGAATGACTACACACTGTTCACAACAGTTGTCTCCAGATACGACCACATAGTATAAATGACTACACACTGTTCACAACAGTTGTCTCCAGATACCACCACATAGTATGAATGACTACACACTGTTCACAACAGTTGTCTCCAGATACGACCACATAGTATGAATGACTACACGCTGTTCACAACAGTTGTCTCCAGATACCACCACATAGTATGAATGACTACACACTGTTCACGACAGTTGTCTCCAGATACGACCACATAGTATGAAATAATAAACAGATCATGTGAGTACAGTGGCTGTGTGATGTCAGGAGTGACCGATGTACCTGGGGAACGAACTCAATGTCCAGTCTTTCGTCCCCTAACAGGTGTGGTCATCGGGGTGACTGCGAGGACACATCAGTGGCCAGGTCTGTCCGTTCCTTTCATTGACCTGTGGTCACCTGTAGAGTCTCTTCATTCTGTCCATCGTTCAATGTTGACCATACGGGTTCCTTCCAGCATTATCCTGCACCAGTGTTTAGCCAAGGGTATTGAAGCGTGAAACGTGACCGAACCAGGTCAGTTTTCGTTTATTCCCCTGTAGCCAGGACTTGTTCCCCTGTAGCCAGGACTAGTTTCTGTGAGGCTGTTGGTCCTTTTCTTGAGGAAACTAAACTCAGGGCCACCTGTCACAAAGGACATGATCCCGAACGACTGCATCTTTCTTTCTGTGCCACGTCCACAATATGGCCTTACTTGGTGTGAAGCTAATGGACTTGCTCTTATCAAGTCTGTTCAATGATGCAGCAGACCACAACAAAGTAGGTGTCCGTCTGTCTAATATAACACCTTATACTCTCTCTCTCTCTCTCTCTCTCTCTCGCTCTTTCTATGTGAACACATTCACCATACCAGTCGTGCTTTCACTCTGACAACTGTCATGGTATTAGAGGAAAAAAAATGTAATCGACTCTTTTTTTTCTCTCGGCTATTTCAATTTTAACGCGATAACCAAAGTAATCGAGTCTGTCAAGGGCCGGGCGATACAATGGATGATTTACTACGCCCGTCGGCTATCGATTACTCCAAATTGAATACTTTATAATACATTGATATGATACAGGGTGGGAGACCAGGATCTAGAGAATAGGGTATCGATACATAACGCATTTTTTTAAAACAGTTACTCTGAATGAAATATGGAATAATTAAGTCACAAGTTGGGGGACACATTTTATTTACCGCTATTTAACTATGGTGTAATGGGGTCATTGTAATGTCCACCTACTGATTGGTGCAATAGTTCTAACCCATAATCTCTGGATAGATTTGTTGGAGGCGCCTTTCAGATTATTAAGGGATGGATTCAGAAATTGAGTAAATATTTATGCTCACACAAACACACACTTGGAAGAGATAATTTCACACTGTTATTCAACTTTGTATAAACATAAACAATCTTTCATTTTGTATGTATGTCCAGTGGCGCAACCACGGGGGGGGGGGGGCAGGGGGGGGGGTTGGCAGGGGCTTGAGCCCCCTCCCAGACCAAATCATCATACATATTTTACCAAATCATCATACATCGTTTTTTTATATGTGAGCCCACCCCCCCCAGCATTTTTTTCCTATATGTGAGCCCACCCCCCCAGCATTTTTTGCTGGTTGCGCCACTGTGTATGTCGATTAAAACCACCAGAATCAAGAAGAAGCAACCATAACTCTTTAAGTCAAAAACCCAGAACTGGTTTTTAAAGATATAATGAGATGTTGACCCCCTGATAACCTCCCATCGACGTAATCTACTCCATCAACATACAAAGAGGTTTTAAAAAATTAAATTCTCGTGAAGGCGAAAGGAAGGGAGAAGGGTTGGGGGGGGGGGGACCGCTAGGAGAAAAGAAGAAAGACGAAGGTTCAACACCTGAGCCTCCACACTCGCCTTGCCCAGAACAGGAGGTCAAGGTTCTTTCTCACAGCACACATACTGCTCACCTGGAGCATTCTATCTATCTGTCTGTCTGTATAACAACAGTATATAGTAGAACATATCAGTATAAGCCAGTTTAGTAACTTATGTATCATTTTATATCAGAGGACATGAGTATATAGTAGTATAAAGCAGTGCCTATCAATGTATATAGCAGTGTACAGGAGTTTAAAGCAGAGGTATATCAACGTATGTTAGTACGTATCAAGATATTAAAGCAGAGGTATATCAACGTATGTTAGTACGTATCAAGATATTAAAGCAGAGGTATATCAACGTATGTTAGTACGTATCAAGATATGGAATTGTATAAAGGTATAAAGCAATGTATATGGGTGTAGAGCGATGTACAGAAATAATTATCAGTGTAAAACCGTGTATTTGGTTATATAGCAGTCTCAGGCAGTATATATATCAGTTCAATGGCCGAGTCTATCTGTATATAGCAGTGTATATCTGTATATAGCAGTGTATATCTGTATATAGCAGTGTATATCTGTATATAGCAGTGTATATCTGTATATAGCAGTCAGAGGCAGTATATATATCAGTTCAATGGCCGAGTCTATATGTATATATCAGTGTATATCTGTATATAGCAGTGTATATCTGTATATAGCAGTGTATATCTGTATACAACAGTGTACCTTAGCATATAGCAGTGTGTATCGATGTATAGTATTTCAATTGATTGATTCTAAACCAGAAGTCAGTATGAACTGTTCCTTACGATTTCAATAAAATATTACATTCAGCTGACCAGCCTTACCAGGATGAAATACTTCTGGTCATTTTCTCGCTCATCAATGTTTCCATTCTTCCTGTCTGTGACAGAGTTACCCGGACACAACACAACGACTTACATAAAATGTAATATTTACATTACACACAATTAAACCTATTTGTGAGTGTGTGGGTTTAACTGAAGATTTTTGTTTCACTTGTAAGTTGTTTTTCTTTTTCTTTTTTAAGAAGTTCCCCAACACAATGAAGCAGTTCCAGCCACAATAAAACAGCTGATGGCAGCTAATTAATGAACTACCATAGTAAACAAATGGAATGTCTTCATGGGGGGGGGGGTGAGAGAGAAGGGTTTGTCGGACCTAAAGAATTTTTTTTTCACTTTTTTATGTATATAGGTTGACGTTTTAACGGTGTGTCTGTGTGCGTGTGTGTGGTGTGTGCGTGTGTGTGGTGTGTCTGTATGTGTGGTGTGTCTGTATGTGTGTGGTGTGTCTGTGTGCGTCTGTGTGGTGTATTTGTGTGCGTGTGTGTGGTGTGTCTGTGTGCGTGTGTGTGGTGTGTCTGTGTGCGTGTGTGTGGTGTGTGTGTGTGCGTGTGTCTGTGTGCGTGTGTGTGGTGTGTCTGTGTGCGTGTGTGTGGTGTGTCTGTGTACGTGTGTCTGTGTGTGTGTGTTGTGCCTGTGTGCGTGTGTGTGGTGTGTCTATGTGCGTGTGTGTGGTGTGGTGTGTGCGCGTGTGTGGTGTTTCTGTGTGAGTGTGCGTGGTGTGTCTGTGTGCGTGTGTGGTGTGTCTGTGTGCGTGTGTGTGGTGTGTCTGTGTGTGTGGTGTGTCTGTGTGTGTTTGTGGTGTGTCTGTGTGCGAGTGTGTGGTGTGTCTGTGTGTGTGATGTGTCTGTGTGTGTGGTGTGTCTGTGTGCGTGTGTGGTGTGCGTGTGTGGTGTGTCTGTATGTGTGGTGTGTCTGTGTGCGTGTGTGTGGTGTGTCTGTGTGTGTGGTGTGTCTGTGTGCAGTGTCTGTGTGTGTGGTGTGTCTGTGTGCGTCTGTGTGGTGAGTTTGTGTGCATGTGTGTGGTGTGTCTGTGTGCGTGTGTGTGGTGTGTCTGTGTGCGTGTGTGTGGTGTGTGTGTGCGTGTGTGTGGTGTGTGTGTGCGTGTGTGTGGTGTGTGTGTGCGTGTGTGTGGTGTGTCTGTGTGCGTATGTGTGGTGTGTCTGTGTGCGTGTGTGTGGTGTGTCTGTGTACGTGTGTCTGTGTGCGTGTGTGTGTGTGCGTGTGTGTGTGGTGTGTCTGTGTGTGGTGCAAGTGTGTGAGGGTCAAGAGAACAAATTAATAGAGTGTTGGGAAACGTCATGCTTCCTAATCCAGTCTCCTTTGATGAACGTCGATAAAACATCTTCAAGGCATGTAGAACCCAGCTGAACAAAACCTTAACACCAGATAAACCCAGATTAAACCCATATTTACGCACCCTTTGATTGCAACGTAAAATACGAAAGAAAACAAAAGCAAAGGAAACGATGACGTGACTGCTTGACGCTGTCCTGATTTAATGACAATGTCAAGGTTAGTACAAAGGGGGGGGGGGGAGAACACAAATTTAGTATGTACTGACATACGGCTACAAACTTTATATTGGACTATAACAAAAGTCAAAAGAATAAAGTAAATACAATTATTCCTCATGTTTGATGTCATGGCTCAACACACTGATGGCTTTTGTAATAGATGTACATAGTTTATGATAAACATGGCTCAACGCACTGATGGCTTTTGTAATAGATGTACATAGTTTATGATAAACATGGCTCAACACAATGACGGCTTTTGTAATAGATGTACATAGTTTATGATAAACATGGCTCAACACAATGACGGCTTTTGTAATAGATGTACATAGTTTATGATAAACATGGCTCAACACAATAACGGCTTTTGTAATAGATGTACATAGTTTATGATAAACATGGCTCAACGCACTGACGGCTTTTGTAATAGATGTACATAGTTTATGATAAACATGGCTCAACGCACTGATGGCTTTTGTAATAGATGTACATAGTTTATGATAAACATGGCTCAACACAATGACGGCTTTTGTAATAGATGTACATAGTTTATGATAAACATGGCTCAACACACTGATGGCTTTTGTAATAGATGTACATAGTTTATGATAAACATGGCTCAACACACTGACGGCTTTTGTAATAGATGTACATAGTTTATGATAAACATGGCTCAACGCACTGACGGCTTTTGCAATAGATGTACATAGTATATGATAAACATGGCTCAACACAATGACGGCTTTTGTAATAGATGTATATAATTTATGATAAACATGGCTCAACACACTGATGGCTTTTGTAATAGATGTACATAGTTTATGATAAACATGGCTCAACGCACTGATGGCTTTTGTAATAGATGTACATAGTTTATGATAAACATGGCTCAACACAATGACGGCTTTTGTAATAGATGTACATAGTTTATGATAAACATGGCTCAACACACTGACGGCTTTTGTAATAGATGTACATAGTTTATGATAAACATGGCTCAACACAATAACGGCTTTTGTAATAGATGTACATAGTTTATGATAAACATGGCTCAACGCACTGACGGCTTTTGTAATAGATGTACATAGTTTATGATAAACATGGCTCAACGCACTGATGGCTTTTGTAATAGATGTACATAGTTTATTATAAACATGGCTCAATGCACTGATGGCTTTTGTAATAGATGTACATAGTTTATGATAAACATGGCTCAACACAATGACGGCTTTTGTAATAGATGTACATAGTTTATGATAAACATGGCTCAACACACTGATGGCTTTTGTAATAGATGTACATAGTTTATGATAAACATGGCTCAACACACTGACGGCTTTTGTAATAGATGTACATAGTTTATGATAAACATGGCTCAACGCACTGACGGCTTTTGCAATAGATGTACATAGTATATGATAAACATGGCTCAACACAATGACGGCTTTTGTAATAGATGTACATAGTTTATGATAAACATGGCTCAACACACTGATGGCTTTTGTAATAGATGTACATAGTTTATGATAAACATGGGTCAACACAATGATAGCTTTTGTAATAGATGTACATAGTTTATGATAAACATGGCTCAACACAATGACGGCTTTTGTAATAGATGTACATAGTTTATGATAAACATGGCTCAACACACTGATGGCTTTTGTAATAGATGTACATAGTTTATGATAAACATGGCTCAACACACTGACGGCTTTTGTAATAGATGTACATAGTTTATGATAAACATGGCTCAACGCACTGACGGCTTTTGCAATAGATGTACATAGTATATGATAAACATGGCTCAACACAATGACGGCTTTTGTAATAGATGTACATAGTTTATGATAAACATGGCTCAACACACTGATGGCTTTTGTAATAGATGTACATAGTTTATGATAAACATGGGTCAACACAATGATAGCTTTTGTAATAGATGTACATAGTTTATGATAAACATGGCTCAACACACTGATGGCTTTTGTAATAGATGTACATAGTTTATGATAAACATGGCTCAACACACTGACGGCTTTTGTAATAGATGTACATAGTTTATGATAAACATGGCTCAACGCACTGACGGCTTTTGCAATAGATGTACATAGTATATGATAAACATGGCTCAACACAATGACGGCTTTTGTAATAGATGTACATAGTTTATGATAAACATGGCTCAACACACTGATGGCTTTTGTAATAGATGTACATAGTTTATGATAAACATGGGTCAACACAATGATAGCTTTTGTAATAGATGTACATAGTTTATGATAAACATGGCTCAACACACTGATGGCTTTTGTAATAGATGTACATACTTTATGATAAACATGGCTCAACACACTGATAGCTTTTGTAATAGATGTACATAGTTTATGATAAACATGGCTCAACACACTGATGGCTTTTGTAATAGATGTACATAGTTTATGATAAACAACATCCTGTTACGAATCTCTCGGCAGCAGGACTGGCGGTTGTTTGATGTACATAGTTTATGATAAACAACATCCTGTTACGAATCTCTCGGCAGCAGGACTGGCGGTTGTTTGACGGCTGTAACATTTTAATATAACGTTAAAAAAAACTGGTTCAAAATAAATAAAAATAGGAATAAATTTGGACATTTCACTTTTACTGGCAGGTTTTCGGCGGATAACTTTAATGGTGTATGTGTCGGTTGTGTCTCTGTGTGTGTATGTGTCGGTTGTGTCTGTGAGTGTGTCTGTGTGGATTGTGTGTGTGTGTGTGTGTGTCTGTTATTGTGAATTGTGATTTTATAAATTCGATCAAGAGAAGATAAATCAGATATGCTGACAAAAGGATCCAAAATAAAATAAAAAGCCAACTTCTTTGAAATGGAATGAATTCATCTCCATACAGGAAACATTCCGCGGCTATTGCTGCACATCAGATGACGCACTTCCTGTACGGGATTACGTCAACAAACCACGAATGCAGCTTGCCTAGATGTCGACTCCCAGCCACGATAAAGTGACACAAAGTGACGTCTAACATGGTCGGATTCTGAGTTGCAAGTTGGATGTACTAACAATAACCAAAACAATTACCGATCCTCCGATCACGGCGAATCCTCGCATCCCCGGTACATGCCCAATACACAAAGCTGTATTGTCTATGATTATACGATCTGTATTCTATGATTATACGATCTGTATTGTCTATGATTATACGATCTGTATTGTCTATGATTATACGATCTGTATTGTCTATGATTATACGATCTGTATTGTCCATTTGTTTGGTTTACAGACAGTATTTGATTTTTCAAAAAAAAAGCAAAGTGTTCGCTATTATATTGTGCATCAAATTAAGTCAAACTGACGTGACGTAAAATCAAAGTCAAGAGATGACGACATCTAGGACGACCAGTGTAACACAGTCTTGACCACAACGACCAGTAACACAGTCTTGACCACAACGACCAGTGTAACACAGTCTTGACCTCAACGACCAGTGTAACACAGTCTTGACCACAACGACCAGTGTAACACAGTCTTGACCACAACGACCAGTGTAACACAGTCTTGACCACAACGACCAGTGTAACACAGTCTTGACCACAACGACCAGTGTAACACAGTCTTGACTACAACGACCATTGTCCCGGGGGTCGATTTATGTCACTAACTCGTGGCACTATTTCCCACCACTTCCAAAGGCGGCCTTATCTTTGTGACTGTGATGGAAGCTGATTTATATCTCGTCCCTAATTGGAAACTCAAAAGGTCAGGTTTCTATGCGCAGGTCGTCTCATGACCTTTGACCCGGAGACCTTAAATCTACACAATGTTTAGTAGAACATAAGAACTAGAATATACGGGTGAGTCGACATACACTGACGGCGTTGCTGAGGGGGCGGGGCCCAGGCTGTAAGGGCCCCTGTCATGGGGAATTATAGTTTTAGGAGCCCCCCCCCCGGATGAAGGTGCTAGCGATGCCCCTGGACTCAAACAACGACAATGTGTGTGTGTGTGTGTCCACTGTTCAACAACCAATAGTAGGTAACAGAACTGACCTGACCAGACAGGTTGACCGTGTTGAACCCTGACAGGCGAAATAAGATCCCAGACGGCACATGAACACAGAAAATCTTCTGCGCCACCGAATATCTTCTTCCGAACACGCCGCGTTGTGTTTCTATATGTGTGTGTGCGCGCGCGCGCGCTAGCTCTGTAGTATGTGCGCGCGTATGAATGTATGTTGAACAAAGTAACCATTCAAACTGTTACATGGGGGACTACTTGCCACGATGGGCTGGGGTAATTGGAGTTGATTTAAATTACTTTTTTTTAAAAATTACTTTATAAAATAACGTAATGAAACCATTAGGCAAGAGGCCGAATGACAGAAGCCAAGAAAAGTTTCAGAATTGTACGCCCCTGAATGAAAAAACACACACACACGCACACACACCGAAAACAAGGACTCCATCAAATAGACTTAACGAAACAAATAATGCTACAGAAAACATGAATCCCGGAGTCTCACAGACAAACAACTAAAGGTCAAAGGGAATTTATTATGCAAACAGCGAAACGAAATTGACCGAAAAAATGGTAGAATTTTTTTCTTTTCTTCTAAGCAGTGTGTGTGTGTGTGTGTGTGTTTGTGTTTGTTTGTGTGTGTGTGTGTGTGTGTGTGTTTGTTTGTGTGTGTGTTTGTGTGTGTGTTTGTGTATGTGCTTGTGTTTGTGTGTTTGTGTGTGTGTGTGTGTTTGTTTGTTTGTTAGTTTGTTTGAATTAAAAGAAAAAAAATGTTTATAAAAATATAAGTGTACTTTTGTAGAAACAGACTTTTAAAAAGAACTGTGAAGGAAGTTTGAAAAATGGAGAAAACTAATCACTGATAGAAACAAGACAAGTAAATAGAGAGAAAAATAGAGCATACAAACTGAGACGAAGTGTGGATGAAATGGAATTATTTACTTTCTGTACCCACACAATACTGACCAGACCTGATGTACCATACACGTCCCTGACTGTACTCACTGTACCCACACAATACTGACCAGACCTGCTGTACCATACACGTCCCTGACTGTACTCACTGTACCCACACAATACTGACCAGACCTGCTGTGCCATACACGTCACTGACTGTACTCACTGTACCCACACAATGTTGACCAGACCTGCTGTACTATACACGTCCTTGACTGTACTCACTGTACCCACACAATATTGACCAGACCTGCTGTACTATACACGTTCTCGACTGTACTCATTGTACCAACACAATACTGACCAGACCTGCTGTACTGTACACGCACCTGGCTGTGCCTACTGATTCCATCACTATAAATCCTTTATGAAAGATTCGTTGCCATTTTTACTTTCCTGTTTAAACAAGGGGGCAAAGGTTGTCAATGGGGGGGGGGAGGGAGGCAGTTCACGCACGTGCGTCTCTCAAAAGAAAAGAAAATGACATGAAGAGCACACACACACACACACAAACAAACAAACATATCAAACTTAGGGTCACGAGGTTCAACCGTTAATTAAACCAGAAGGCGGACATTTTTTACTTGAAAATTTTTTTCTTATAAAACAAAACGAAAAATAACAGAGACAAGAGATTTGGAAGAAAAACAGTTCTCCCCTGTCATGCGCAGTGACACCGTGTGTGGTTGTAATGACACAATTGTGATCTGTGTGTGAGCAGTAAAGAATAATTGTTTGCACACGGGGACTAATGAACACGGTCGAAATCTACAACAGAAGAGTGCAGTGCACAAATTGTGTATTGAGTGCACGATAAAACGAAATTCATCAACTAGTAAGTTGAATGAGGCGCTTAGTGTGTCACGTGAGTTGAATGAGGGGCTTAGTGTGTTATGTGAGTTGAATGAGGGGCTTAGTGTGTTATGTGAGTTGAATGAGTGGGCTTAGTGTGTTATGTGAGTTGAATGAGGGGCTTATGTGTCGTACGAGCTGAATGAGGGGTTTAGTGTGTCACGTGAGCTGAATGAGGGGCTTAGTGTGTCACGTGAGCTGAATGAGGGGCTTAGTGTGTCACGTGAGTTGAATGAGGGGCTTAGTGTGTTATGTGAGTTGAATGAGGGGCTTAGTGTGTTATGTGAGTTGAATGAGGCGCTTAGTGTGTCACGTGAGTTGAATGAGGGGCTTAGTGTGTCACGTGAGTTGAATGAGGGGCTTAGTGTGTTATGTGAGTTGAATGAGGGGCTTAGTGTGTTATGTGAGTTGAATGAGGGGCTTAGTGTGTCATGTGAGTTGAATGAGGGGCTTAGTGTGTTATGTGAGTTGAATGAGGGGCTTAGGTGTGTTATGTGAGTTGAATGAGGGGCTTAGTGTGTTATGTGAGTTGAATGAGGCGCTTAGTGTGTTATGTGAGTTGGAATGGAGGGCTTAGTGTGTTATGTCACGTGAGTTGAATGAGGGGCTTAGTGTGTCACGTGAGTTGAATGAGGGGCTTAGTGTGTCACGTGAGTTGAATGAGGGGCTTAGTGTGTCACGTGAGTTGAATGAGGGGCTTAGTGTGTTACGTGAGTTGAATGAGGGGCTTAGTGTGTCACGTGAGTTGAATGAGGGGCTTAGTGTGTCACGTGAGTTGAATGAGGGGCTTAGTGTGTCACGTGAGTTGAATGAGGGGCTTAGCGTGTTATGTGAGTTGAATGAGGGGCTTAGTGTGTCAAGTGAGTTGAATGAGGGGCTTAGTGTGTTATGTGAGTTGAATGAGGGGCTTAGTGTGTTATGTGAGTTGAATGAGGGGCTTAGTGTGTCACGTGAGTTGAATGAGGGGCTTAGTGTGTTATGTGAGTTGAATGAGGGGCTTAGTGTGTTATGTGAGTTGAATGAGGGGCTTAGTGTGTTATGTGAGTTGAATGAGGCGCTTAGTGTGTCACGTGAGTTGAATGAGGGGCTTAGTGTGTCACGTGAGTTGAATGAGGGGCTTAGTGTGTCACGTGAGTTGAATGAGGGGCTTAGTGTGTCACGTGAGTTGAATGAGGGGCTTAGTGTGTTACGTGAGTTGAATGAGGGGCTTAGTGTGTTACGTGAGTTGAATGAGGGGCTTAGTGTGTCACGTGAGTTGAATGAGGGCTTAGTGTGTCACGTGAGTTGAATGAGGGGCTTAGTGTGTTACGTGAGTTGAATGAGGGGCTTAGTGTGTTATGCTTTGGTTGAGACGAAAGTGAAGCTCGTACATATTAATTGATTTCTAATAGTTCACAACATTCCATTCTAGCCACCATGTAATGACACAACACAGACTACGTTTGTATCTATGTGTCAAGTCGAATCAAAATGCTGGACCTGAGTCACGTGTCCTGATGAGCGTATCTGCGCACCACGTTTTGATTCTATCAAACCGTACTAGCACTTTCCACACTTGGAGAAACGATCATCTATGGCAGGGACGGGGGGGATGGGAGACTTAGCATCATGATGCCGGGATGGGGAGCACAGACACGTGACAGTAATGCTAATTAGGAAAGACATCAACGTGAGGCCATAAAAAAGCCATCACTGACCTAGACATACCTAACCATGACGTAGACATGTGTCGGTCAGTCGTTCAGCCTGACACCCGTGGCTACCATACAACAACCAGACATGCATTACGTATATGTGTTATTGTCCCAACAAGTTTTACTATTTTCTATATGCGGTGTTAATATTCGAAAGTTATATATATAGAACGCTTTACAGTTGTAGAAACGTATGGTTAACAGTTCACTTAAGGTCTATTCATAGAGTGTAAATAACACAACAACAACAACAACAACAACAACAAGAGATTTGCTACTCCCGCCTTACAGTCTTCACATACCCCCACACACACGACATACACCCTGGGTACGCCCTTGCTCACCAGGTAAAGTCAGTGCTCTACTCACCTTCACGCTCACCCGGGGGTCGCCGTACACCGGATGAGACCCCAGGGGGAGGGAATACACTTTCCCCACGGGGGCCGAGACATCCGGAAGGTCGAGGTCGTCAGAGGCGTGTCCCGAGGCAGGGCCGCCGAGCGCCAGAGCTACGAGAGCCGCGAGAAAGATGGGCCCACCACGCATGGCCGCAGGATGGTGGTCCGCCGATGACGTAGTAGAAGTTGTTGGGCGGTGGCTGGCTCTCACATTCAGATCAGAGGTGTGTCGGACCAGATGGCGTCATCGCTTACCAAGTGACTTCCGTGCCTGAAAGATATCAAAGTGAAATAAAACTCAGTATTGAAATGTAATAATACGATAATCGCCAACACACTTTTTCAGCTAAAATTAATCATGTTGTTTATCATTGTCTTAATGTTATAAAAAAAGTAGTGTTTCCTGCATATAATATAAATTAGTGGTTCCTGTGTATAAATTAGTGGTTTCTGTGTATAAAGTAATGGTTCCTGTGTATAAAGTAGTGGATCCTGTGTATAAAGTAGTAGTTGCTACGTATAAACTAGAATTAGCCAATTGTGCAAAAATTCTAAATGAGCCACGACTTCATTTCAGTATAAAATGACGTCACTAGCAGCCAATGGGATCGTTGGTATTGATTCCAATTCAACTACAGCTATCACTCAACATTTTGATTCCAGAAGATAGAACCAATGGATTGAAAGGGAGGTAAGTACAAGTAAGTAGATGATCAATGAATCGATTGCAAAGAATCTCGATACTTAAAGAAACGTTCATGTTTACAATGTCTACTGTCATGTCTCATCAATACTTAAAGAAACGTTCATGTCTTACAATGACTTCTGTCATGTCTCATCAATACTTAAAGAAACGTTTATATTTTACAATGACTACTGTGATGTCTTATCAATACTTAAAGAAACGTTTATATTTTACAATGACTACTGTGATGTCTTATCAATAGTACTGTGGTAAGTTTAATAATAGATATGAGAGAAATATGCTATCTATCACAGACACACACACACATAAGAAAATACATGCTACAACTATTAGTACATTGTTTAGACTGCCATGTATCTAGTTTAAGACAGTGCGATCATTCGTTATTATACAGCCAAAGGTGATTCTTGGGGAGCAAAGGCGAAAAGAAGGGGGGGGGGGGGGGGGGGGGGGGGGGGGGGGGGGGGGGGGGGGGGGGGGGGGGGGGGGGGGGGGGGGGGGGGGGGGGGGGGGGGGGGGGGGGGGGGGGGGGGGGGGGGGGGGGGGGGGGGGGGGGGGGGGGGGGGGGGGGGGGGGGGGGGGGGGGGGGGGGGGGGGGGGGGGGGGGGGGGGGGGGGGGGGGGGGGGGGGGGGGGGGGGGGGGGGGGGGGGGGGGGGGGGGGGGGGGGGGGGGGGGGGGGGGGGGGGGGGGGGGGGGGGGGGGGGGGGGGGGGGGGGGGGGTTCTAGGAACCCCAATGTAGGATGGTGATGAATAAATAGACTGCAATCATTTTATCTTTACAAAAAAGTTTTCATTGTTTAGTCCTCAACAAATGTGTAATAATAATGGATGTTTATCATGTTTATCATTGTCAGTGAACAATATGTTGAACTTGTACCACCAGGGGGCGTCTATTTTAATGGGGGCGGGTGACAAGTTCGCCATCGTCAAGAACAGCTCCGCAGAAATATGTCCACGTCAGACTGTGGTGAACAGTTAAACCAGGTCTTTGGCGCACCACTTGAAATGTTCCAGCCAGTGGTAGACGCAACAAATGGGTGGAAGGGGGGGGGGGGACAACCCTGATGAGACTAAACTATACTCGTGCGCAAGACGAAACACTATCTGTTACGTCACACAGTATATCTCAGGACTCCATGGAACTGATGGGCGGGTCAAATTATGTGGGTCATCTCCACACTGTCCAGATTTAATTTTCTATTTTTGCCATTTTGTTTTTCAAATGTTTTTTTTTTCATTGTTCCACCTGTCCGCTCTCTGCATTATGAGTTTAATACTGACCAGTGATGAGTTTAATACTGACCAGTGATACTTTATTCTCCAACCACTGTCTAGATAACTGTAACGACTTCACACTAGAAAAAGTTAGATTCCAATTTATTATGACTCGACTACCATCTTTCTTTGACCTAATCAACAACAACAGCCCATCTTTTTTTTACCTAATCAACAACAACAGCCCATCTTCCTTTGATCTAATCAACAACAACAGCCCATCTTTCTTTGATCTAATCAACAACAACACCCCATCTTTCTTTGACCTAATCAACAACAACAGCCCATCTTTCTTTGACCTAATCCACAACAACAGCCCATCTTTCTTTGACCTAATCCACAACAACAGCCCATCTTTCTTTGACCTAATCCACAACAACAGCCCATCTTTCTTTGACCTAATCCACAACAACAGCCCATCTTTCTTTGACCTAATCCACAACAACAGCCCATCTTTCTTTGACCTAATCCACAGCATTTCCAGGTATTTATTTCAAACTTACAGCTACATGACAACACACAACAAATGAAACTAATAGAAAGTTCGAGCTATGGAGAGATAAACTCGCTAGACTCGGTTTAGAAATGGTATGTCAGGCCGAAATGATCAGATTCACACACACACACACACACAAGTTTCGGTATTCGGGACACCGATGTATCACTAATGATAAAACAATGAAAGTGGAGACCAACCAACAGGGACACTTGGTGAGGTATGGCTGGGGATAGTAGAGAATGAAATCTCTCATTTCAAGATTATTTCAAATCAGCGTGTGTGTGAATTGTATGTGTGTTGTATCCGCGAGCGTGTGTGTGTGGACTGTATACGTGTTGTATTCGTGTATTAGTGTGTGTGTGTGTGAACAGATTTTGTAAGAGTAAAAAACACTCAAAGAACACAAGGCGATTATAGAAAGGGAGGTGACAGTTTGTTGTTTTGAGATAATTTTATAAATATTCTCAAATATTATCTGTACTATTAGAGAGAGAGAGAGAGAGAGAGAGAGAGAGAGAGAGAGAGAGAGAGAGAGAGAGAGAGAGAGAGAGAGAGAGAAAGAGAGAGATCAATAATACAGTACAAGAAGGACCTAAATGTCCTCAGCCCTTATCCTGTCCTACATGTTCTACCAGTAACGGTCCTGCAAAGTGGGTGTCGGAACACGTCGGAACCCTAAGTTTC
Source organism: Bulinus truncatus (assembly GCA_021962125.1). NCBI lineage: Eukaryota > Metazoa > Mollusca > Gastropoda > Planorbidae > Bulinus > Bulinus truncatus. The sequence goes on along the minus strand of JAGDYQ010000047.1, from coordinate 4,350,232 downwards.
GGAACTAGTTTTAGATATTTGAATTAGAATCGAATATTTTTTTTCACCCGACTGCTGATTTCTCAGCCGATGTATCGGGCTACAGTCCGACATATTCTCAAACATTTCATTTCATTCGGAATCGAGAATCAGACAGGCAGTTTAGTGAAGTGTCATAAATAATCGAATACTAATAGTGTTGCTAGTGTTGTAGTTTTATTTATTTTTTAATCCTTGTTCATTAACATTTCTTGACATTTTGTGTTATTTGTTGAGCACGTTGTTCCTATCAATTCTTCAATTTCTCCGGGTGACAGCGAACTCGGACAGGGCGGTGCAAAAAAAAACGTTCGGACCCGTGCGATCTCCGTCAAGTATCCCAGGAGTGGGGAGAGTGTGGAGTTCCAGTCCATTGATGTACCATTCAGGCGTATGATTTGAAAAGACCGTTACAAATACGGCCAGTTGCCTTTTTAACTATCACACGAAAAGTATCCAAAAGTCTGCATGTCAATGATACATCTCCTCCCACTGAGACACACTATCACACACTATACAGCCCGGGACACAAGCATTACTTCCAAATTTATCCCGTACTAAAACCTAAAGAAAATGTGTACTTTACAAAGTGTTATATTCAGTCCATAGAAATCTCTCAAAAATACAAAGGCCAGTGTTAAATTTCTTGTCTCAGTTTTTTTTTTCTCAACACATTCCGGGTGAATTCGATGCCAAGTCTAAGAACACCATGATATGACAAACTCACAAGACAGACAACTCAGTCTCACTACTTCCTCAAAGTGTTGACCTCGTTGAGTTCCTTCCCTTGGACTGTCATTGATTCACCTACCGATGTAAAGTTGTATGGCTTGGATTATTCTGTTTTTTTTCCCACTGGTAGTCGTCACATCGTTTTGTTAATGGAGAGACCGTCACGTGAGACTCGTGGGGGAGGGAGGCGAGACTAAGTGATTGTAAAGATGCTGGGGAGTTATCTTGAAACAGATTTCTTAATCAAGGAACTAAGCTCACATCTTGGAGAAGGTCGATTAAATCAAGGAACTAACCTCACATCTTGGAGAAGGTCGATTAAATCAAGGAACTAACCTCACATCTTGGAGAAGGTCGATAAAAAGGATACCTCACATCTTGGAGGTGTAAAATCAAGGGAATACCTCCCTTGGAGAAGGTGTTAAATCAAGAGAATAACCTCACATCTTGGAGAAGGTGTTAATCAAGGGAATAACCTCACATCTTGGAGAAGGGCGTTAATCAAGGGATAACCTCACCTTGGAGAAGGTGTTAATAAGGGAATAACCTCACCTTGGAGAAGGTGTTAATAGGGAAAACCTCACATCTTGGAAGGGTCGGAAACCACAGCATTTGGCAAGGTTTTAAATCAAGAAACTAACCTCACATCTTGGAGAAGGTCGATTAAATCAAAGAACTAACCTCACATCTTGGAGAAGGTCGATTTTTTTCCTTACAAATCTATAGTTGGTGCAAAGTGTTGGCGGGGTGCAGGTTAATAGACTTAGTGGAGTTGTACAGGAAGAGTTCCATTGGATGGATGACAAGTTATTTTTAGAACAAGGGTTGCCCGTCAGTCATGACGCTATGTTTGAAGATAGTGCTTCTGTGTGTGTATATGTAAATACGTATTTTAAAAAAAAAACCAGTGCGGGGGGAAAAAATGTCTGCAGAGAGGGGTAAATTTTGGTTTCCCCAGAGAAATATTATCTAAACAGAGCCGGGGTACATTCTCTGGGGTCCCCGGCGTAATTCTTTCTGTGGAGGGGGTAGAAGACCATTGTTAAGATAAAAAGCTCTAGCAAACAATCATATATTTTCCACAAAACCACCCAACCCCCTTCCCTAGTTCCCCGGCTCCGTGAACACCCCCCCCCCCATCCCTCCCCCTAGATGTCGAACCCCCTGGATCCCCCCCCCCACCCTTCCCTAGATCCCCCCCTCCGTGAACCCCTGGATCCCCCCCCCCCCCCTTCCCTAGATCCCGGCTCCGTGAACCCCTGGATCCCCCCCCCCCCCCTTCCCTTGATCCCCGGCTCCCCCCCCCCCCCTCCCTCCTCCCTTCCCTCCCCTAAACTGTAACGAAGCAGATCAAAACATAATGAAGAACGTGAATAGTTGTTTTGAAATCAATAATAATACAATATTAGAATAAGACACACAAAGAGAGATCAAACCACAGTCATGCACATGTGTATATCACTGGATGTTTTGTTTAGCTCCATCCATCATGCACATGTGTATATCACTGGATGTTTTGTTTAGCTCCATCCATCATGCACATGTGTATATCACTGGATGTTTTGTTTAGCTCCATCCATCCATCCATCGTTTCAATTTAAAAACAAAAACCTTTCAAATACAAAACAAAACCCTGATACATTTCAATGTTAACTGTATATTACGTTAAATCTAAAATATCTCATTTAGTTCAAAACCTGCACAACAGACGTAATGAAACGTATTAAAAATGCAATCTTCTTAATAAGTCACACAAAACAAAATATATACAACTAATTATCCTACCAAACCTGATAGTTTGTAGTTCGTCTACTTATATCTCGCTAAACCTGATAGTTTGTAGTTCGTCTACTTATATCTCGCTAAGTCAAATATTCACCTATAAGTATCACAATTAATAATCACTAACTCATTAGATATTAATAGATGCTCTAGCCACAAGTGTGGTTTTTAATTTTCAAACGCTTATGAGGGTTATGAGACGAAAAGAAGAGAAAATGGAAAAAAATCCGATTTCAGCCTTTGATAATTGCTATGAATTGCTTGAAGGTCGTGATGACGTAATCAGAAATTGTTCTCCCTTTTTAAAATAAAACATGGTGGCTTTAAACACTCTTCAATCCGTACTTTCGAAAGTCGATATCTTTTGATGCCATGTGAGTATTGAAATGAAATTAGTGCGAATGGGTTGCGTTGTGTCCCCCCCCCCCCAGCTGTAGAATCAAAGGACATAATATTTTAAATTATTCAGACGTGCAATGAACGACGAGTTAGACGTTTCATGACGTAAAAGTTCAACATTTATTCCATGAAACTCGATTCCAATTCATTTTCATTTTCCCTCGCGCCTTAACATACTTCTCTCCCTTTATTTCGGCGACATCCTCACGTCATTCATCATTCCATCAGATTCACATCAATCTGTTCAACTCTCAAACACACACACACACGCACACACACACACGCATGGGTGAAGGTTTCAACCAGAAGAAATCAAACAGAATTAAAACGAGCAGATTTCATTCAATTGACATTTATGCTATACCTTCATGGCTCGAGGCAAATAGCGTATAGGGGGGGAGGGCGCTTATATGTTCAATTAAAATTTGAGGAGTGAGAGAGAAGGGGAGAGATAAATATTTCAAAAGGTCAGTTTACATCTTCATGACATCTGGATGACGAACCAAACGTACAACAGATCGATCAGTCTGACATGCGAAGACCAAACTAACGTACAACAGATGCAATAGTCAGACAGGTAAGTAAGTGACCAATGCGACCAGTCTGTTGAGTCAATGATGTTGTCACCGGACTGTGTCAGGGAGTGTCATAGTCAGCATTTTCCCGGGGGGGGGGGACTTTTTATTTTTAATCGCGGGCCACAATGGACTCTAAAATTTGACAGAGGCGCTGGACAAGAGATCAATACCGTTTGAAAGTTAAAAGATGAATTGTTCAGACCTTGTACTTTTGTATAGTCATTGAGTGGTCGATAGAGGTCACAGGTGTCGATCTGTAAGTCCTGGGTGTAAGCTGATTTTTTTAAAACGCGGCCAATACTCAATACCAGGAGAAATGAAAATCAGTACGCTGGCCACACATTACTCGCCTGTACCGTGACTGCCGAATACAGGTCATTTCGACCTTATGTGACCCCGATCGGGATACAATGTTATCAACACTACAATGATATTAAAACTACAATGTTATCAACATTACAATGATATCAACACCACAATGATATCAACACTACAGTGTTATCACCACTACAATGATATCAACACTACAATGATATCAACATTACAATGATATCAATACAACAATGTTATCAACACTACAGTGATATCACCACTACAATGATATAAACACTACAATGTTATCAACACCACAATGTTATCAACACTACAATGTTATCAACATTACAATGATATCAACACCACAATGATATCAACACTACAATGTTATCACCACTACAATGATATCAACACTAACAATGATTATCAACACTAAAAATGCTATCAATACAACAATGTTATCAACACTGATATCACCACTACAATGTTAAACACTACAATGTTAACACCACAATGTTATCAACACTACAATGTTATCACCACTACAATGATATCAACACTACAATGATATCAACATTACAATGATATTAATACAACAATGTTATCAACACTACAGTGATATCACCACTACAATGTTATCAACACTACAATGATATCACCACTACAATAATATCAACACTACAATGATATCAACATTACAATGATATCAATACAACAATGTTATCAACACTACAATGATATCACCACTACAATGATATCAACACTACAATGATATCAACACTACAATGTTATCAATACAACAATGTTATAATCACTACAACGATATCAATACTACAATGTTATCAATACAACAATGTTATCAACACTACAATGTTATCAATACAACAATGTTATAATCACTACAATGATATCAACACTACAATGTTATCAACACTAAAATGCTATCAACACTACAATGTTATCAACACTACAATGATATCACCACTACAATAATATCAACACTACAATGATATCAACATTACAATGATATCAATACAACAATGTTATCAACACTACAGTGATATCACCACTACAATGATATAAACACTACAATGATATCAACACTACAATGACATCAACACTACAATGACATCAACACGTAAAATGTAAGGGTGCACAACATAGACAGCCCTCATTCTACTTTAGTTCGGACGGCTGACAGACTGATTTTTGTCTTTCTATGTGTGTACAAATGTATGTACAAATGTATGTACAAATGTATGTACAAATGTAAGTACAAATGTATGACATTTTCTTTCTTTTTAGGGTCACCATTATATACATGAAACATTTAAACGTTGTGCTAGCTACACTACTCTTCATTATGCCTGAAATGTGCTCAGACAATATGCATATACAAAATTATACATGTATATATAACAAGATACTAGGTAAGTCTGGAGGCCGAGCTATTTTTAGAAATCAAACCATTTTTTCCCCATACAGAAAAGAAATAGTCACAATGAGACTCCCTGTAAATGACACACGTTTATCTGTTGAAATTTCCGCAACATTCGACCAGCTGAGCCACCGCTGGCTGGACACACCTACTTCCCCTACCCCCCCCCCCCCCACACACACACTTCTCTATATAAGTTCACATGGCGTCCAGACGTGGTGTTCAGTACTTCCTCATCTGACACTGTACTGAGAATGTGTGACCTTGACATGACAGGACGGAGCTGCCCACTCTACATCCTAAACGATGATCCGTTGGGGCGAGTGATTTTTTAGATTTACAAGTGCAGTAAATAAAGGCAACATCACCATTGCATTGATCCGCACCGTCTTGACTCACTCACTCAATTGTGCTGAAACGCATCTAGGAATCAATGACGTTGATCTGATCCATTATGTATGAATCACTCAGTCACACTGGCGTTGTCAATGTGGGGAATATTTCATCCACGCCGATAGGTCAGTTTCCCCCCCCCTTCAATTCATGACCACCCGGTCAGTTAAGACCAGACAAGGTGACATCTACAACAACAAAAGGTCGAATCCAACGGTCAGTGAACTTCTTGCAACATAAACCAGTTACAATCAGGTTCGTCCATACGTCTTGTCGGGAGGGGTGGGAATAGGCATCGAAGATCAGCCCATAACTCTCAGGTCGACAGTCGAGCAACTACACCACTCGGCCATTCGTACCACTTATGATACTAATCCCGATACCTACATTTGCTTGATACATTATGTTAATTTATTCATGTCTTTTGGGTCGCTCATTAATACAACGAAATGTATTTCCATCCTATGGAGAAGGGGGGAAGGGTAGTTTCCCTGGTCAGCGCAGCATTCTATGGTCAGTTCAGTGACCAATGTTAGGTCTTAACAAATGACCTATAAACGGCACTATCGACCTTTGCCCTTTTCAAGAATTGCTAAGTGAAGCAGAGAAAGATTCGTTTTAATCCTACGGCTTCCCACATTGATGAGTTTGATCTTTTTGAGAAAATGGCGAAGATGAAGCCTCTCGGGACAGCCATCCGGTAAGAGGGGACGGTCAGCGTTTGGGTGGACAATTAGGCGCCGTGGCAATCAGTCAGTCCAGGGCCAATCAGGCCAGGCGGCAGTAAATTACTTCTGAGTGGTTCTGTCAGTCAGTCAATACTGGTGAATTTTTTTTCTTTCTTGTCAATAATCGTCATCAGTATCTGAGACTCCACGCACGCACGCAAACACACACACACACACGCAAGATCATAGACATTAAATCTAGGTAAATTCGCTTAATCGCATATCACACATATATCAGAGAAACAAATGCACTACAGTCAATTCTAAACACACATATATCATATGACTATATCACACACATACATTTTAGACACAGTAACAGCCGATCAAAGGCATTTAGTTCAAGCACACACACACACACACACACATATATATATATATATACACATGCATTACACATGAACACATACTCGACACCTAATTCAAACACACATAAACACATAACTATTTTAAAAACTACCTAGACAATAAACACATGTATAACACAATTAATTGTCAACAACAAGTACGAGTATAGCAAACCTAACTGTCCATAGAGGAAATTATTCACAGTACATGATTAGTAAAAAAAAAAAAGGTAATTGTTATGACAAGTTTGAATACATTCACAGCTCATGGCCTTGACCTTTTCGATCATTTCTAAGCCATTGAATGTTTATTTGATTCCGTCCTTGAACTCAGTCAAACACGCTCTCTGTCTGGCAGCACACACACACACACACACACAGAGAGAGAGAGAGAGAGAGAGAGAGAGAGAGATGAAGATTTTCGTTTATCAGGGTCATCCTCGCTTCTCTTCATAAACTGTACTTAGAAGAATCTTCACCATTTACACCGGTACATATATATAAATTAATATTCTTACAGGTAACAGAGGCTACAGCGTGCTGCTAGGGGCCTGGCAGAAAGATGACTCAAATGTGTTACCCAGGCTTCATTTCAAGTGTTGCCAGGATGGCGGGTTTTCTGCCAGTTTGGGCGGTGTTTATCGGGCATATGCGGTAGTTTGGCGGCTTCAACGTTTTTTTTTTTAATGTAAATATTTTTTTTTTTAAATGACGCTTAAAGTGTCACATATGATCAAATTTAGACATTTCATTTCACTTAAACTAAACTGGCGGGTTTTGGGCGGAGTTTTGTTATCTTTAAATTTAATTCCGGTGGTTTTTTGTTAAAAACATCTGGCAACCCTCCTTGATCTATTGAACAAGTCAGGCTGAGAGTTCACGGGGAATACCCGTTGTGCTCAATTAGTTTCCAGGTCAGAGTTGAGAGGTTAGGGGCGTTGATTGGTTCTGTAAGGTCACGTGAGAGCACGAGCCGCGGCATTTTTTTTTTTACGTGTGTTTCTTTGTACAAGACAAACCACTACATGTATTATGAGAAGTTTGTTTTGGAATCAAATACATGATGATTGTTTAGTGTATGATGAGTTGGATGTCACTGGTATGTGGCCGTGTCCTGTGTGAAGTACCTCATACTTACAGGTTGAGAGAGATCTTCAATAGAGAGTTACTCATAAAAAGAACATCGGATTGATTTCTGTCAAGTCCCTGTGTGGATGAGATATTTATATAAACCACTGGCATGAAGGCCATAATGTGCCAACTCCACCACAGCCGATAGTGCAATGACCATGGAGGCACCACTGTTGACATATGCTGGAAGTCAAGCCAGTCACTCACAGCATGACGTCACTCACAGCATGCAGGTCGTGCTGCAGTATGAAGATCCGGACCAAAGTGTCCCCCCCCTCCCCGCTGATCATTATTTGACTTGACTTCCAGCCACATCTCTTGAGGGGGTAAGGAAGTGGGGGTTGTATAGATGCCACTCTGACCATCATAATGTAGGTCTCGCTGACCAGTCCAGTTATTTCATTAAGCTATCTCCTATCTAATACATATTCGGCTATCCTGTGCGTGTGTATCCCTTCCGCTTTCTAAAAATAGTCTCACTCAAGGGAAGTGAATTCTTGCTTGGCTAAAAATAGACTGGGGAATTTATAAAGATTGTCAAAGGGATACAACTCAATTATAAGGATCATTCACCGGTCCGGGTACCGGGCCTTTGATCTAGTTTATAGATATTAAGAAAAATACTGAGACACAATGAAACAACACTTAATGAAATAACAGCAACTGATTCAGTGGAGGCCGTATTGAACACCAAGGGGTCCATTGTGCCGATGTCGTACCACTTGTCAGGCTCTACTTACTGGTTGAGAGAGTTGTTCAAGGGAGTATTAGCGTTTAGAGTTTAACGCCACCTTCCCCGCCTCCTCTCTACACCGACAGGTGAAACTTTCCCCTCCCAAACAAGTGACCCATCTTAGTTGACCATGTTACGTAACTCAAGGTCATGGTCAAGCTAAGCTTCCAACTTACTTTGGTGTCCGTAATGACGCATGCATAGAGAGCGTGATCACCCCCTCCCCGACCTTTATAAAGTTAAGTTAGAATAAGTTAACAGGCAGTACGGTAGAGAATATGCAGTAGGCAATAGACGTTAGAAGAGAGAATAGTGCAGACAGGCTTAGAGTAGACATAGGTAGATGTAAGTAGTTAGAATAGAAGTGAAGTGTATTGAGTTTTATCAAAGTTATATTGAAGTATTTTGTATATTTTGTAATGAGTTCTGTTATATATATATCTATTAATTTAGAAAAGTAAGCATAACATATCTAGTCCATATACAATTCTACGTAACATTTGGCGAGCCTGCCATCAGCGTATAAATTATAACGTCACACTAATAATGTTTACTATGGTGATGTAACATCCATCTCATCATACACTAAGCAATCATCACGTATTTGACCAGGAGGAAAGATACGCAAAATGCTCCGCTTCCCCTCTCCCCAACTCTCAGCCAGCCAGACCTGTTTCCAGATGGGCCACGTTTGTCACAGTTAATATAAGTAAAGTTCCCTTAAGCCCCTATGGGCTCATCGGGGCAGACGAAGTGTAGAATTCATCTGTTTCTGTAACCTCGGCTTATGAAGGGATTGTGTGGTTAGCACAACGCCCAGCCGCCTTTACTCCCCCAACTTAAAGTCAGGTACACATTTAAAGCTGGGTGGACATGGGGGTTTACACCAGGAATTGAAAAATCCCAAGATTCTCACTGAGGTTCGAACCCAGGACCCTCCGGAAGAGTCGAGCACTCTACACTCTACCCGTCCCTTTCAGTTTAAAAGGGGACCCAGAATTCCCGTTGTGCTCTACCAGATACTAGTGTTGCTTTCGCTCACGAAAACTAAAACTAAAACCTTCGTTAACGAAAATGTTGACTTTTCGTCAACGAGAACCCCAAAACTAAAATTAGCAGCAAGACTAAAACTAGACGAAAACTAAAATTATTATTACAGAAAAAAAAATTAAAAAAAAAAAAAATGGCTAACTGGTACTATCAGTTTGGTCACTGAACAATACGAGATACTAATATATAAATAAATATATTACATTTAATAAATAACACAATGCTAGTTACATTTATATGTATAATAAATAAATTGTGTTTTTTCAGAAGGCATGGTGTGTGTATGTGCCCCAAGGGGGGGGAGGGGGTGATGTAGAGAGAGAGAGAGAGAGAGAGAGAGAGAGAGAGAGAGAGAGAAAGAGAGAAAGAGAGGCGGGGAGATAGAGGAATCCTGTGAGAGTATATTTAGCCTAGACGTGCAGTTTCATGTGAATGAAATCCATCAAATTGATATCATGTTGTATTTGTCAAAGTAGCAAACACACCCACTTTCTGACTCTATTCACTAGAAACCAACGTGTCCAGCTGATCACTTGTGTTTCAACAATGTCTGAATGACGTGTCCAGCTGATCACTTGTGTTACAACAATGTCTGAATGACGTGTCCAGCTGATCACTTGTGTTTCAACAATGAATGACGTGTCCAGCTGATCACTTGTGTTTCAACAATGTCTGAATGACGTGTCCAGCTGATCACTTGTGTTTCAACAATGTCTGAATGACGTGTCCAGCTGATCACTTGTGTTTCAACAATGTCTGAATGACGTGTCCAGCTGATCACTTGTGTTTCAACAATGTCTGAATGACGTGTCCAGCTGATCACTTAGTTTCAACAATGCTCCGAAAATGACGTCCAGCTGGAAGTCACTTGTAACAACAATGTCTGAATGTGTCAGAATGGAATGGTTTATTTTATTGGCACAAGAAAACAGAAATAAGACCCCCCCACACACACACACACCTGCATTAAGGTCAGTTTTATAGAGATGTATCCATAATGTAGGTCATTTCTTCAGTCTGTGATGACGAATTAAACCATTGTTTTTTGTAGCCCGTTTTGTTTTTTAAATTCAAAGTAGTTAAAATATCGAACAAGATATACTAGAGTCTAAACGACTATACAGCATAACCTACATCACAGCCGATGTACGACAGTCCCATCAGTTAAAGAACAAAGGGTCTGTGTTGCTAAATATAGATACACATGAAATAATAGATAAGTCCATGTCTGTCAAGGGAAATAACACTTATGAGAGACATCAAACTACTGTGAAATTAAAAAAAAAATTTCTTCCAAAAAAGAGTTAAGTACTTCCCGAAACATCCCAAGCAAGTGTTCAATTAAACCGGGATCCCATGATCCCTCTATCCGGGGGGGGGGAGACCCCCCCCCCAATATAAATCAATTGGTTGTTATCTATTCTATTGTATGAAGACTTGCCCCAGGGCGAGTGAGAAGGACAATGAGTGAGGTGAACGGGGAGTATCATGTCTAAGCGACCGACTGGACACACTGCGAACATCAGGATCAATATAAGCAAAGCAAACAATATAAACATCACGTGACCAACGGTGTCCGTTGTACGAATCACGTGACAGGACTCAAAACGCGCTGGGTGCAAAAAAATCTCGTTGGCTTTGAGAGTACACCGTTATGTTCAGCAGCTAATAATTGTTTTTTTATGTTTAATGACCTATTTGTACTGCGGTTGCGTGTCGAATTGAAAGGCAACCAAATGAAAATGACTTTTTTTTTATTTACCAATGCCGATACAATTACCTTTTTTAATTCCCAAATACGATTCCAAATCGATTTCCGATTTAAAAATATGGAACAAGAAGATTTTGTTGATATTGTGGTCCGATGAATAGGGTAAAGCATCGGGAATCAGGTACATATTCTCCTGTTCCCATATCTCGAAAAGTTCAGACGTTTTCGATTTCCTATTCCGATGTCCCTTCAATAGCTACTGGAATATTATTTCAGCAGATCCTTCATGTCAGAGCCTCTGATGGACACAGAGAAACCAACTTGAAAAGGAATGAAGGAAGCCTCAAATTAATGTCACGCAGGTTCTGAGGCCTTCACGCCACAGCCGTTGGCGGCCACAAAGACAGAAATGTGACGTGGAATGAAGGAAGCCTCACATTACGCCACGCAGGTTCTGAGGCCTGCACCATCTGAAAAGGAACAAAACTTAAAAAAAAAACAACTTGGAAGGATTCTTCAAAGCACATTTACATTCTCGTAAGACTGACATTCTATTGGTGACAATCTTGTTGCCATGACACCGGCGATATGTGTGTGTGAGTGTGCTATCAGTTACAGAGATGGCACCGACAGAGACATGATAATACCGACGTCATTTGATACATAACAGGCGATAAGAGAGTAGAACGACTAAGACACACAGCACGGTCAACAAACATTTAAAACAAAAAACACTTTATTAACAAGAATGAATTTTAAAACCAAGAACCCAAGATTTTTCTCTACCCCCCCACCCCCCGCAACCACACTTCTTACACTGTGTCCGTTAGGCAGATCCGTTTGACCCCAAGGAGAATGTTTAGGTTTTTGAAATAGGAGGGAAAGGAAAAAAAACAAACTGGAGTTCCTCTTGTTAAAGATTTATTGATACAATCGCCGGAAGTGCCTGCCAGGCGGTGTTTGTCACGTGACCCTGCAAGCGGAAGTTCTCGAGAATACAACATTATCAAATCTCAGCACCCAGCCGTTAAGTGAAAAAAAAACTATTGTAAAATATTGCAAGTATTTTTTTTTAATGATAGGGCTAATCCGTTTACCGAGTGACAGAGTAAACCTTCCTTATCTTTCATGATCAATAGACTGGTGAAGTTGTTCTCAACTATCTAGCAAGATAAGCAGCTGGCACACTAACTGCACGCAGACAATTTGTGATCTTGTTAACTACACTCTTCAATAATCAGGCCACAGTCACTGAGATATTTAACGATAACATGATCACAATCAACTATATAATAAAACTGACCACACTCAGCAACGCAACGATAAAACTGACCACACTCACTCAAGTACAACGATAAAATTGACCACACTCACTCAGCAGTACAGTGATACAATTGACCACACTCACTCAGCAGTACAACGATAAAATTGACCACACTCACTCAGCAGTACAACGATAAAATTGACCACACTCACTCAGCAGTACAGTGATAAAATTGACCACACTCACTCAGCAGTACAACGATAAAATTGACCACACTCACTCAGCAGTACAGTGATAAAATTGACCACACTCACTCAGCAGTACAACGATAAAATTAACCACACTCACTCAGCAGTACAACGATAAAATTGACCACACTCACTCAGCAGTACAACGATAAAATTGACCACACTCACTCAGCAGTACAACGATAAAATTGACCACACTCACTCAGCAGTACAACGATAAAATTGACCACACTCACTCAGCAGTACAGTGATAAAATTGACCACACTGACTCAGCAGTACAACGATAAAATTGACCACACTCACTCAAGTACAACGATAAAATTGACCACACTCACTCAGCAGTACAACGATAAAATTGACCACACTCACTAAGCAGTACAACGATAAAATTGACCACACTCACTCAGCAGTACAACGATAAAATTGACCACACTCACTCAGCAGTACAACGATAAAATTGACCACACTCACTCAGCAGTACAACGATAAAATTGACCACACTCACTCAGCAGTACAGTGATAAAATTGACCACACTCACTCAGCAGTACAACGATAAAATTGACCACACTCACTCAGCAGTACAGTGATAAAATTGACCACTCTCACTCAGCAGTACAACGATAAAATTGACCACACTCACTCAGCAGTACAACGATAAAATTGACCACACTCACTCAGCAATACAACGATAAAATTGACCACACTCACTCAGCAGTACAATGATAAAACGAATCGCTGAGCAACTATATAATAAAATGTCTAAAATCACTGATCCGTTTAATTCTACAAGGGAACCAAATCACTGGGCGATTCAGTGACAACAATGACTTCAATCACTCGGGCTTCAGTGTTTAATACAATGTCCTCACCTACAGGGATGTTCAATGTAAGACATGTTTCAATGGAGAGCCAAGGGGAGATAAATCTGAATGTTTACATGGTTGTTACCAGATAGTGACCCAACAGTTCGCTTCTTCGTGTACCGGCCTGTGGAACCATCAAACCGTCAACGGTACTGGGGGCAGTCGAGCATTTTCCCATTCTTATTTCTGCCGACTCAAGTTAGCACAAAGACACACATACTTCCTATAGCAAATATAACATAAAGATCCTAGAGCACAAATTGACACACACATATATCCTCGAGCACAAATTGACACACACATACACCCTAGAACACAAATTGACACACACATACACCCTAGAACACAAATTAACACACACATACACCCTAGAGCACAAATTGACACACATGTACATCCTAGAGCACAAATTGACACACATGTACATCCTAGAGCACAAATTGACACACACATATATCCTAGAGCACAAATTGACACACATGTACATCCTAGAGCACAAATTGACACACACATATATCCTAGAGCACAAATTGACACACATGTACATCCTAGAGCACAAATTGACACACATGTACATCCTAGAGCACAAATTGACACACACATGTACATCCTAGAGCACAAATTGACACACATGTACATCCTAGAGCACAAATTGACACACACATATATCCTAGAGCACAAATTGACACACATGTACATCCTAGAGCACAAATTGACACACATGTACATCATAGAGCACAAATTGACACACACATATATCCTAGAGCACAAATTGACACACATGTACATCCTAGAGCACAAATTGACACAGGATCGTTCTTACAGTAAAAGACCAATAAGAATCCAGAGGCCCCCCCGGCCAGTACTATTTCCTATCAAATATATAGGGGCCCATATTTTATCCGCGTATTTGGCGTGCCACCCCCACCCCCTCCACTCCTAGTAACGGCACTGTACATAGACACGCCCACACTCTCCCACATTTAGATTATGTTAGACCACTCAAAAAACGATTGTTTACTGTCGTTGTAGACTGGTCCAGGCAATGAGCTCACTGCGGGAAGAGAGACTGTTGACATACTACAATGTCTGTCACTGGCTCGATATCTACACTCAGTCCACACACAATTAGAACCAACAAACACAAGCCCAACAGAAACAACTGGGAAACCAAACACTATAAATATTAAAAGTTCATTGTCTAAATTTTTTTTTGTATAAAGTTGTTGTTTTTGTGTGTATCTCTTTCGTTTAGGAGACGATATCATTGTAAAGTACAGATGTCTGAATAAACTCGACACCCAGACAAGTTTCATAATATTTGTTGTGTATGTGTGTGTGTGTGTGTGTGGGTAGGTGTGTGTTAGTGTGTGTGTAAGTGTGGATTTGAACGTTAAGTTCCTCTCAGTTGTATATCGGTCAGTCACTAATTGTAACGACTGCTAGAAAGAACGAAGTTAAAGGAACCCAGGAGGTTTACTGGTCATGTAGGACCCAGTCATACGTCACGTCATTCTTCAACTACAGATACCGTGCAACGTGGGGAGGGGGAGAGACAAAATGATGGACATAAAACTAGCCCGCACAGGGGCCCGCAACACCACCGGCTACTTCAGTCGGTAGCGGATGTGCCGACCTTTGAGGCAATAGTACGACCCACTTGATGGTCGTGTACAGACAGACCGAGCATTTAGATAAGTTGGGCAAGACGTCGTTGGCTAAATATCGATATCAAGACGAGTTGGGGACGTTCGCTGCAACATAGTGAAACAACCGAATATAGTCACAGTCACGCCTTGCATGGTATACTGAACAGTCCCATTCCCCTCTGTGCAGACCCAATCCCCACTGTACAGACCCATTCCCCACTCTACAGACCCATTCCCCACTGTGCAGACCCATTTCCCACTGTGCAGACCCATTCCCCACCGTGCAGACCCATTCCCCACCGTACAGACCCATTCCCCACTGTACAGACCCACCGTACACTGTACAGACCCATTCCCCACTGTGCAGACCCATTCCCCACCGTGCAGACTCATTTCCCACCGTGCAGACCCATTCCCCACCGTAAAGACCCATTCCCCACCGTAAAGACCCATTCCCCACTGTGCAGACCCATTCCCCACTGTGCAGATCCATTCCCCACTGTGCAGACCCATTCCCCACTGTGCAGACCCATTCCCCACTGTGCAGACCCATTCCCCACTGTACAGACCCATTCCCCACTGTGCAGACCCATTCCCCACTGCCCACTGTACAGACCGATTACCCTCTGTGCAGACCCATTCCCCACTGTACTCACCCATTCTCATCAGGGTTATCGACACTGAAGAATACAACCCCCGTTCTTTTTCCAACTGCCATCCAAGCTAAAAGCCGTTAAACATCTGCACTGTGACCAGAATTCAAGAGCAGCCAATCACACGGTGTGGCCACGTACGACAGCGCTGCCTCCAGTGGGGCACACGTTGAGATGGGGGGGGGGGACAAGTTTTTCTGCCAGCCAATTTAAACCTACACGGGGATTCAAACCGTCACGCCTCACTCACGACACACGCGGTGGGAAAAGGCCACTCAGACGACGACCTACTTACGGAACGACACCAGGTGTCTCGGTACTTGACTGGTCAGTAAGCCCGACAGTGCATGACAGGATCACATGGGATCACGTGACCTCATTTTACCCACTGCCCCGCCCCTCTCCTTCCATCCAGCTCTAGAAAGCTAAAAGTTCCTCAAGAGTTTTTCGTTTTTTAATTGAACTGTGCAGACTCTGGAGTGAAGTTAACCAATCGTTGTTTCACTAAATGAAGTTGTTTAATTACAATGTGTTTCCCCGGGGCAGGTTAACATGGTGAGCTAATCATCAACAGTCTGGACTTACTGGCCGCTCCTTGACCATCTCGGCCAATAATGTTCTCATGTGTCTGGAAGATGGATGTTTAATGGAAAAAAAAACCCGGCATGTTTTTAAGTAACAAAATATGCAGTTTGAATTACTAATGGCTCCTGAAACTAAATTTCTCATTAATTGTGTGTTGCAGTATATAGCAGTTTGTTTATTTTACTAAAGGCAACAGTTTTTTGAAAAAAAATATTGCAGTGAAAAGCAGTATACAGTAGAACATAGAAATATATATCAGTGAATCGCAGGCTATATAAGTGTAGTGCAGTATAAGACGGCATATAACTGATTAGCATTGTATAGAAGTATACAGCAATGCTGAGCAGTATATTACAGAATAGTGCAGTGATAGCAGTAATTAGCAGTGTATAGCAATATATAAAGCATAGTATAGAACAGCGGTGGCGAACGTATGGCTCTGCCTCATCAGTCGGCACGTGACTAAAAATATCACTTCCTTCAATTTTAATTGCAGCGTTGGCAATGAGCTCTCTAAATCAGTGTTGTTGTTTGTTTGTTTGTTGGCCACCACTGGTACAGATCTATATATACAAGTAAACGGCAGTGCTTGTCGGTAAATACAAAAATATAATGTACAGCTGAATATAGTTATTTGTATCAGTATATAATAGTATATTACAGTGTAAAACATAACATATCAGTGTACAGCAACACAAAGAAGTGTATAGCAGCACATAGCAATACATGGCAGTACATAGCAGTATTATAGCAGTGAATTGCAGTGTAAAGCAGTAATTAGCAAAAGATGACAGTGTATAGCAGTACGCCCATGTAGCCATGTATAGCAGCATATAACAGAGACATAACAGTCTATAAGAGTTAACATTAGTTCATAGAGATATACAGGAGTGCAAAGTATTATGAAGATATATATATATATTAGGGTGGCCCAGAATAAATTTTGGTCAAATTTTTTTGAGCATTTTGTTTTTTGTGTTTCCTTTGACTTCAAAACAGCGCAGAAAATATTTCATGAATATATGACTTTATTTAGTACTGCCTCATCGACACTGAAATTTTAAATAATTTTGAATGAATTTTGAATGTATGTATATATAAAGCACACAGAAATTGGTAGAAGGTTCTGGTAAGTTTTAGAAAAAAATATATACAATTCTAGAAGGTTCTGAAAGGCTCTATGAAATCTCTAGAAGGTTCTAGAAGCTTCTAGAAAAACGTTGAAAACTTGAGCAGAGTCCGGGAAATTCTAGAAATCTCTAGAAGTTTTGATTTTCATATAAATAGCCAGCTTCACCAGTGCATTTCAATTTAGTTATAAAAATCAAGTGTTATAAGAACAAATGTTACGGCTATATAAATATCATTCATTTAGTTATGACTACTGGGTCGAAAAGTGTTGTTCATTTAACTGGCATAGAAGTTGAGACAACTCCTGTTTATTGAGCCTACTGGCAAATGGTATGTTTACAAATACAGCCGTCTGGAAGTCAGTTGGTACTATTTTTTTCATGAACTATTTCTTTGCTTGTATACTGTCCAGTTGACATACCAATGTTTATTGAGCTAGGTACTTCCCCTAATTGAGCCTACTGGCCAATGGTATGTTTACAAACACAGCCGTCTGGCAGTTGGTAAAATTTTTTCATGACCTATTTCTTTGCTTGTATAATGTCCAGTGGACATGCCAATGTTTATTGAGCTAGGTATTTCCCCTAAAAATTGAGCCTACTGGCCAATGGTATATTTACAAACACAGCCGTCTTCAATAAGACATTTGGGGGTAGTACAACTGAACCTGATGTGCTGCTATTCAAGCGCTTTAACACGTTTTGGCCAAAAAACAAGACAGGCAGAATTTAGTATATACCACGATGTTCGATTGGAGCAAAATCTCAAGCCATTAAAAGGTCATCAATTTTGTTCAAATATCCTCCAAATAAAAGACAACTCAAGATATTTGCCACGTGAAGATTACAAAGAACTTCTGACTATGAATCTTATCTTCCTGGGAGGAATCCCCCCCCCCCTTGGGTGCGTTTTCGTGTTCCCGGAGCTTATCACCATGCAAGGTGGATGTCTAAAATAATCTAGATCATGAAGATTTATCTCTTCCGTCATCAATTCTAGCTGACTAAGCATGAATACAGATCAATTGCAGAATTTGGTATCTTTGCATCCTTGGTTTACATTAAAGCTTGGATTCAGTGTCCCATTCTAGCAGACGCACCTCTGAATGATCTGGATTTCATCAAGCTTCTTATTGATTATAAGAATGTTTCTCCATTTCTCAGACTGCAATGAAAACGATTGGCCGACATCTCTGGTACCTTAGTGCAGAACTCATTCCTCTGGTTCTCTTTTCTCCACGTGTTTCAGTGGATGAGAAAAAACAGCCTTGCTGCTTGCTTGAGGCAATTCATGAAGAAATCTTCTGATGATCAGATAGAAGAAAGGTGTATCCGCAGCACAAATGATAATTCAGCACTTCATAATGTGATAAAAATGGTTGAGTACAAAACGACTAAATAAAAAAATCTCGAATTTTACTGAGGAATTCAAATTTTTTATTGTAAACTTGATATGTAAATGTAGTGAAACAGCTATAGGTTGGGCGTAAGAGTTGAAAGACATGACGTCATACATAATAACAAACACAATGGCAGACAGACAACGGAGATTTAAAGACTTACACTTGACAGTCCCAAACACAGACTTCTCCAGTACACACAGTCACACAAATGATGACGATAATAATAAGTTCCACGTGACATGATAATAATAGGTCCTACATGACATGATAATGTGGTCCACGTGACATGATAATAATAGGTCCTACAAGACATGATAATGTGGTCCACGTGACATGATAATAATAGGTCCTACATGATATGATAATAATAGGTCCTACGTGACATGATAATGTGGTCCACGTGACATGATAATAATAGGTCCTACATGACATGATAATAATAGGTCCTACATGACATGATAATAATAGGTCATACATGACATGATAATAATAGGTCCTACATGACATGATAATAATAGGTCCTACATGACATGATAATAATAGGTCCTACATGACATGATAATAATAGGTCCTACATGACATGATAATAATAGGTCCTACATGACATGATAATGTGGTCCACGTGACATGATAATAATAGGTCCTACATGACATGATAATGTGGTCCACGTGACATGATAGTAATAGGTCCTACATGACATGATAATGTGGTCCACGTGACATGATAATAATAGGTCCTACATGACATGATAATGTGGTCCACGTGACATGATCAGGGCTCGATTTACTGCTGGGGATATCCCCGGCTCTGCTTTAGCGAATATATCCCTGCCGGGGATGAAACCATAGACATTTATCCCCGGCTCTGCAGATTCATCCCCGGCACTGGTTTTTTTTTTTCTCAAATCGAGCACTGGACATGATAATAATAAGTTCTAAGCTACAAGACAAAATCACAAGTACATAAATTCAGGAGTGAATCAGAGAATTTTCAAACACACCTGAGAACGACACACAAAAGGCAAATACTCTTTCACGTTGTTATTAATAACTACAGAACTCAAGTAGAAAATACCAACAGTTACTATCAACTCTTCACCGAGTTAATACTTTCAAACGTGTTTTTTTTTAAGTACTGACTTCCTAGTACATACAAGAAGAAAATGTCAAATTCTGATTCCGAATTTTGATTGAGTAAATACCTGCAACCTCTTGCACAATAATACCTTACAATCAGATTTCTCGTTACTTCTAGTCCATCAAGTAACAAACACTGTGTTACTTCCAGTGTATCAAGTAACAACCACTGTGTTACTTCCAGTGCATCAAGTAACAACCACTGTGTTACTTCCAGTCCATCAAGTAACAACCACTGTGTTATTTCCAGTCCATCAAGTAACAACCACTGTGTTACTTCCAGTCCATCAAGTAACAACCACTGTGTTATTTCCAGTCCATCAAGTAACAACCACTGTGTTACTTCCAATCTATCAAGTAACAACCACTGTGTTACTTCCAGTGCATCAAGTAACAACCACTGTGTTACTTCCAGTCCATCAAGTAACAACCACTGTGTTACTTCCAGTCCATCAAGTAACAACCACTGTTACTTCCAGTCCATCAAGTAACAACCACTGTGTTACTTCCAGTCCATCAAGTAACAACCACTGTGTTACTTCCAGTCCATCAAGTAACAACCACTGTGTTACTTCCAGTCCATCAAGTAACAACCACTGTGTTACTTCCAGTCCATCAAGTAACAACCACTGCGTTACTTCCAGTCCATCTAGTAACAATCACTGTGTTACTTCCAGTCCATCAAGTAACAACCACTGTGTTTATTTTCTCAATGTTCAAAAGACGAGTCGAGGTATTTCTTTCACTTCGTTACACACAAGACATTGAGCCAAACTAGAGGCGTTGCCTTCACTTCGTTACACACAAGACCTTGAGCCAAACTAGAGGCATTGCCTTCACTTCGTTACACACAAGACCTTGAGCCAAACTAGAGGCATTGCCTTCACTTCGTTACACACAAGACCTTGAGCCAAACTAGAGGCGTTGCCTTCACTTCGTTACACACAAGACCTTGAGCCAAACTAGAGGCGTTGCCTTCACTTCGTTACACACAAGACCTTGAGCCAAACTAGAGGCATTGCCTTCCCTTCGTTACACACAAGACCTTGAGCCAAACTAGAGGCGTTGCCTTCACTTCGTTACACACAAGACCTTGAGCCAAACTAGAGGCATTGCCTTCACTTCGTTACACACAAGACCTTGAGCCAAACTAGAGGCATTGCCTTCACTTCGTTACACACAAGACCTTGAGCCAAACAAGAGCCATTGCCTTCACTTCGATACACACAAGACCTTGAGCCGAACTACACAATAAAAAACCCATTCTGGTCTAATGCAAGTGCGGCTCCTGGCAAAGGGTGGACATGTCTAGACTTCCAGACTAGTCCTGATGCTGGGTGATTTGCCTGCTGTTCAATTTTACCATCTTAGAAGCTCGTTTACAGTCTATTATACAGCTTGGCACGATTCGTCCCTTCCCCCGGACACAAATCTCTCTCTCTCTGTCTCTCTCATATATATATATCCACACACACGAGGTATCATTTGTATTACTGTTGTTATTTGTTGTAATACACATCATTTGTATTACTGTTGTTGTTTGTTGTAATACACATCATTTGTATTACTGTTGTTATTTGTTGTAATACACATCATTTGTATTACTGTTGTTGTTTGTTGTAATACACATCATTTGTATTACTGTTGTTATTTGTTGTAATACACATCATTTGTATTACTGTTGTTATTTGTTGTAATACACATCATTTGTATTACTGTTGTTATTTGTTGTAATACACATCATTTGTATTACTGTTGTTGTTTGTTGTAATACACATCATTTGTATTACTGTTGTTGTTTGTTGTAATACACATCATTTATATTACTGTTGTTATTTGTTGTAATACACATCATTTGTATTACTGTTGTTGTTTGTTGTAATACACATCATTTATATTACTGTTGTTATTTGTTGTAATACACATCATTTGTATTACTGTTGTTATTTGTTGTAATACACATCATTTGTATTACTGTTGTTATTTGTTGTAATACACATCATTTGTATTACTGTTGTTGTTTGTTGTAATACACATCATTTGTATTACTGTTGTTGTTTGTTGTAATACACATCATTTATATTACTGTTGTTATTTGTTGTAATACACATCATTTGTATTACTGTTGTTGTTTGTTGTAATACACATCATTTTAAAATGGTCACATTAAAGTATAATCACTATAAATTATAATTGAGCAATTTTTAACATAATAAATAAAAACAAAACTTATCAGTTTGATTGTTGACTGTGTGGTTAAGCTTCTTGACATCCAATCTGTCTGCTCGGGTTCGAATGTCTTTCTGAATGTATTATTTAAACGTTTTTTTTTTAAATTAGAACAATGTTTCCTTTAAGTTCTAAGGCAACAACAACAACAACAACAAGCAATACTTAGTTATTGTTTCAACTTCGTTCATAACATAGAAGAAAACATATAACAAGGTTGTCTGTCTCAGTGCATAGACTTTGCAGGGTACAGCTAGTATATAGATTTATCTATATATATCAAAATTAAACATTTCTACATACACACAAACACACAAACATTCATTTCACTTAATCTCTGTATCTAATAACACATTAATTTGTTTTATTTTTTTTCAAATGAAGGTTTATACAAAAAAAAAATTTATAGTTTTTTGTGATCCAATATTAAAAAATAAATAATTATTAATTTGTTGCTCCCCACACAGAACTGGTGGGGGGGGGGGCGCTAATCAGCCATCATTCCAACAGATCTGAAATTCAATAACTGGGCGGTCACCGGAGATCTTAGATTCTAACAACCGTAGACATCGTCATATACAATATTTCCATAGGGGTGTGTGTGTGTGTTTGGGTGGGGGGGGGCGAAAATCTCCCGTCTGACGAGACCATTAAGTATCGAATACCGGAAGTAATAAACATAAAAGTAAAAAAAGAAAAAATGGAATCGTATTAATGTCTACAAAGATTGATTAATAAGAGATATAGCCTATAAGTTTAAATGGAAATAATTCTGTTCCCCAGATAGCGGAGTGAGGAGGCGTTCACTGCTCACGTAGTTTACAATGGCTGACAATACAAGATGGCGGACCAGCGATCAGAAAGGTGGGCTAATTAAAACACAGGAGTTTTCCGGTTTCCCCTGGTACGTCCTCAGTGTTTCCTTGGCCAGCCGAGGTCAAGGGAATCTGTCTAAACAAAACAGAGAGACCGAACCGACCCCTTTCAGTTGACTTCAAAACAAAACATCCACTCTACTATCAATGCAATTGAAATGTATTTAATGACAATGTAAACAACGGGTCGAACAGATTCAAGCTAGGGAATGACAAGTTGACGTAAAACTATGTTTACATTGCACGCGTGACAAGCCCCCACCCAGGTTTTGTTTCCCGTTACTCTGGTCATGATGTTTCACTTGTCACAGATGGGTGGACGGGGGGGTGCTGAGTCCACGTGGAATCTAGTAATGTACATATATATATATATATACGAATGTAACGACAACCCACGGCAACAAATAAAAAAAAAGTTTAGCTGTTAAACCAAATGTAACGTAAACATAATGTCGGTCAGTTGTATATCTGATTGACGGCATTGCGGCCTATGAAACTAACATTGATGACGCTTCAAACTACTAGATATATTATGGCTGATCTCAATTGGCCCCCGGAGGGAGTGGAGGAGACGGCGTCATAAATACTGAGTAAAGAGTGGCGCGAGGCTATGTGTCCCAAACGATATGACGTATGTTGCTGTAGGTTCCATCCATTCAAACACACTGCAAGCTGCAGTCTCTATGATGGTCTCATGACCACATCGTCTATCGCTATGGTTACGTCCTCGCTGTAGAATAGAGATACCTATCACCGTCACTCTGTACAGCTTGGTGGAGGTACGAGGTTCCAGCCCAGGGGTTGGCCAGCTTTTTTGTTTTTAAACGGCGGGTCCTTAAATTTGACAGAAGTGCCGGGCTTAGGACAGAAGTGTCGGGCCTAGAACAGAAGTGCCGGGCCTAGGACAGAAGTGCCGGGCCTAGGACAGAAGTGCCGGGCCTAGAACAGAAGTGCCGGGCCTAGGACTGCCGGGCCTAGGACAGAAGTGCCGGGCCTAGGACAGAAGTGCCGGGCCTAGGACTGAAGTGCCGGGCCTAGGACAGAAGTGCCGGGCCTAGGACAGAAGTGCCGGGCCTAGGACTGAAGTGCCGGGCTTAGGACAGAAGTGCCGGGCCTAGGACAGAAGTGCCGGGCCTAGGACAGAAGTGCCGGGCCTAGGACTGAAGTGCCGGGCTTAGGACAGAAGTGCCGGGCCTAGGACTGAAGTGCCGGGCTTAGGACAGAAGTGTCGGGCTAAGGACTGAAGAGCCTGACATACAGGAAATGTGAAAGCAACATAAGTGAAGATAGTGAAAGAGCGGAGTGTAGCAGAGTGAGGGCCGGGTCATGGATATCTAGATCAGAGATGAGCGGACAGCGGACGCGTCCGCTTGCGGACGCAGATCCGCAGACTTTTCCGAATCCGCGGACTGACAGCGGACGCTTCGTATGGTTGAGTTGCGGACTCACGGACTGACGCGGATCTTCTTTAGCGTTACCATAAAAAATTTCAAGTCATTTAAACAGCTAAATTTCAGCAAGGCGGACGCGCGGACTGACTGCAAACCAATGTTGTAAGATTCTGCGGACGAGGACGCGGATCATTGATAGAAATCTGCGGACGGACGCGGACGCTAAATTTCAAGGTCCGCACACCTCTGATCTAGATACCAGGACAGACAACCAAACAAAATTTCATTCTAGCTGTGTACGGTTTAGGCTGACGCAAGGATTTTTTCTTCTTTGTGTTTGTGGATTGTTTAATTTATTTTTTTTTTTCTGAATATAATGTCTTCAAAAATATCCTACACACAGAGAATTGAATGTAGTTTAATAAAAAGTAACTTTTATTGAAATTTTCTTCTTTGTGTTTGTGGATTGTTTAGTTTTTTTTTTTCATCTAAACTTTTTAAAAATAATAAAATACTTGCATAATAATATCACTTTGAAACATATATTGTTAAAAAGCCCTTTCAATTTACTACATTTTCATATATATACTATAATAACATAACTTTTAAAATAAAAGCTGTAGAGAAATATTAGTCGATAAAAATTTTAAAGACATTGACGAATTAAGATTGAAAAGGCTGGATGTTTTTTTTTGAACGATGTCAACAGAGGAGGGCTATCGAAGTCATCTGAGTACACCTTCTCTACTTGCCTACTAAATTGGAAAGTATTCAATTCATTGAAAAGATCAGCAAGTCTGAAACTATTTCTAGAACAAACAAATAAAAAAATTTGTTTAAATTGTTGATAGAGTAACAATTGATGAGTCATTGCTGATTGAAGAAAATTTTTTTTATTTCAATCATAATTTAAAAGAACTTATTTATGTTAAATTTTTAAATTGTTCGTCTAAAAATTATGTTAAGCAATTGAAAAACCAATGAAAAAACGAAAAATAATTAAATTGACAAAATAAAGATTTTAAATTAAAAAATTTGTTATTAAAATTTTTCAAACTTTAATTGCGTTTGTGTTCATTTCATAAAAACAAAAGTACCAAATATACAAAACTGCCATTAAACATGAAGACTAACGCTAAACAATTGATAGTGTGTCAGCATAAAACTGCTATTAAACAGGAAGACTAACGCTAAACACTTGATTGTGTGTAAGCCTAAAACGTATTTTTTTTTAAAATATTGGTTGTCCTTCCTGATGCTATATCTAGATTTCCATGGCCGGGTCCAGTAGTGTGACGTGGTCTAGTTAGTTCACAGAGTGTGGAACAGTAAATCCACTAATAACACAGTATGATGACACTGCACGGGGTTATGCTGACAGTAAGATTGGATTGTAATAAGCGGTGAGTTGATTTAATAAAAGGGACGAGTTTTTGTGGGTCAGGAAGGGGGAAGGGGCGGCTGTACTGCAGTTGTTGGCCCAGTACTTGTATATGGCATGGGGTTGAAACAGGGCGATTTTAGATCTTTGATGGATGGTACCCTAAGCTTAGACATTCCGAGCATTTCGGGGTAGGTGTAAAAATATCTTTCTGGGGCCCTGACTGTATTAAATAGGAATCGATACTTGAAAAGGGGCCCTTAAACCCAATGTGCCAATCGATGTGGAAGAATCTGGTAAAAATGTCAAGAATGTAATACAAGTGTCTTTGCCAGTTTAACACCAGGCAGATTTTAAATGTTGCCACATGTATTGATGTATTGGGGGCTTTTTATTCCTTATTAGATCCACAATAAAACCAACTATAATAAACCCCGTATCAGCCGCAGTGTGCACAATAAAACCAAGTATAATAAACGATGTATCAGTCGCAGTGTGCACAATAAAACCAACTATAATAAACCCCGTATCAGTCGCGCTGTGCACAATAAAACCAACTATAATAAACGATGTATCAGTCGCAGTGTGCACAATAAAACCAACTATAATAAACGATGTATCAGTCGCAGTGTGCACAATAAAACCAACTATAATAAACGATGTATCAGTCGCAGTGTGCACAATAAAACCAACTATAATAAACGATGTATCAGTCGCAGTGTGCACAATAAAACCAAATATAATAAACCCTGTATCAGTCGCAGTGTGCACAATAAAACAAACAATAATAAACGATGTATCTGCCGCAGTGTGCACAATAAAACTAACTATAATAAACGACGTATCAGCCGCACTGTGCACAATAAAACCAACTATAATAAACCATGTATCAGCCGCACTGTGCACAATAAAACCAAATATAATAAACCCTGTATCAGCTGCACTTTGCACAATGAAACCAAATTTAATAAACCCTGTATCAGCCGCACTGTGGACAATAAAACCAACAATAATAAACCATGTATCAGCCGCAGTGTGCACAATAAAACCAACTATAATAAACCCTGTGTAAGGACAGTGAAAATAGATAGATAGACATAGATAGATAGACAGTCATATTGTTAGACAGATAGACAGATAGATTGAGTGATAGACTGATAGACAGATAATTAAGTAGACAAACGAATTGCACGGACAGTGAAAATAGGTCAGGACTGATGATTAATAGCAGCAGCGTGTAGAGTTAGGTGTTACGTAATTAGACAGGTGGGAAGAGAAGGCGGGGCGAAAATGGACAGCGTTGGTCAGTTGTAGGGACGCGGAGATATACAGGTCACGACAGAAAGAGACGAGGGCAGTGTAGTTTTTGTTAAGTTTGAAGAAGGGAGTGAATTAAGAAGAAACGAAGGAGTTAATAAAGAAGTGTGTGATTTTTTTCGAAGAATTGATATTGTGAAGCTATAGTGTTGATTTAACTTTTGTTGAGTGCTTAGAGTAAATAAAGTGAAGTGATTGTTCATATTTAAATCAAATCGACTTATCGTATTTATTAGAAGTATTTGTGATAAAGAAGTGTTGTTAACTTGTTTTAATTGTGTGTGAAATTAAATGAAGAAATCAACAATTGCCATCCCTGACACCCTGTATCAGTCGCAGTGTGCACAATAAAACAAACAATAATAAACGATGTATCTGCCGCAGTGTGCACAATAAAACTAACTATAATAAACGACGTATCAGCCGCACTGTGCACAATAAAACCAACTATAATAAACCATGTATCAGCCGCACTGTGCACAATAAAACTAACTATAATAAACGACGTATCTGCAGCAGTGTGCACAATAAAACTAATTATAATAAACCCTGTATCAGTCGCACTGTGCAAAATAAAACCAACAATAATAAACGATGTATCAGTCGCAGTGTGCACAATAAAACCAACTATAATAAACCCTGTATCAGCCGCAGTGTGCACAATAAAACCAACAATAATAAACGATGTATCAGTCGCAGTGTGCACAATAAAACCAACTATAATAAACCCTGTATCAGCCGCACTGTGCACAATAAAACCAACTATAATAAACCCTGTATCAGCCGCAGTGTGCAAAATAAAACCAGCTATAATAAACCCTGTATCAGCCGCACTGTGCACAATAAAACCAACTATAATAAAACATGTATCAGCCGCAGTGTGCACAATAAAACTAACAATAATAAACGATGTATCTGCCGCAGTGTGCACAATAAAACCAACTATAATAAACGATGTATCTGCCGCACTGTGCACAATAAAACCAACTATAATAAAACCTGTATCAGCCGCAGTGTGCACAATAAAACCAACTATAATAAACGATGTATCTGCCACAGTGTGCACAATAAAAGCAACTATAATAAACCATGTATCAGCCACAGTATGCACAATAAAACCAACTATAATAAACGATGCATCTGCCGCAGTGTGCACAATAAAACCAACTATAATAAACCCTGTATCAGTCGCAGTGTGCACAATAAAACAAACAATAATAAACGATGTATCTGCCGCAGTGTGCACAATAAAACTAACTATAATAAACGACGTATCAGCCGCACTGTGCACAATAAAACCAAATATAATAAACCCTGTATCAGCTGCACTTTGCACAATGAAACCAAATTTAATAAACCCTGTATCAGCCGCACTGTGGACAATAAAACCAACAATAATAAACCATGTATCAGCCGCAGTGTGCACAATAAAACCAACTATAATAAACCCTGTGTAAGGACAGTGAAAATAGATAGATAGACATAGATAGATAGACAGTCATATTGTTAGATAGATAGACAGATAGATTGAGTGATAGACTGATAGACAGATAATTAAGTAGACAAACGAATTGCACGGACAGTGAAAATAGGTCAGGACTGATGATTAATAGCAGCAGCGTGTAGAGTTAGGTGTTACGTAATTAGACAGGTGGGGAGAGAAGGCGGGGCGAAAATGGACAGCGTTGGTCAGTTGTAGGGACGCGGAGATATACAGGTCACGACAGAAAGAGACGAGGGCAGTGTAGTTTTTGTTAAGTTTGAAGAAGGGAGTGAATTAAGAAGAAACGAAGGAGTTAATAAAGAAGTGTGTGATTTTTTTCGAAGAATTGATATTGTGAAGCTATAGTGTTGATTTAACTTTTGTTGAGTGCTTAGAGTAAATAAAGTGAAGTGATTGTTCATATTTAAATCAAATCGACTTATCGTATTTATTAGAAGTATTTATGATAAAGAAGTGTTGTTAACTTGTTTTAATTGTGTGTGAAATTAAATGAAGAAATCAACAATTGCCATCCCTGACACCCTGTATCAGTCGCAGTGTGCACAATAAAACAAACAATAATAAACGATGTATCTGCCGCAGTGTGCACAATAAAACTAACTATAATAAACGACGTATCAGCCGCACTGTGCACAATAAAACCAACTATAATAAACCATGTATCAGCCGCACTGTGCACAATAAAACTAACTATAATAAACGACGTATCAGCCGCACTGTGCACAATAAAACCAACTATAATAAACCATGTATCAGCCGCACTGTGCACAATAAAACTAACTATAAAAAACGACGTATAATAAACGACGTATCTGCCGCAGTGTGCACAATAAAACTAACTATAAAAAACGACGTATCAGCCGCAGTGTGCACAATAAAACTAATTATAATAAACCCTGTATCAGTCGCACTGTGCACAATAAAACCAACAATAATAAACGATGTATCAGTCGCAGTGTGCACAATAAAACCAACTATAATAAACCCTGTATCAGCCGCAGTGTGCACAATAAAACCAACAATAATAAACGATGTATCAGTCGCAGTGTGCACAATAAAACCAACTATAATAAACCCTGTATCAGCCGCACTGTGCACAATAAAACCAACTATAATAAAACCTGTATCAGCCGCAGTGTGCAAAATAAAACCAGCTATAATAAACACTGTATCAGCCGCACTGTGCACAATAAAACCAACTATAATAAAACATGTATCAGCCGCACTGTGCACAATAAAACTATCAATAATAAACGATGTATCTGCCGCAGTGTGCACAATAAAACCAACTATAATAAACGATGTATCTGCCGCACTGTGCACAATAAAACCAACTATAATAAAACCTGTATCAGCCGCACTGTGCACAATAAAACCAACTATAATAAACCATGTATCAGCCGCACTGTGCACAATAAAAGCAACTATAAAAAACGACGTATAATAAACGACGTATCTGCCGCAGTGTGCACAATAAAACTAACTATAAAAAACGACGTATCAGCCGCAGTGTGCACAATAAAACTAATTATAATAAACCCTGTATCAGTCGCACTGTGCACAATAAAACCAACAATAATAAACGATGTATCAGTCGCAGTGTGCACAATAAAACCAACTATAATAAACCCCGTATCAGCCGCAGTGTGCACAATAAAACCAACTATAATAAACCATGTATCAGCCGCAGTGTAAACAATAAAACCAACTATAATAAAACCTGTATCAACCGCAGTGTGCACAATAAAAGCAACTATAATAAACCATGTATCAGCCGCAGTGTGCACAGTAAAACCAACTATAATAAAACCTGTATCAGCCGCAGTGTGCACAATAAAACC
Organism: Bulinus truncatus; assembly: GCA_021962125.1. Classification (NCBI taxonomy): domain Eukaryota; kingdom Metazoa; phylum Mollusca; class Gastropoda; family Planorbidae; genus Bulinus; species Bulinus truncatus. The sequence continues at coordinate 4,319,405 of JAGDYQ010000047.1, read as the reverse complement.
AACTATAATAAGCCCTGTATCAGCCGCAGTGTGCACAATAAAACAAACTATAATAAACGATGTATCAGCCGCACTGTGCACAATAAAACCAACTATAATAAACACTGTATCAGTCGCAGTGTGCACAATAAAACCAACTATAATAAACGATGTATCAGCCGCAGTGTGCACAATAAAACCAACTATAATAAACCCTGTATCAGCCGCAGTGTGCACAATAAAACCAACTATAATAAAACCCAGTATCTGAACGGCAACGTGCACATCCTAATAATGCAGGCCACATGGACAGATTTTTTCCCGTAATCCCCAATGGATAAGCCAGACTACGATGATGAGATGGGCTTTTTGGAATATGTATGGCCAGGAATTTGGGAAGAACAAAATAAATGTTTTTTTTTTTATAAAAGCATTACATTTTTTAAAATTTTATTTTGAATGCAAACAATGTGGGTAGCATATTTATTTTATTAATGCAACGGAGGGAAACCAAGGAAGAGGCCGAGAGAAACGGACAGAGAAAAATGAGACCACGGAAATATAACGAAGGATTAATGAAATTTTTTTTTAATGCAAACAATTTCAGAAAGGGGGGGGGATGGGGGTTGAGAAAGGAGAGTTGTAGGTGAAGACATCTGAGATAAACAAACATTGAAAAAAAATGAAATCAAGTCAGTCAAACAAACAATACAATAGTCTAGAATCGAGTCAGTCAAACAAACAATACAATAGTCTAGAATCGAGTCAGTCAAACAAACAATACAATAGTCTAGAATCGAGTCAGTCAAACAAACAATACAATAGTCTAGAATCGAGTCAGTCAAACAAACAATACAATAGTCTAGAATCGAGTCAGTCAAACAAACAATACAATAGTCTAGAATCGAGTCAGTCAAACAAACAATACAATAGTCTAGAATCGATTACTTTCATTTTCTATAAATAATCAAATCGTCCATTTACTTTTGCCTCCACAAAGACACAGAAATAATTATATTTTATGTATATATTTCTTCAAAATTAATGAACGCATTTAATGGTGACAAAACTGCTATTAACAGGTGCACAAAACGAAGTAAGTTTACTAAAAGTTCAACTATTGCCCATTAAAATATTGAAACTAAACCATTCTGAACCATCTCTCGCGTATCTCTACAGCGCCATTTTTTCTTCTTCCATTTCAAAGTGCACGTTCGGGTTTGCACTCATTAAAAAATATTTTTTTGTATTTGTTTCGTTTTCTTCTTCTCACTTTTAATGTACAGACCAGCGAGCGATCAGTTGAAGTACATTCAGTTGTACATGTAGGGGAGGCAATCTTAGCGTCTATGTATTGACAGGGCTTTAATTTTGAGCATTTTATGTCATTGACAAAACACACAGTGTGTCCAGATGAATGTAAACACACACACACACACATATTATATATATATATATATATATATATATATATATATATATATATATATATATATATGAGAGAGAGAGAGAGAGAGAGAGGGAGAGAGAGAGAGAAAGAGGGGGGAAAAGAGGAAGAAAGAGAGGGGGGAAAAGAGGAAGAGAGAGAAAGAGAGAGAGAGGAAGAGAGAGAGAGAGAGAGAGAGAGAGAGAGAGAGAGAGAGAGAGAGAGAGAGAGAGAATATAAGTAGAGAGATAGGAATGCATAAAATACATCTGCTCCGAGTACAATCAGGTAACTAAGAGCTACACAGTAACATTAATTAACTATTGGCGCTGTTGGTACCCAGCACTTAAGTTACAATAGAAAAACAATAACGATAATCCTGAACCACAAAGACTATTGACTTACTCCCCCCCTGAACGAGCCGGTGTAAACATATTACCTTCACCATCGACAGTAAAGTCCCAGTGTGGGTAACTAAAAACACAAGGTCACAGCTCACATTCAGCAACAATATCAGCCGTTTGTTAAACTGAGTTACATTTCAATAAGACACATAAAAACCAACAAGTGAATCAAAGAGATCTATGTCTGTTGTATACTTTGTTCCAACTACTTTCATCTCGCCTTTAGTTCACGTCAATGTGTCATGAACAACTAAAGTACTTTACTCGCCACACACACAATCAAACTCAACTCGGAGCTTCCTATCTCGAGCACTGCCAGCGGTCACTCTGCCCACACGTGACCAACATCAACAGTATTAGTCTCGTCCACTTTTGTTCTTAATCTGGGACACGACCAGACAATTTCAAACAAAACAAAAAAAAAGGACTTCCAGATGAAAGGAAAACCAACACATTCATATGATGACCAAGAGAAAATACAAACAAGTATTCAATGAAAATGTTTCACGACATTCAATGGGACTTAGTTTTTTCTCTCATTTCGCTGAGGTGTTGAGAGAATTCTTGAAAACATTTGACATTAACTCTTACTTGGTTAAGGTACAAAAAAGCGGTCATTTTTCTTACATAATATGTAGCCATGCGTGGTATCCGATAGGTCAATAGAATAGTTGATAAGTGGGAAGGAATGGGGGGGGAATGAATAGGTAGACAGATGGATAGATAGATAGATAGATAGGTAGACAGATGGATAGATAGATAGATAGATAGGTAGACAGATGGATAGATAGATAGATAGATAGATAGGTAGACAGATGGATAGGTAGACAGATAGATAGGTAGACAGATGGATAGGTAGACAGATAGATAGGTAGACAGATAGATAGGTAGACAGATGGATAGGTAGACAGATAGATAGGTAGACAGATGGATAGGTAGACAGATGGATAGGTAGACAGATGGATAGGTAGACAGATGGATAGGTAGACAGATGGATAGGTAGACAGATGGATAGGTAGACAGATGGATAGGTAGACAGATGGATAGGTAGACAGATGGATAGGTAGACAGATGGATAGGTAGACAGATGGATAGGTAGACAGATGGACAGGTAGACGGATGGATAGGTAGACGGATGGATAGGTAGACAGATGGATAGGTAGACAGATGGATAGGTAGACAGATAGATAGGTAGACGGATGGATAGGTAGACATATGGATAGGTAGACAGATAGATAGGTAGACAGATGGATAGGTAGACAGATGGATAGGTAGACAGATGGATAGGTAGACGGATGGATAGGTAGATGGCCAGGTAGACAGACATACGAACGGACTGACTGAAATTTAATGAGATAAATACGAAGTGCACAGACTGTGACAGACAAAACAAAATCCGCTTACACACAGACAAACCAAACCCCACTTACACACAGTTAACAACATCACACAATTCGTCATGTTTGCTAACAAAAGAATTATACCCAGTTATCTGAGATCAATGATATAATTGGACGAAACTTTATTAGAATTGAACGATTTGACAAGTCTATCAAGTTAACCGGTTAAATCGAATCACCCGAATCGAGATATACGAGTTCGTCAGTACACGCTTGTCAGAGAGGGTGGGGGGGGGATATACACAGACGGCGACAGGCAAAGATACAAATGACCGTATTTTTCGGACCATAAGACGCACATTTTTTCCTCCAGAAATGAGGGGGTAAAAGTCTTATGGTCCACATATAGACAAAAAAAGGTATTGTGTTTTACAGTGTATAAAATTCATAATTCGTAATTTTGTCTTTTGCTGACTTTATTTGTTAATAATGGTTCTAAATGCTGCTGTTTACTTGACAGTATTGATAACATTTGTTTATGACTGTGCTGTTGGTATTGATTACATTTGTTTATGACTGTGCTGTTGGTATTGATAACATTTGTTTATGACTGTGCTGTTGGTTTTTTATGCACATAAAATATTTTAGGACACTATTTGTTTCAAAATCTTACATAAAAATCTTTTTTTCTGCATTTCTCTTCTCTAAAAAACTGGTGCGTCTTATGGTCCGATGCGTCTTATGGTCCGATGCGTCTTATGGTCCTACAAAATACGGTAAAAGCTTGCGACAAAAACTAATGCATCAAAGTTATTCCCCTTCAAGCTTGAGAAAGTCATTTACCAAAATTGTTTACGGTTTTTTTCCGCGCCAATTTTTTTTTCCAGGGCATCCATTCTACACTGACATACACACACACAAAAGTTGGTGTAGAAAACGGTTGAGTTGGCAGCACTGCAGAAAATAACTGGAAATAAGTTCTCAATGTCGTGATGGTGGTGGTGACATGACGCTACGTCACAGTACCGATAAGGTTAAAGGTCAGTCTTTAAAAGCACCTGATGAATAAATAATAACTATAGTCGAATGAGGGGAGGGGGCGGTGTTCACCATGGGGATTTCACTGTTGTATCCCGGGGGAGGGGGAGGTACACACACACACACACTTTAAAGGGAAGAGGGGAGGAGGCAAAATATTCCAATAATGAGGCTTATTATGTCATCAATTTTTTGCAACCATCAACTTTAAAAAAATGGAATAGAAGATCCGAGTGCAGGAAGGCACACGGCAGACGAGAAATCTCAACTCTCTCCTTAGGGCGCGTCATCAGTCATCGTATTGGAACACGTGACGTCTAGCTCGATAAAATTTTTAGCACAATATGAAAATCAACTATGAAAACTTTAGGGGGTGGGGTGGGGGGTCAAATAATATTGTTGACGAACTTGGATGTTGTTTTAAAACAATAATCCTAAAATAAAAACGACATTAGTAAAGCAGAACTACAAGAATGTGAGCGTCTCCAGACCACTGAACTTAACAAAATAAACAAAAATACAACTGAAGTCATTTTTCTGTTTTCTACCAAGAGGTCACAATGACGCATTCAACTGCCTGGACTGATACATTATGTCTCACTAGTCAAAACATCTTGCTGAAAGCAGACGGCGAACCTACACTGAAACGTTCAACATTTGTCCAATGAAACAATCCGATTCTGTCTCTATGGTAACCTCTACACGCGTTAGTCTCAATGAGTTCAAAATAATGTGACGCCTTCAATACTCTCTAATGAAGATTTCTCCACGGATAAATTGTAATCAATGTTTGCCCCTGACCATAGATATATAAGACTAGATCGCTTATGCTTATTTAATAGAGACCGAAAAAGTGTTGTATTCGAGACCCTTACTTTAAAAAGAGAAGAGTACAATTCTGTACAGTTCTTTATTTTTTACCGAAAAAGATTTCCTTCCTTTTAATTAAAAAAGATTCCCCATTTATGCTAGAAGTTGGCGCTTTTAAAATCTACTGATGTGTCCGAAAAAAATTATATTTGACGGTTAGTAATAATATAATCAAACAGCCGGGTACACAACACGAAGGCATTTTATTCAAAGTTAATTGAAAAAAAAGTTTTTGAAAATTTGTCAAGGAAAACAATGCAAAATGTCTTCTGCTATTTATTTCGGTTACTTAAGGTTTCTATGCGTACTACGTCATCAGGTTATACAGAATTGTACTCTTCTCTTTTTAAAGTTATGGTCCGCACAATATATGTCTATGCATAGCCCATAAGCGATCTAGTCTTATATATCTATGCCCCTGACTGCTCACTCAGCCGGACATCTTTTCAAATTATAAATAAACATGGCATCTTTCATTCGTATTTTAAATGCCCAAATGTTTTTTCTGTACAGGTTTTCGAAAAATAATAATCGAATGTGTAGCGCACACGCACGCAAATACAAGATGGTGATTAGATATTTTGTGTACATGTATTTCGATAATTACTCACAAATTTAGAAATTATTTCTTTTTTTCAGTCAATATACTATAAGATTTGGAACTGACATAAAACTATGAATGTGATAATAAATATAAATGAAGACATTTAGAACATTTAATGAACAGAAATCTGTTACCTAGGTGACTTTCAACTTTTTTTTTTAATGGTGGAAGAACAAAATAAAACAGCATTTTTTTTTTTAATTTATGAAATGAATAAGTTTTATATGGCAGTTAGTTATTGTAAGGACAAAAACACAGGACAGGATAATGGAATAATAAAATAAGGTTTTAGTAGAGAACACAGAGACAAGGAATAAAGGCAACACACAGTTATTGTTGAGAAGCATCAGTTGAAAACAACGCAATCAATTTGTGGTACTCCGTGGTTGTGTCTCTGTGGTTGTGTCTCCGTGGTTTTGTCTCCGTGGTTGTGTCTCTGTGGTTGTGTCTCTGTGGTTGTGTCTCTGTGGTGTGTAGGGCACCATTACTAATAATTTAAAAAAAAAAGGCTTTATTCGTGTGAACCAACTGTAGGGGGAGAAAATAACGACGGCCTACTGTAGGGCACGAGTCATTAGGTTTGAGTACACGTTCAGCCCCAGGGGGTTGGGAGCAGGTCCGTTCTTATGGGTAGGCACAAATAAGGGGCTTGTCTAAGGCGTCCCTTGTTGGGACTTGTATTTAACGTGACTAGGGGTTATACAAAAACCGACTTTTAAAAAAACCGGTTGTCGAAGGTCTATTTCTCAAAAAACCGGCGAAAACCGGTTTTCGGTTTTACAATAAAATAAGTGAAATAAACGATTTTTAAAGCATTCCAGCTATGGTTATTTTCAATGTATGCCGTATTTAATTGACGGGCATGAAAATGAATAAAGTTTAATGTAATTATGTCAACCAATTTTTTAAAGTAAAATAATAAATACAAGAAAAAAAAGTATCAATATGACAGTAAAAATATTACTACTGCCTACTGGGTACATATATGTATATTCCTTAAAACTGCATATTGACTTATTATATTTCTATCATGACTTTTGAATTGCTAAACTTTGTTTGGCAGTCCCGAATGAGACCTAATTATTTCCCGTGTTTCATTCATATTACGCTATAAATATACGTGGCTGTCAAAGACACGAGGTTTGGTTTGCCGTCCACAGACAAGTTCAGAATCAGCCGTTGTGAATTGTGATGTAGACCCTAGTATAGTACTTATTTATATATAGTCTATAGATATTACGGTTCTTTTTTTACTCTTGGTATTATCTTTGTCTTTTTCTCTCTCCCTCCCTCCCTTTCTCTCTCTCTCTCTCTCTCTCTCTCTCTCTCTCTCTCACATCCTCTGTTTAAGTTTCTAATGTTATCTATATATGTGACACAGTACACAAACACCTCTGTACCTCTATGGACCCACGGGCCACGGCCACATTGAATGTCCATTTCAAAAAAATTCTCCACTAAACTCTAAATTCACTCCTCGAAACTCCCTTCATACAATCATCTCCCCACCTACCCCACTCCCATCCCTGAGATGTATCAATTACACCAGTCATTACAGCGGCTGTACGACGGTCCTCATCCCTGAGATGCATCAGTTACACCAGTCATTACAGCGGCTGTACGCCGGTCCTCATCCCTGAGATGCATCAGTTACACCAGTCATTACAGCGGCTGTACGACGGTCCTCATCCCTGAGATGTATCAGTTACACCAGTCATTACAGCGGCTGTACGACGGTCCTCATCCCTGAGATGTATCAGTTACACCAGTCATTACAGCGGCTGTACGACGGTCCTCATCCCTGAGATGTATCAGTAACACCAGTCATTACAGCGGCTGTACGACGGTCCTCATCCCTGAGATGTATCAGTTACACCAGTCACTACAGCGGCTGTACGACGGTCCTCATCCCTGAGATGTATCAGTTACACCAGTCATTACAGCGGCTGTACGACGGTCCTCATCCCTGAGATGTATCAGTTACACCACTCATTACAGCGGCTGTACGACGGTCCTCATCCCTGAGATGTATTAGTTACACCAGTCATTACAGCGGCTGTACGACGGTCCTCATCCCTGAGATGTATCAGTTACACCACTCATTACAGCGGCTGTACGACGGTCCTCATCCCTGAGATGTATTAGTTACACCAGTCATTACAGCGGCTGTACGACGGTCCTCATCCATGAGATGTATCAGTTACACCAGTTATTACAGCGGCTGTACGACGGTCCTCATCCCTGAGATGTATCAGTTACACCAGTCATTACAGCGGCTGTACGACGGTCCTCATCCCTGAGATGCATCAGTTACACCAGTCATTACAGCGGCTGTACGACGGTCCTCATCCCTGAGATGCATCAGTTACACCAGTCATTACAGCGGCTGTACAACGGTCCTCATCCCTGAGATGCATCAGTTACACCAGTCATTACAGCGGCTGTACGACGGTCCTCATCCCTGAGATGCATCAGTTACACCACTCATTACAGCGGCTGTACGACGGTCCTCATCCCTGAGATCAGTTACACCAGTCATTACAGCGGCTGTACGACGGTCCTCATCCCTGAGATGGATCAGTTACACCAGTCATTACAGCGGCTGTACGACGGTCCTCATCCCTGAGATGCATCAGTTACACCAGTCATTACAGCGGCTGTACGACGGTCCTCATCCCTGAGATGTATCAGTTACACCAGTCATTACAGCGGCTGTACGACGGTCCTCATCCCTGAGATGCATCAGTTACACCACTCATTACAGCGGCTGTACGACGGTCCTCATCCCTGAGATGCATCAGTTACACCAGTCATTACAGCGGCTGTACGCCGGTCCTCATCCCTGAGATGCATCAGTTACACCAGTCATTACAGCGGCTGTACGACGGTCCTCATCCCTGAGATGTATCAGTTACACCAGTCATTACAGCGGCTGTACGACGGTCCTCATCCCTGAGATGTATCAGTTACACCAGTCATTACAGCGGCTGTACGACGGTCCTCATCCCTGAGATGTATCAGTTACACCAGTCATTACAGCGGCTGTACGACGGTCCTCATCCCTGAGATGTATCAGTTACACCAGTCATTACAGCGGCTTTACGACGGTCCTCATCCCTGAGATGTATCAGTTACACCAGTCATTACAGCGGCTGTACGACGGTCCTGCTGCCTTGTTTAGGTTAGAGGGGTTGGCGGTGGTGAAGGTGTTGGATGACGAACATAAATTTAGTCAACTTGAAAAAAATAGCCTCTGTCTATTGTTTAGTAACGAACTAAGAAGATACCAATTCCCAAATCCTCTCTTCCGTCTCAATGATAGGCCAGTTTCAAGTTGTATACTTTACGCAAGTAAACACTAAATTCTTGCGCTAAAAAATCGGTTTTTCTGTGGAATTAGTAAACGACCTGAGTTTAACCCTATTTCCAGGTCGAGGAAACAACGGATACAATAAATCTCTCTATGTGTATATACCCTCCCTACCCCCTCAAGTTAACCCTGAACCACTGGTCACGCCTTCTCTCTTGTATCGCTCAACAATTACTTTCTAACAATGACCAAGTACACGGGTCAGACTGACGAGGGAGTTCATTGGAAAGTCAAAGTTTCCCAGATTTCTCTGCAATTTAGTTGAATGTAACAACATTTTTTCTAATTGTTAAGCGCTAGGCTAAAACCGACTTTTTAAAGCCCAAATAACCGGTTGTCGAATGCTTCGAGATTCGTCGAAAAACCGGTTTTTCGCCGCCGGTTTTTAAAAACCGACAAACCCTAAACGTGACTGTTTGACGTGACTGTTGGACGTGACTGTTTAACGTGACTGTTGGACGTGACTGTTTAACGTGACTGTTTGACGTGACTGTTGGACATGACTGTTGGACGTGACTGTTTGACGTGACTGTTTAACGTGACTGTTTGACGTGACTGTTGGACGTGACTGTTTAACGTGACTGTTGGACGTGACTGTTTGACGTGACTGCTTGACGTGACTGCTTGACGTGACTGTTTGACGTGACTGTTTGACGTGACTGTTTGACGTGACTGTTTGACGTGACTGTTTAACGTGACTGTTTGACGTGACTGCTTGACGTGACTGTTTAACGTGACTGTTTAACGTGACTGTTGGACGTGACTGTTGGGCGTGACTGTTGGGCGTGACTGTTGGGCGTGACTGTTGGACGTGACTGTTGGACGTGACTGTTGGACGTGACTGTTGGGCGTGACTGTTGGACGTGACTGCTTGACGTGACTGCTTGACGTGACTGCTTGACGTGACTGCTTGACGTGACTGCTTGACGTGACTGTTTAACGTGACTGTTTAACGTGACTGTTTAACGTGACTGTTGGACGTGACTGTTTGACGTGACAGTTTAACGTGACATAACTTAATGACGCCAGTTGTCTATAATTATTAGGAGTCCGAAATTTGTATATAGCGACCTTGACATCAATATTGCTTACGGCACCAAATTGTTTCCTTGCTAATGGCTTTTAAATGTACCTTCACTTAAACCCTATCTCTTCCAAAAAAAAAGAGTTACCTTCTTAGGGCAAAGTAACGCCAAACATATTTTGCCGACGGTCAAGAAAACGTAAAAAAAAAACCGATCAGCCAGACGTTTTGTACATGTACTCATGTCATTTAGAAGAGAACTCAGAATCAGTCAACAGAACTATTTATATACGTGACTTTAGACTTGTATACTTTTGTATCGGTCAACAGAACTATTTATATACGTGACTTTAGACTTGTATACCTTTGTATCGGTCAACAGAACTATTTATATACATGACTTTAGACTTGTATACCTTTGTATCAGTCAACAGAACTATTTATATACATGACTTTAGACTTGTATAACTTTGTATCAGTCAACAGAACTATTTATATACATGACTTTAGACTTGTATACCTTTGTATCAACCAGTCCGTCATCAACTTGATCCAAAAAAATAAACTCTCACGTAACAATGGTTTCAGTTACGTGCCTCAGGCGTCAATATTGGCGCCGGCCTCACTTTGTAAACAGGATTAAATTATTTTAACCCCCTCCCCCCCAGACAACGATGGTGCGGACTTTGGGGAAGGGGCGGGCTATTTGTTGACTTTAAAATGAAATTTAAAAACTGGCTCTCAAGGATCAATCGAGTCGGGCCACAACTGTACCTCACTACTAGATAGGAAGTGAACTCTCTCTGTGACTTGATCAATCGAACACGGCGCTCGGTACTTTCCATCGCAATTAAAAACACAGACTGACAGCTGGGGCCCGGACGCCCTACAGCCAACAGGGCCGCCTCCGCGGGAGTCGTTCTAAACAAGTATATCCCCCCGGGGATACACTCGCCGTATAAACAACGGTCAGATAGTAGCATTTAATGGGGGGGGGGTGTGGAGCACACGTCATATGGCATTTCTCCAGTGCACTATGTCTATTTCAATATGGTGTCAAGCTCGTATATTGCAGGCCCCTGGACTGGTTAAGAAAAACTTCAGTTTCATGCTGACAGTTTGTTTGTTTTCTTTTCAATTAGAAAATTATAAAGCATCCACTGTTCAGTGGCGTATGAAGGGTGCTGACTGGTTGAGGCACAGAATTAGGAAGGGGCGCCGAATGAGCGCTGTTTAATTTTGTTGGACTTTTCAGATTGGGAGAAGGATGCACAGGGTGCCACGATAGCTAGATGCGGCTAGGTCAGTGTTATGTCAGTGTTATATCAGTGTTATGTCAGTGTTAGTTCATTGTTATATCAGTGTAAGGTCAGTGTTAGGTCAGTGTTATATCAGTGTTAGGTCAGTGTTATGTCAGTGTTATGTCAGTGTTAGGTCAGTGTTAGGTCAGTATTATGTCAGTGTTAGGTCAGTATTATATCAGTGTTATGTCAGTGTTAGTTCAGTGTTATGTCAGTGTTATGTCAGTGTTAGTTCAGTGTTATATCAGTGTTATGTCAGTGTTAGGTCAGTGTTATGTCAGTGTTAGTTCAGTGTTATGTCAGTGTTATATCAGTGTTATGTCAGTGTTAGGTCAGTGTTAGTTCAGTGTTAGGTCAGTGTTAGGTCAGTGTTAGTTCAGTGTTATATCAGTGTTATGTCAGTGTTAGGTCAGTGTTATGTCAGTGCTATGTCAGTGTTATGTCAGTGTTATGTCAGTGTTATGTCAGTGTTAGTTCAGTGTTATGTCAGTGTTATGTCAGTGTTAGTTCAGTGTTATGTCAGTGTTATGTCAGTGTTATGTCAGTGTTAGTTCAGTGTTATGTCAGTGTTATGTCAGTGTTAGGTCAGTGTTATGTCAGTGTTATATCAGTGTTATGTCAGTGTTATATCAGTGTTATGTCAGTGTTATGTCAGTGTTATGTCAGTGTTATATCAGTGTTATGTCAGTGTTATGTCAGTGTTAGTTCAGTGTTATGTCAGTGTTATGTCAGTTGTTATGTCAGTGTTATGTCAGTGTTATATCAGTGTTATGTCAGTGTTATGTCAGTGTTAGTTCAGTGTTATGTCAGTGTTATGTCAGTGTTATATCAATGTTAGTTCAGTGTTATGTCAGTGTTATGTCAGTGTTAGGTCAGTGTTAGTTCAGTGTTATGTCAGTGTTAGGTCGGTGTTATGTCAGTGTTAGGTCAGTGTTATGTCAGTGTTATGTCAGTGTTATATCAGTGTTATGTCAGTGTTATGTCAGTGTTATGTCAGTGTTATATCAGTGTTATGTCAGTGTTATGTCAGTGTTAGTTCAGTGTTATGTCAGTGTTATGTCAGTTGTTATGTCAGTGTTATGTCAGTGTTATATCAGTGTTATGTCAGTGTTATGTCAGTGTTAGTTCAGTGTTATGTCAGTGTTATGTCAGTGTTATATCAATGTTAGTTCAGTGTTATGTCAGTGTTATGTCAGTGTTAGGTCAGTGTTAGTTCAGTGTTATGTCAGTGTTAGGTCGGTGTTATGTCAGTGTTAGGTCAGTGTTATGTCAGTGTTATGTCAGTGTTAGTTGAGTGTTATGTCAGTGTTATGTCAGTGTTAGGTCAGTGTTATGTCAGTGTTAGGTCAGTGTTATGTCAGTGTTAGGTCAGTATTATATCAGTGTTATGTCAGTGTTTGGTCAGTGTTAGGTCAGTATTATGTTAGTGTTAGGTCAGTATTATGTCAGTGTTATGTCAGTTTGACCACGAAATGTGTTTATGTTGTGTTAATAGAGTATGTGATATGTTTATAAAGTATATGTTATGTTTACATGCAACTTCTCCAAACTGTATGGTTTCATGTTATGTCAATGTCGTTTCATGTTTAGAATATTTTTTTTTTCAAATGCACAGACGTGAGACTTTATTTAAGCACTTTCATGGACATGGATCGGATGAGATTATGTCACATTGACCTCAACACGGATTTGTAACTCACATCCCTCACACCATCATTAGAACCATGTCTACAGACAACTCGTCTGAAGGCAGACAGACAACTCGTCTGAAGGCAGGCAGACAGCTCGTCTGAAGGCAGACAGACAACTCGTCTGAAGGCAGACAGACAACTCGTCTGAAGGCAGACAGACAACTCGTCTGAAGGCAGACAGACAACTCGTCTGAAGGCAGACAGACAACTCGTCTGAAGGCAGACAGACAACTCGTCTGAAGGCAGACAGACAACTCGTCATAGATTGCTCGTCATTGAAGTTTACGAGCATGTATTACGTGGAGTCCATTGGTAGTACTTGTATCGATACAGTTTCCATTTCCAAAAGCTACACTGTATTTCCCGATAGCCTTAAAATAATTCTTCAATTGGGGATTCCCCCTAAACCTATCAGTGGAATCTTTCATGATGGAGCGGCTTCTTCCAGATGATAAAACAAAACATGTCGTGTAATGAATAACATGGCACTGCATTTCTAAGTCTGACATTAGATTTCTTAGAATCCGAATTCTGATTTTTTCCGGCCCAGTAAATCCCCTCCCCCAGTCCCCCCCGGGGGGGGGTCTCGGTTAATGAAATTCAGTGGCGGGTCAAACGGTTTAGGCAGACACAAACATGTCCATTACACAAACATGTCCATTACACAAACATGTCCATTACACAAACATGTCCATTACACCAACAAGTCCATTACACAAACATGTCCATTACACAAACATGTCCATTACACAAACATGTCCATTACACAAACATGTCCATTACACAAACATGTCCATTACACAAACATGTCCATTACAACGAGACCAGAAAGTTAATTTAGTTTATCATTAGATGGCTGGCCAATATGGCCGTTTCATATGGTAAGATTTGAACACAAGAAGCAAGTCTCTAAAATTAGAACCAAACTGTGAGAAAGAGCAACCATGTAGCATAATGAATTTTTTGTAGCAGAATGAATTTTTTGTAGCAGAACGAATTTTTTGTAGCAGAACGAATTTTTTGTAGCAGAACGAATTTTTTGTAGCAGAACGAATTTTTTGTAGCAGAACGAATTTTTTGTAGCAGAACGAATTTTTTGTGGCAGAACGAATTTTTTGTAGCATAATGAATTTTATTTAACATAAATGATGTAATTTAACAAAACCCATCTTATTTAACATAAATGATGTAATTTAACAAAACCCATCTTATTTAACATAAATGATGTAATTCAACAAAACCCATCTTATTTAACATAAATGATGTAATTTAACAAAACCCATCTTATTTAACACAAATGATGTAATTTAACAAAACCCATCTTATTTAACATAAATGATGTAATTCAACAAAACCCATCTTATTTAACATAAATGATGTAATTTAACAAAACCCATCTTATTTAACACAAATGATGTAATTTAACAAAACCCATCTTATTTAACATAAATGATGTAATTTAACAAAACTCATCTTATTTAACATAATTGATGTAATTTAACATAACGAATATTATGTAACATAACGGATGTACTGTAAAATAGCGAATGTGTTGTGTGTGGGGGGGGGGGGGTTAAGAGAAAGTGTGTAACTAAAAAAAAAGACTTGGGCCAACTACCACACGCGGGCCAAGCACGAAACGTTTGAAGGTTTGATACGGCCCGCCGATTCATATAAAAATATCCTGTGCTCTGTGTCAGGCTCTTCTGTGTCATTTCTGCACGATTCAAATAAATCTACCCACCCCTGAAGTAGAGGCTAACAAGAGTTGTGTACATGAAGTAAAGCGTTGAAAAAGACTGACCTATAGAATGCAGCACTTGGTGACAACTTCACTGGACGATATCTCCGGCAGTGTCCCTGTAACAGAAAGTAAAACACAATAGTAGAGTTTCAAACTAGAATTGATCTGAATAAAACAAAAAGTAATACATACAAGTCCAACATCAGCGAATAGAGAATATCATGGCTAGTCAATGGCTACCATCTACGTATTTAAAAGTCGCCTTCCGAAACTGTTCATATCAATGGTGTAAAACGGGTAACATACAATAGTATTGGTTCTATTAAGGTACTTTCACCTTTGAACTGTGTCTACGTAATACACAGAATCCGAGGACAATGAAAAACGAGGGTTATATAAGTAGTGACAAAGTCCCCTATTATGGCACCACTGATCCAACCAGTGATAAGACGATGTCAAAGTTTGTATCGTTTCCAATACGATTACAGATTTCTCTTTAAACTAAAGATTCCGATACTATTATCTCTTTCTCTCTACAGAAATGTAGAACTAACCGACATGATTGAATGCTCGAAAATATGTCACAATGAGACAAACGAATCTGATGAGGGTTTGGAAAAGGTGTACAAATAAATAAATCCGATACCCCAGAAATATTTGGATTAAATCCGATTCCCGTCCCAGGTATCGATCCACCGGCAACCTCCACCTTAAAGATTATGAAGGTCTGAAATTCCCATCCACAGTCGTGGAACTACTATTATAACACCCAGTAACTCGGGACCCACATTTGACCAACACTGACCTCAACCTTCGAGGTCACCACCTCAGTTAGTGTCGAGCTGACCTGCCAGCTGTCAAGGTCACTCGAGACACCACTGAATCACTTTCCCAGACAATGAGTTCCACAGCTACCGCACAAAGCCAAACCAGTTTAGGCCCCGCCCACGTAATAATGTCACGTATCCAGGTACACGTAGAGTGGACCGGCAGTTTCACTGAAGGAAACTCTCAGAACCAAAAGAGTAAAATAAAAAGTTGATCAACAAATTCCCAACCCAGCGGACATGCACAACACAAACAAAAGTCACAACACTAAGTGATATAGTCCACGCAATATAATACATTGTATTGTTCTATAAGCGAGTCTAAGCCAATCACAGCATGGCATGTCATGTAGCCGTATCATTTACATGTGAATAATGATTTTTTATTTTTTTTATTTTATTGAGTTTAAATTTAGATTCGTAAAGCTTTCAGTGGCACGGCTAATAATATAGGTTTTCTATTCAGTGAGCACAATGTCTTGTGTATATATAGTTACTTGCTGATATTTCATAATGTTCTGTATCAGCAAAAGCTGAAAAAGAAATCTGCACTCTTATGATACAACCAACTGCGTTGTTTGTTTATTTTTCTTCATTGCTGCTGGTCAGATGAAAATTCTGTCTTGTAAAAAGAACTGAATTATGTAGCTTGCACGTGTTAGTATTACAGATGGTTGTGTCCTATTTGTGTGCACTACACATGTTTGTTTGCTAGCTGTGTGCACAACACATGTTTGTTTGCTAGCTGTGTGTATTACACGTGTTTGTTTGCTAGCTGTGTGCACTACACATGTTTGTTTGCTAGCTGTGTGCACTACACATGTTTGTTTGCTAGCTGTGTGCACTACACATGTTTGTTTGCTAGCTGTGTGCACTACACATGTTTGTTTGCTAGATGTGTGTATTACACGTGTTTGTTTGCTAGCTGTGTGCACTACACATGTTTGTTTGCTAGCTGTGTGCACTACACATGTTTGTTTGCTAGCTGTGTGTATTACACCTGTTTAGATGTGAGCGACCACAAGCGTGGGTCTTTGTGTAAAATATAGATGTCACAGCCAGTACGACGACGGCATGCTGTACCCACTGTAAGGATGAGATGTTTACCCCCTAGAGACTGACACCAACTATGGGACGGTTCTAGCCGTGCCCTTCCTTCATCCCCACCATAGCTGACAGTACTGTGGGGAGACATGGTGAGGAATCTTAACAATTTCATTGGTTCTCACAGAAGATCGAACCCGTAACGTCGAGTCGACAGTCGGGCGCTACACTGCACGACCCCCCCCCCTTTCCCAATCCGTGATCTCTGGTGACAGACTTTTGAGCAAACATGTTACATACAGCCATGAAGGAGGCCAACGATTAGTTGTAGTGAACGGGATGTAAGATGATAGTGAAATGGGGACGGGATGTAAGATGGTTGTGAAGTCGGGACGGGATGTAAGATGGTTGGTCGCACGCCAGAGATCAAGTGTATACGGAACGTAAAGCACGGCGGGGTGGGGTGCAGGGGAGAACAGGTCTAGCGATGTTAAACATGTGTTTGTGGGAGCAGAAAGGGGTAAAAAAAAATAGAGTGAGCAGCCTAGTTTCATGGAGGGCAAAGTGTTGAGTTCAAGGCGAGTAGGAACACAAAAAGAGAAACAGAGATGAGGTGAAACATTGAAGTGCTAGGAGAAATTGGGATTTGTGTGTGTGTGTGTGTGTGTGTGTGTGTGTGTGTGTGCGGGGAACAAGAAACTAATTTGTGTGCTGATAGCCAGCCTCGGGGTCAAAGACTGAAAACTTGTGTTTCTGTTTAGTTCACTCACAGGCGGACAGTGGGAAAGTCTTTACCAGGGGGCGGGCTACTGAAGGGGTTATTAAACTGAGAAAGGGGGGGGGGTCGACAAATGAGACCGTTGAGCCAGTGGATGGGTGGCGAACAGTTTAGAAGAAAACAATGGGGGCACGTTGTGAGTGCAAGTCACATCAAAGAAGATGAAAGCAATAAAAGAATCAGTCAAAATGTGATTCATTACGAAACGGTGAGATGACACAAATGTGGAGTTAAAAAAAATACAACGGTCGCTATGTGGTGTGGCTAGGGAGTGGATTCAGTATTTATTTTGTTTAATACAGACACCAATTTACAGGAATACAATTGTCTGTTGTCACATAAACGTAAAGTTCCCTTAAGTCATAGATGCGGATTGAATGTAGAAATCATGTGTCTGTAAGCACATCATATGAAGGGATTGTGTTCTTCGCACAACGCCCAGCCGCCTTTACTTTCATGTACTAAAGTCAGGTAACCGATTAAATCTGGGTGAACTAATGGGACTTCATCTAGCTTTAACCATGACATGGAAAAATTACCCATGTTTTCACCGAGGATCGAACCCACGACTTTCAGGTCGAGAGTCAATCACGTCCACCACTGGACCATCCGTACAAACAAAGTCCACTGTCCTTAACGTAGGTCTGACTTGTTATAATCGTACACGATTCTTTACTCTCTTTTGTACTAATATTTGTGTTCAGACATCACCAGAAATCTCTAGAGTATGTATGGCTTACGTTGTCCGGTGGTCTACATGACAACACAAAGCCTAACTTTGAGGAGGGGTTCCGCTGGGAAAGACGTGTCTAATTTAAATTGACGCCATTTGTTGTCATCATAATGCTGTTATCTGATGTAGAAATGAATCAAGTTTAATAAAAGTTCACCACTTAAACTAAAATGGTGTATATATATATATATGTATGTACATTTCTCTATCCATCCCTCACTACTCGACAGAGCACACACAAAACAACAACAGAAGTATCTAACAACACATACAACACACATACAACACACACACAACACACATACAACACACACACAACACACATACAACACACATAAAACACATACAACACACATACAGCACATATACAACACATACAGCACACATACAACACATACAGCACACACAACACACATGAGCGAGAGCAGGCTACAGTCTTTCAACTCAAGTGTATCTAACAGCACATACAACACACATGAGCGAGAGCAGGCTGCAGTCTTTCAACTCAAGTGTATCTCACAACACATACAACACACATGAGCGAGAGCAGGCTGCAGTCTTTCAACTCAAGTGTATCTCACAACACATTCAACACACATGAGCGAGAGCAGGCTGCAGTATTTCAACTCAAATGCATGTAACAACACATACAACACACATGAGCGAGAGCAGGCTGCAGTATTTCAACTCAAATGCATGTAACAACACATACAACACACATGAGCGAGAGCAGGCTGCAGTATTTCAACTCAAATGTCGACGCAGCTCATTCCAAACTTCTTTACCATCGACCGCACCCATTACTTTTCTTGTTGTTCTCTTTTGTTTCTGTTTATTTATTTTCCTTTTTTGTTAAATATTTTTTTTATTATTTTTCAACTGCCACTGAGGCACGGCCTTGACCTTCTATTGTCAGTGGACGTACAGGTGTTGTGGACAACCCACACGGCCTTGACCTTCTATAGTCAGTGGACGTACAGGTGTTGTGGACAACCCACACGGCCTTGACCTTCTATTGTCAGTGGACGTACATGTGGTGTGGACAACCCACACGGCCTTGACCTTCTATTGTCAGTGGACGTACAGGTGTTGTGGACAACCCACACGGCCTTGACCTTCTATAGTCAGTGGACGTACATGTGTTGTGGACAACCCACACGGCCTTGACCTTCTATAGTCAGTGGACGTACAGGTGTTGTGGACAACCCACACGGCTGTTTTAGTCGCACTGGCAGTGGCAGCCAATAAATGAGATTTGCTTCTTATAGTGACAACCGTCAGTGGAGAGTTCTGTCCCTTGAGCATTGAGCTTTCATTTACAGATCGTGTTAACTCGGGACATTTGTGAGTTGCCATACAATGATTGCTGCAGGAAATGGTACAAGTGATGCTGTAGTTTATGTCTCCCAATGTAAGCTTTGTACGATGGTATAGCAAACAGACTAAACGTGAACTCGGCCTGGTTGAGCAGGTACTCCTTCATAAGACAAATATGATATGCAGATATTAATTACTTCATATGACAAGCATGCTATTCAGGTATTCCTTCATATGACAAACATGCTATGCAGATATTCCTTCATATGACAAGCATGCTATTCAGGTATTCCTTCATATGACAAACATGCTATGCAGATATTCCTTCATATGACAAGCATGCTATGCAGATATTCTTTCATATGACAAACATGCTATGCAGATATTCCTTCATATGACAAACATGCTATGCAGGCATCCTTTATATGACAAGCATGCAATGCAGATATTCCTTCATATGACAAGCATGCTATGCAGGTATATGTGAATGTTAACTTAGCGTGATAAAACCATACACACAATGAACGAGTGAGTAGGTTAGTTAGCTACAGAGATTATCAAATGAAAGTATTTTTTGTGTTTTACATTTTATTGTTTTGTGTCTTACTCGAAACAAGGAATACTTGAAACTATTGAATAACATGTAGAAAATGAGGTGAAACAAGGAAATCTTGAAATTATTGAATAACATGTAGAAAATGAGGTGAAACAAGGAAAACTTGAAATTATTGAATAGCATGTAGAAAATGAGGTGAAACAAGGAAAACTTGAAATTATTGAATAACATGTAGAAAATGAGGTGAAACAAGAAAAACTTTAAATTATTGAATAGCATGTAGAAAATGAGGTGAAACAAGGAAAACTCGAAATTATTGAATAGCATGTAGAAAATGAGGTGAAACAAGGAAAACTTGAAATTATTGAATAGCATGTAGAAAATGAGGTGAAACAAGGAAAACTTGAAATTATTGAATAACATGTAGAAAATGAGGTGAAACAAGGAAAACTTGAAACTATTGAATAACATGTAGAAAATGAGGTGAAACAAGGAAAACTTGAAATTATTGAATAACATGTAGAAAATGAGGTGAAACAAGGAAAACTTGAAATTATTGAATAACATGTAGAAAATGAGGTGAAACAAGGAAAACTTGAAACTATTGAATAACATGTAGAAAATGAGGTGAAACAAGGAAAACTTGAAATTATTGAATAACATGTAGAAAATGAGGTGAAACAAGGAAAACTTGAAATTATTGAATAACATGTAGAAAATGAGGTGAAACAAGGAAAACTTGAAATTATTGAATAACATGTAGAGAATGAGGTGAAACAAGGAAAACTTGAAATTATTGAATAGCATGTAGAAAATGAGGTGAAACAAGGAAAACTGCTTCAAAACAGCCACAATATTTTGTGTATATGGAAATTCTCGACATTCCGGTTACATTCTTCAATACTGATAGTCTATTCCGCCATCTCTACCTTTTGCCAGCTTCTCGACTAGTACAGTCATACTACTAAATGACAGGTAAGTAAATAACTAACAAGGCAGTGAGTACGTCACGCAGCTCGTCTCTTGTTTCTGAAACCTGACGCCCGGCACTGACTATCACTTTCGTCTGTCTCCGTGTTTTACTCCCTTCACCCCAAACAACACAGACCCCCATAAAAGACCAGTTTGAATGAGTGATGGGGAAACTGCCATTTTTGTTTACCTAATCAGACACAATAATCGATTAAAATGCTTCAAAGTTCGACAAGATTCCTGATTCCGATATATAGAAGTAAGTGTTTGCATGCTCGAAACTACAGACATATGTGCTCGAAACTACATATATTTTTGTTATGAGTACTACGCACACAGGTGTGTGTGTATCTTTGGAGCTTGGCCAACCAGGTCAACATGTGGTCACGGGGTCAAGATTCGAGATATTTATAGAAAATAAATATGTTGTTTATTATTCTAGATATTTATAGAAAATAAATATGTTGTTTATTTGTAAATTGTATTGTCTAAATGAGTGAGAGGCAGAGTGGTGTGGAATGTTCGAGTTGAATGGAAGGAAATTATATAAAGACGATGTTCAGTTGAGAGAGGAGAGAATTGAGTCAATTGAGTCAGTGAAGTTATTTGAGTTCAGAAGTTCAGTTGAGTAAAGAGAGAGTATTCGAGTACATATCAGAAGTTTTAGTTGATCAGTTAAGTACATTGTTAACAAGTATTATTCATTGGGTTTATTCTGTTATATGTTATTGTGTCGTCATTAAATCATATGAACCATGGACATGAATTGAGTTCTCATTATTAACCAGTTCATACAACAACGTCATTTACATGGTGGCAGCGGTGGTCGTGCTAAACCACATACATCATTTACATGGATAATAATGTCATTTACATGGTGGCCAGCAACATATGTGTACATGAATAATTAAATAATTTTCATACAGACTAAACTAAAACAAAATGACTATTGTAAAATATCACATTGTTTATTTTATATCATTCTAATATATGATTGCATGTACTTCTTATTTTGATGTTGAATCACAAGATTGTATACATTGTATATGTACATATTTTTGACACTATGTATTCACTTAAATTATGGTTAAATTAAGGAAAAGGGGGGAGGTGTCATGGTATAGTTATGAGTACTACGCACACAGGTGTGTATGTATCTTTGGAGCTTGGCCAACCAGGTCAACATGTGGTCACGGGGTCAAGATTCGAGAATCGGATGAGAAATCGGAAACTTTATTAAAATTCTCCAATTCCGATTCTCCCAAAAGTTCCCATTGATTTAACATAAACCGTCTTATCACTTACTTTGAACAGTGAAACAAGTTTAATTTCCAAGAACCTCGGAATAATGAATATAGGCTGAACTGATCTGTTTTTGTTTCTGTTCTAATCTAAACTCTGAGATTATGTTTCTTCAAACAGGATTTAATCAGGAAAAAGGCCAATGTAAAATTAACAAAATTTATCGTTATTAATGAGATAAGGGAAAAAGAAGAAGAAAAAAACAAAGGGAAAGAAAATGTGAAGCAATAAAAGACAATTACTGAGTCCGGGACGGAAACAATCGATGAGGTTCTAATTGACATCCGCCTGGACATTTTAAACCTGCTGCTGCTGCTGCCTTAGATCGGGTTTTCCCATTTACAAGAAATAAAAAATGTATGAATTATGACTTATCGTCACAGATACCAGCCACAATGTCTGACAGCACTGAGCACAGTGTTGTATACACACAGGATAAACTTTGGTGCAGAATGAACGGGCGTTGTTTGTCCAGACAGGGGTGTTGTTGTTTGTCCAGACAGGGGTGTTGTTGTTTGTCCAGACAGGGGCGTTGTTGTTTGTCCAGACAGGGGCGTTGTTTGTCCAGACAGGGGTGTTGTTGTTTGTCCAGACAGGGGCGTTGTTGTTTGTCCAGACAGGGGCGTTGTTGTTTGTCCAGACAGGGGCGTTGTTTGTCAAGACAGGGGCGTTGTTGTTTGTCCAGACAGGGGCGTTGTTTGTCCAGACAGGGGCGTTGTTTGTCCAGACAGGGGCGTTGTTTGTCCAGACAGGGGCGTTGTTTGTCCAGACAGGGGCGTTGTTTGTGCAGACACAGGCGAACTACGGCCATAGGGCCAAGCTTCTACCCGCTCCTTTACATCGACGAAGTTTACATTTAATTTGAACTGTTATAGCATTTCATAACAACACTGCATTTATCTGCCCTTAGTCCGGTCCACAGATTATATACATTATACAGATAAGTGCATCACTATATAAATAGTCCTCGCCACTGTTGTTATTCACATTTGTTTACAATGACGCTTTCCATACATAAAAACACACACTGACCTATTTACACCTTTTTGTGGGTTTTTTTTTATTTAAGACATGAAATATGAATGAAAAAGCTTTCAGTATTTTCTTTGTAAATATAAAAAGGCGATGAATCATGAGTTCATGGATTTTTAGGATCTTTATATATATAATAAACATTTGTATTCAATTAATGGACTTACTACAGCAAACATCATTAATGGCGGCAATGAAAACATTGTTTCAAAACGAGGCTTGCGCCATCTGTATAATATCTAATCTGTGGTCCGGCCGCTCTGTCAAATTAAAGAACCCATCGTGCCCCGCGGTTCAAACAGTCTGCCCATCCCTACACTAAGCTAAAGCTGGTGTCGCTCTGCGGCCCCGTTGAATCTTGTAACAACTAATTGGTATCATAATTATTTGAAGTCATGCTCCCGGTAAACTGAACAAGTCAATAGACAAATGACATTAGTACACATACTAGTACTTGGGGGAAATAAGTCACGTTTAGAAACACAATGTATGGGACTGGCCTCATGACATGTATCCTAGATGACGTAACACAAATCTATAAAGCAATCAAGCGTAACAATACGTTCATTGTATGTAAACATGAGGGCTGTGTGTGTGTGAGGGGGGAGGGGGGAGTGTTACCCATCAGAAGGATGAGAGTCACATTCAGGGTACAACACGAAACATTCAAAGCCAGACCCACACCTTGGGTTAGGATAATATGGCATAAATATAGATGACTATATGAAACATTTGGGGGCTGTGCTAGTTACACAACTACTTTATATGCCGTGGTTACAGCATCATTTCATCATCTTACCCGATGGCATAATGGAGCATGATGAACTTGTCTTACTTGTAATCACTGTATGAGTAGCGTTAGAGTCATAGTAGTCGAACTGACATTTATGTCTGCCTTAATTAACATGGTTCAACTATACTTCCTGGCTACACCACTGTACATGTATAAGCATTTAGCGACCAAACGTTAAATAATTTGTGTAGAATGGCTCAAAGGGAGCCACACATCATACATAACTCGTCAAATGTGGCTCTCAGAGCCGCGTCTCGGCCACCCCTTATGTATACGTCTTCAGGAGTGTACCAATACAGACAAACCCAACGTTATCTTTATAAAGTATATGTTTACCTACAACTTCTCCATACTGTATGAATTCACGTTATGTCAATGTGGTTTCATGTCCAGAATATTTTTGAAATGCACAGACGTGGAACTTATTTTACTTAGCAGTTTCGTGGACATGAACCGGATGAGATTATGTCACATTGACCTCAACACGGATTTTTCATTTCACCCCCCCCCCTCATTAAAACCATGTCTGTCATTCCTGTGTGCACCAGACATTGCATATAAACAGAATGAAGGCAGACTGCTGATATGTCGCCCCCAATTACCTGTGTGCACCAGACATTACATATAAACAGACTGAAGGCAGACTGCTGATATGTCGCCCCTCAATTACCTTTGTGCACCAGACATTACATATAAACAGACTGAAGGCAGACTGCTGATGTGTCGCCCCCAATTACCTGTGTGCACCAGACATTACATTTAAACAGACTGAAGGCAGACTGCTGATGTGTCGCCTCCAATTACCTGTGCATTAGACGGGCGTCGAGGTTTTAAAAACTGGACAGTTTGAGAGAACACTAGTTTTTAGAAAATAAATTCATTCAGCAGTAAATGGATGCTGCACACTTCTTGTGTTTATTTTGTGTGCTATAGCAGCGGGGGGGGGGGGGCAGGTCGGGGGAGCTCATTTGAAAGTGGTCGATCAAAAAAAATAATACTTACAGTAGCGGAATAATATAACATTGATATTAGCTTTTCTGTCTTTGATCTTTTCCACTTCTTTACATGTGGGTCACGATGACCGAAAAGATTTCTTGGGGGGATCGCGACACGTAAAGGTTAGTGTACCGCCGTGTTAGCGTGCCGCCGTGTTAGCGTGCCGCCGTGTTAGCGTGCCGCCGTGCTAGCGTACCGCCGTGTTAGCGTACCACCGTGTTAGCGTACCGCCGTGTTAGTGTACCGCCGTGTTAGTGGATAAGGAGGGTTAAAGGTGGATGTTCAAGTGTGTGTGTGTGCGAGCGAGCGAGAGTGAGTGAGTTGTTTGTGTGACGTCAACAGCACGTGACTGACTAAAATAGACTAATTTCTTCTTTTCTAACTGACATTTTTCTTTACTTTTTGAGATTAAAAGAAAATATACAGAAAAGAAAATCGGGTTTCACCGATGTTTATTTCAAGTGGTTCTAGTGGACTCGTACATACCGGAACCATGTGGACATCGGAGTCAGAGAAAATCTGAACAATTTCCTACAATTCAAACAAACTATTCGATTTGAGCCCACCCTGATTTCTACGTTTCTATTAAGTCCGTTAGTTCACTGAACTGGAATAGGAAACAGAAGTATCTGACGTTCATAGAGATATATAGGTCATCGTATCAGACTCGATACAGCAATGTGCTAACTGCCTACATGAATACTTCCAGGAGTATATAAAGTAAAAGCCTGGTGTCACACAGATCAATGAGGATGATGTAATCAAACTTTTAATCGATCTCCTAGTAAAAAAGGCGGGTTCAATATTGTTGACACTGGAGTTAAGTACATTACAGTTCTGTCGGGCGCCGTGTAGGAGGGACGGGTGTCAACCTGAGGAATCAGGGTTCGAAACTCGGGATTTTTTTTTCAGTTCCCAAATGGGAACTCTAAATGAGTAGTAAAGTTGGTGGAGTAAAGGCGGCTTGGCATTGGGCTAGACACTAACTCAATTTATCTGCAGTGGCCACAAAAAAAAGGTTGATTCTACACTTCATTAGCCCCGATGTCCCTAAAGGGTTTAAGAGAACTTCAATGACACCGCGTAGCATGGTAGATACTAGCATGCACTGATTTGATGACCATTGTCCAGTGACCTCACTACTAACACCATCACAGCAACCAAACATGAAGAGGATACTTGTATTATAACGAAATGACCATTGTCCAGTGACCTCACTACTAACGCCATCGCAGCAACCTAACATGAAGAGGATACTTGTATTGTAACGAAATGACCATTGTCCAGTGACCTTACAACTAACACCATCACAACAACCTAACATGAAGAGGATACTTGTATTATAACTAAAACTAAATGACCATTGTCCAGATTACGCCAACTATTACATTCACAGCGACATACCAATGCAAGATACTAGCATGGACACATCAAACCAAATGACCATTGACCTTACAAACACCAACCGCCCACTGACATAGCACCCACCCACCCCGCCCCCCACCACACGACATGACGTCAAAACAAACACAAGATAAGGAGACAGACAGGACGTCATTTTGGTTTTAAAAGTTTTTATTCCCCTCAGAATAAACAATTTTTTGTTGTTCCTGAAGACCTAAAGTGCCATCTGGTTGGAAGGTCTGCGTGGACAAGGGTCTGATAACCGGATTTCTCACCCCCACTGACAAACTTGTGAAAATGTGACCCCAGGTTTTAAAGTTACGCAGTCCATTAAATCATTCCTTGATACAATTGTGTGCCACCAGCAGTTGTGTCGAAATAGAAAGCCCGGGGACCGAGGCGCGATGGGTGGTACAGGGGCCCTTGAAAGGTGAAATTTTAGGGGTAGCCCCTTTTGCAGGGCGGCCCAAAATCTGTTAATAACGCCACTGACACCCAGTGAACGGGGGGCACTAGACAAAGCTACCTGAAGGGGCCCTATTTACTATCGATTTGACTATGTACTAGAAGGGGGCCCTGTTGATATGAACGAGAGTCGAACACACGCTCGGACTGTTCAAGCCCACAAAGTCAACCGGTAGATCCATCATCAGCGGGCTCCCATTCATAGCCGTTGTTGTTGTGTTTTTTAAAAGGTCAATAGAACCCAACAAGTGACCACAGGGTCAGATCTATTTAAGCTACAACAGAGATCTCGGGTATAAATTAAATCACCTCATATAATAAAGAATAAAACATAAGCTACTTACACGGCGATGTGTGATAAAACATCAGCTATTTACACGGCGATGTGTGATAAAACATCAGCTATTTACACGGCGATGTGTGATAAAACATCAGCTATTTACACGGCGATGTGTGATAAAACGTCAGCTATTTACACGGCGATGTATGATAAAACATCAGCTACTTACACGGCGATGTGAAAATGTTCATTTCATATCCAAGTAGTTAAATCTGATTAGTTTGTTTTTGTTTTTAAGCCGAAACAAAAAAGGAAGTGAGAAAAGAAGTTCTGAACAGCAAAACTGTCAGCAGTGTCGTCATTTACACTCGTTGATTTTTTCTTATTGTTTTAACGTTTCACGGAAATATCGATATCACACTGAAGATGGTAGAAAAGCTAACCAAAACAAAGTTTAACACGAATATAGATACCAGAATGAAACTGGTAGAAATGCTTATCAAAACAAAGTTTGACGTGAATATCGATACCAAATTGAAGATGGTAGAGCATCATCCATTAAACTAAGTTTAACACCAATATCGATACCGAAATGAGGCCGGTGGAATCGTTCACAAAACAAAATTGAACACAAATATAGATACCCCGCTGGTGACGACCCAAACAGAATCTAATCTTCTCTTCTCAAAATGGCGTCGCATCCAGGGGAAATAACAAGGAACTCGGAAATAAGTTTATTTTGTTGGCTTTTGCCCGCCCCAACCCTTAAGTCTTGTAGTAATAATAATAATCCGTCCCTGCAACTGAAGTTCTAGTAGTGACTGAATATTCCTGTCAATTCAAGTCAACTACACGTTGGGGACATGACCTAGTTCTACATCAATGATGTGTTGTTTTTACTCGATCTGCAAAAAGAGAATGCACAAGAGAATCATTTATTTGATATTGTATGACTAGTAGGGAGACGGGTGGTCTCTCATAAGGGGGCGAGGGGTTTAACTGAACTGTTGATGGCGTTTCATCTCCCCCCCCCCTCCCCCGTCTCTTTCTTTCAGTTATTTTCACTCACAGATATGGTCAAAGTCCAACATCACCTCGTCGTGTTTTGGTGTTTTGATCAATGTTTATGTTCATCTAGACATAAAAGATATGTCGAACAATCTGTCCGTCTAACTTTATGTCAATCGAATTTGTCTTCATGGCAATCTTTCTGTCTATCCAAGCTTTTAGTCGATCTATCTATCTACCTTCATCTTTCTTTCTATCAAAGCTTTTAGTCGATTTATCTATCTACCTTCCAGCCAATATAAAAAAAATTGCCGAGTCTATCAACAAAGCGAGAATCGAACCCATGACCTTTAGGTCGACAGTCGAGCACAACTCCGCACCTCCAAACCCCCGCACCTCCATACCCCCCGCACCTCCACACCCCCGCACCTCCATAGCCCCCGCACCTCCATATCCCCGCACCTCCATATCCCCGCACCTCCATAGCCCCGCACCTCTCATTTTTCATTTCAACACAAACCTTTTTTTTTATTTTGGGGAAAATAGGGTGGGGTGGGGTGGGGATGACCCATGGCAGGGAGACACGGGCCAGAGCAACAGATAGACAGATGGTGGGTGACTTGAGAATCTCAAAATGAACATGTGTGGTTCAAAATGAACGGACGTGAAAACAGTCACATCGTTAGCCATTGGCAGAGAAAGTGTGATAAATAAATCTCTTAATATCAAACAGGTGACGACCATATCTAGGAAGTGTATGGAGTCACTCTCCCCCCCTCCCCAACTCTATCGTGCCTGCAGTAATAATTCCAAACACAATGACATTACATTTTGATTGTGTAACAAATAATGTATTATTGTGTGCATCTCATAACACTGGGATGGGGGGGGGGTGATGTGTGTGTGTGAGTGTGTGTGTGTGTGTGGACGGGGGGTATTCAACCAGAGGTCTACATCAGTAATCCCCAACTTATTTTTCGCTGCGGACCGATCAACTTTTGATAATTTCACCGCGGGGGGGGGGGGGGGGGGGCTATTTGGGTGCCCCTGTTTTTTTTTTACATTCGACACCATGACATAAGATAATGAACTTAATATTTAATGTAAAAAATTGGGGGCCCCCTAAAGTTGGCGCCAGTGGTAGGACTTTCGAATTTCAACAGACTCACACATATAGGTTACTGTTCGACATCAAGACTTGTATACTACATACACTTGGAGCATTACACATGTAGGCTACTGTTTGACATCAAGACTTGTATACTACATACACTTGGAGCATTACACATGTAGGTTACTGTTTGACATCAAGACTTGTATACTACATACACTTGGAGCATTACACATGTAGGTTACTGTTTGACATCAAGACTTGTATACTACATACACTTGGAGCATTACACATGTAGGTTACTGTTTGACATCAAGACTTGTATACTACATACACTTGGAGCATTACACATGTAGGTTACTGTTTGACATCAAGACTTGTATACTACATACACTTGGAGCATTACACATGTAGGTTACTGTTTGACATCAAGACTTGTATACTACATACACTTGGAGCATTACACATGTAGGTTACTGTTTGACATCAAGACTTGTATACTACATACACTTGGAGCATTACACATGTAGGTTACTGTTTGACATCAAGACTTGTATACTACATACACTTGGAGCATTACACATGTAGGTTACTGTTTGACATCAAGACTTGTATACTACATACACTTGGAGCATTACACATGTAGGTTACTGTTTGACATCAAGACTTGTATACTACATACACTTGGAGCATTACACATGTAGGTTACTGTTTGACATCAAGACTTGTATACTACATACACTTGGAGCATTACACATGTAGGTTACTGTTTGACATCAAGACTTGTATACTACATACACTTGGAGCATTACACATGTAGGTTACTGTTTGACATCAAGACTTGTATACTACATACACTTGGAGCATTACACATGTATGTTACTGTTTGACATCAAGACTTGTATACTACATACACTTGGAGCATTACACATGTAGGTTACTGTTTGACATCAAGACTTGTATACTACATACACTTGGAGCATTACACATGTAGGTTACTGTTTGACATCAAGACTTGTATACTACATACACTTGGAGCATTACACATGTAGGTTACTGTTTGACATCAAGACTTGTATACTACATACACTTGGAGCATTACACATGTAGGTTACTGTTTGACATCAAGACTTGTATACTACATACACTTGGAGCATTACACATGTAGGTTACTGTTTGACATCAAGACTTGTATACTACATACACTTGGAGCATTACACATGTAGGTTACTGTTTGACATCAAGACTTGTATACTACATACACTTGGAGCATTACACATGTAGGTTACTGTTTGACATCAAGACTTGTATACTACATACACTTGGAGCATTACACATGTAGGTTACTGTTTGACATCAAGACTTGTATACTACATACACTTGGAGCATTACACATGTAGGTTACTGTTTGACATCAAGACTTGTATACTACATACACTTGGAGCATTACACATGTAGGTTACTGTTTGACATCAAGACTTGTATACTACATACACTTGGAGCATTACACATGTAGGTTACTGTTTGACATCAAGACTTGTATACTACATACACTTGGAGCATTACACATGTAGGTTACTGTTTGACATCAAGACTTGTATACTACATACACTTGGAGCATTACAACACGTGGGACTGGAGGGGTGGGGGTGGGGGGAGGTAGGATACGTTACCACGTGACGACGTATCACCATGACGCCCGGGGAGGATCAGTGACATCACGGTACAACACCAGCCGAATGGTTCCCATGGGCTTGATCGTGAGACCGGGTGTCAATGACCTCGTCGATTGTTGACCTTAACTGCCATTGCCCGTTACCAGAAAGAAAGGGGCTGTCATGTCACAAACATCGAGTGACTGGCATGTGACATTAGACACATTCTGGTGGAGGTCAAGTTATCAACAACTAAAGAAAAATATTAACGGTAAAAATGTCAACAGTAAATAAAAAAAATAGGTTAAAAAAAGTTGGGTGGAGAGTATAGCATTAAAAAATAAAAAGTCATAAAGTAGACACGTGATCAATGTAGATGAACAGAACTGAACAAATATACATCGCCCTGATGTACCATGGAGAAAGGTGGGGTTTTATTTTACTATTTCAGCATTCTGTTTCAAATAGCCACTATCTATACTAATGAAACATTTCTCGTTCAAGGTGTTTCAAAGTGGCGTCCAATTTGCCCTATCAATAGATGATTCAATCACGATTGTAGACTAGCCTTGGGGCACACAAGAAGATGACGTGTATCGGAGATAGCACACTGAGTGGATGTTTAACAATGGCCAGAATCGAATCACCTGTAATAAGTGACCTCTTGTTGTTGTGTTTGTTAAGAGCATTTGAAAAGGGGGGGGGTCTTCAATGAAATCACTTTCATTTTATCAGTGGATTATTGTTTTGTTCAAATCTGCAAAAGTATCTATTTGTATCCATGTATGTTCATCCACGGTGAACATTTTTGACTGCTCACATTTTTACCTACGTTTTTGTAACATTTTTTTTTCTTTTGCTGACGTTTTTACTGTTCAGTTTTTTACATGTTGACATTTACTGAAGAATACCGAAGATCAAACC
Source organism: Bulinus truncatus (assembly GCA_021962125.1). Lineage (NCBI taxonomy): Eukaryota > Metazoa > Mollusca > Gastropoda > Planorbidae > Bulinus > Bulinus truncatus. The sequence continues at coordinate 4,287,417 of JAGDYQ010000047.1, read as the reverse complement.
CGTGACCCTCAAGTCGACAGTTGAGTCCTTTACCGCACGACCATTCGTCTTCTAAACATATGCCAAAAGGTTTATTCACATTCAAGTGACAACATATCTTGACTGCATTAAAAACATGTATAGCCTGCTTGAACTAATGTCATTATGTTGGATCACATACAACAAGTGTCATGTATACAAGATATCACCACACACCCAAATATTTACACAAATATTAAAATTAAACAACAAAAAAAAATACAAATTCGGCTGGGTGAGCTAAATACACTGCCAAATAAAAATATTTATACAAGCCAGTAACGAAAGATTTTTGTTTGGTTTCAATGTATTCAAACATGGAAGAGCTACATTGTAAAGCAATTTAAACAGTAGAGTCTACTTGAAGGATAGTCGCTCAACTGACGACCGGAGGATCCCTAGTTCGATCTCCGCTGAGGCCCGATGGATACTTCAGGTCATGGCTTACGTACCCGCTAAATCTCCCGTGGTGCCTCCATGGTTATCGCTCTAACGGCTATAGTGGGGGAATGAAAGAAGGTCACCATAAAAACCGTCCCATTAGTGGTTTATAGGATCTGAGAGATTTCATCTCATTTTTACAGGGACTTCACACACTGGACAATTACATTTTTTTTTACTTCCATCTTCCACAGTTGAATCTAATGGGGTCAGGCTACAACAGTGACCGTAGTTTCCTTCACGTTGCGATAAATTCTTCACAGAAACGAATCACGGGAGTCACCTGAGACAAATGAACCGTCACATAAAGTAAATGAATCCACCGTCTGAACAAGCCGAGCTTAGGCCAGCAGACGATGGCATCATCGCCTCACAAGGGGACATAATTCACGGCAAAAAAAAAAAGGGGGACTTAATTTACAAGTTCCAGAACGGTTGATGTCTACTAATACATCTCAGACTTGGGTTGTTCTTGTTTTTTTAGATCAGCCGTTAGAGGCGGCACTCAATTTCGTTTTTAAATTTATGAGATGTCGTAGTGAAGATTAGAGCAAATGTGGTGTGTGGAACAAGGGAAAGTCTGGCCTAGAAAGATGCGCCATACGGGGCTTCGGTTACACACAGTAATCAAATGAAGTTTAATAACTAGTTAAGAGTCTGATCAATACAAGAAGTTATGAAAATACGATCTATACGTGACATTGTAATATATGTTACACAAACACAAAAAAATTAACCATGTCTAGTGCACTGGAGTGCCATGCTGTTCTTTTCAACAACATGGAAGTTACCGACCTTGCTATCGGGCTGGTTTACCACTGCTCGTCGTGGGCTTTTATGAGCCAGCACGACCCGTACTTTGGATGATGATAAGATTTCATTCTACGTCACAACTTATGTTCAGTTCTATTTTCACATTCTGTGTACGAAAGTATTTACTGGCAGTGAATATGGATTCCAACATGCGCGTCAGGGCTCACAGTGAGATATTTTTAAAAGCATGATTTGGCTGATAAACCCAATATTATAAAACACAATAATAACTCGAAATACGTACATCTTATAATACGAACAACTTTAATACGAACAATTTTATTTGTTTTTATCTCACACCCTAATCCAAATCTTCTTCGAAATTCGAACATTTGAATGTATTTTCTGTGAATTATAAATTCGAATATTTGAATGTAATTTATGTGAATTATAAATTAGAATATTTGAATGTATTTTCTGTGAATTATAAATTCGATTATTCAACGTTGGCCTTGAGTATTTCCTGCCCATAAATTATTTGGGGAAAAAAGTTTCTGAGGATCAAGAAACGGATGAATCCATTGTACGGGATTTAAATAGAAATTTTTTTTTTTTTTAAATTGGGTTTTCCCCCAAGATCTTTGTGTTTTTTTTTTTAGGATCATCTTGGGTTCTTGGGTATGTTTTTAATGAAAAATGAAAAAAATGTTTTTCTTTCATGTTCTAGTTTTCAAAATAATATCCTAGAAGAGCCTCAATAACCAGAGATACTGGGGGGGGGGGGGGGCAGGGAGGGGAGCCAAGCTCTGGCGGTTCCGTTGAGTGTATCAAACTCATTGGACCACAAAGGTCAACAGGAGGGCATGACATAAACCTGACCTGGTGGTCGAAATGTTTACTTCACTGACAGGAAGCGATCAACTTCCATGACTCAGATGTTTGTTGTACAAAGTTATCAGTTTATTTCTCTAGAGAACAGCACAACGGTAGTTATCTTTCCCCTGGTCTGTATGGAACGAGGGATGCCATGTCAGGGAGGGTGGGGACTGATAGAAAACTATTTTTTGTGCCGGGGCCGTTATTACGTTTTAAGGACCCTGAGGACATTCGGGAGCCCTAAGTAAAGCAACATTTAGGGCCGTAGACTAACCCTAATGTTTGTTACCATAGGTAAAGCTCCTTAATGTACCCTTTAGCAAAGATGCAAAAAAGGCCACAGCTTGCAAAAAGTGGGCCCCCAAAGAAATAATCGAAAACTTGGGACCCCCCCCCCACAGACAGTCATAAATCATTTAGGCTCGAAGCTCCTGACCACTAGTCTTTTCTTATGACTGGCAAAATCAGTCTCTTATGCTGTCGGCAGCCTATCAAAGAGAACGGTCCTGCGTGTATATTAGTACTTGTATGCGTGTGTGTATGTGTGTATTGTCTGCACATGTGTGTATGAGGCTAAGAGAGCAAACTGCGGCCCGAGGCCTAGTAAGGCCCGTTATGCTGATTGATCCGGCCCGCTCTCCCCTTCGTTAAATTGACGCCGTACACATTTAGTTTTCATCGGTTCATACAGATACTCCACAGATATCCACTTGGTCCGGTCATCCTTTCAAATTTAAGAGTACGATGTGGCCCGCTGTTCAAAAAGTTTTCCGACCTTTGGGAAATAAATATCAACGAAAAAAACATTCTCCCAAACGATACGCCAGGAATTATACACGCCCTTCCCTTACCCCTCTCCCATTTGGGATCTTTTAGCACTGAATATGACCTTGAACTTGAAATTTTTAAAGCTGAAATACTTGAGCGGTTGATATCGAATTCTGGTCAACGTTGAGAAGTATGGAGGGGGAGGGAGGGGGAGGGGGGTGGAATAAAGCGGTTTATCCACAAGATGAATTTGACAAGAAATATCTCAGTCTATGTCTAGCTGATCCCATCTTACGGTTGAAAACAAAAAAAAAAAGTCTGGTTGGAGAAACTTAACCTGCAGTTATCGGTCGTCGGTCTAGCCAGTGCCTCCTACAGTACATCAGAAGGCACTGGTCTAGCCAGTTGTAAGATGAGGTGGGGGGACCGGGGAACTGATGTCCCCGTGTTGTTAGGATGGTTGAAGTGTGGGGTGGTGTGGGGTAGTTAATGAACAGATGTCTGAGGTGGAGTTCAAAGATTAAACTAGTGTTTTTTTTTTATATTGAGTCGCGGAGTTTTACAGTTGGACAGTTGAGTTAATGGTCCCCGGTCACAGAGCAGAAGAAACGTTAAGGAAAACATACAAGTATACGTCATACAGGGAAGACAGATTGATGGAGTGACTAATCGGGTGGAAAGACGGTGACACACAAAAAGATGTGAACATTGACAAATGAATAGACTGATAGACTGTTAGGTCCATGGATGTGCATTAATTGTGGGCGGTAGGGGGGGGACAGGAGGAGAGGACAAGAGGGATAGAGTGAGTACACTGTGGAAGGATGCACCGTGTTGCTGATAGAGTGAGTACACTGTGGAAGGATGCACCGTGTTGCTGATAGAGTGAGTACACTGTGGAAGGATGCACCGTGTTGCTGACAGAGTGAGTACACTGTGGAAGGATGCACCGTGTTGCTGATAGAGTGAGTACACTGTGGAAGGATGCACCGTGTTGCTGACAGAGTGAGTACACTGTGGAAGGATGCACCGTGTTGCTGACAGAGTGAGTACACTGTGGAAGGATGCACCGTGTTGCTGATAGAGTGAGTACACTGTGGAAGGATGCACCGTGTTGCTGATAGAGTGAGTACACTGTGGAAGGATGCACCGTGTTGCTGATAGAGTGAGTACACTGTGGAATGATGCACCGTGTTGCTGACAGAGTGAGTACACTGTGGAAGGATGCACCGTGTTGCTGACAGAGTGAGTACACTCTGGAAGGATGCACCGTGTTGCTGATAGAGTGAGTACACTGTGGAAGGATGCACCGTGTTGCTGACAGAGTGAGTACACTGTGGAAGGATGCACCGTGTTGCTGATAGAGTGAGTACACTGTGGAAGGATGCACCGTGTTGCTGACAGAGTGAGTACACTGTGGAAGGATGCACCGTGTTGCTGATAGAGTGAGTACACTGTGGAAGGATGCACCGTGTTGCTGATAGAGTGAGTACACTGTGGAAGGATGCACCGTGTTGCTGACAGAGTGAGTACACTGTGGAAGGATGCACCGTGTTGCTGACAGAGTGAGTACACTGTGGAAGGATGCACCGTGTTGCTGACAGAGTGAGTACACTGTGGAAGGATGCACCGTGTTGCTGACAGAGTGAGTACACTGTGGAAGGATGCACCGTGTTGCTGACAGAGTGAGTACACTGTGGAAGGATGCACCGTGTTGCTGGCAGAGTGAGTACACTGTGGAATGATGCACCGTGTTGCTGACAGAGTGACTACACTGTGGAATGATGCACCGTGTTGCTGACAGAGTGAGTACACTGTGGGAAGGATGCACCGTGTTGCTGACAGAGTGAGTACACTGTGGAATGATGCACCGTGTTGCTGACAGAGTGAGTACACTGTGGAAGGATGCACCGTGTTGCTGACAGAGTGAGTACACTGTGGAAGGATGCACCGTGTTGCTGACAGAGTGAGTACACTGTGGAAGGATGCACCGTGTTGCTGACAGAGTGAGTACACTGTGGAAGGATGCACCGTGTTGCTGACAGAGTGAGTCGACTGTGGAAGGATGCACCGTGTTGCTGACAGAGTGAGTACACTGTGGAAGGATGCACCGTGTTGCTGACAGAGTGAGTACACTGTGGAAGGATGCACCGTGTTGCTGACAGAGTGAGTACACTGTGGAAGGATGCACCGAGTTGCTGACAGAGTGAGTACACTGTGGAAGGATGCACCGTGTTGCTGACAGAGTGAGTACACTGTGGAAGGATGCACCGTGTTGCTGACAGAGTGAGTCGACTGTGGAAGGATGCACCGTGTTGCTGACAGAGTGAGTACACTGCGGAAGGATGCACCGTGTTGCTGACAGAGTGAGTACACTGTGGAAGGATGCACCGTGTTGCTGACAAAGTGAGTACACTGTGGAAGGATGCACCGTGTTGCTGACAGAGTGAGTCGACTGTGGAAGGATGCACCGTGTTGCTGACAGAGTGAGTACACTGTGGAAGGATGCACCGTGTTGCTGACATAGCGAGTACACTGTGGAATGATGCACCATGTTGCTGACATAGTGAGTACACTGTGGAATGATGCACCATGTTTCTGACAGAGTGAGTCGACTGTGGAAGGATGCACCATGTTGCTGACAGAGTGAGTCGACTGTGGAAGGATGCACCATGTTGCTGACAGTGAGTACATTGTGGAAAGATGCACCGTGTTGCTGACAGAGTGAGTACACTGTGGAATGGATGCACCGTGTTGCTGACAGGGTGAGTACACTGTGGAATGATGCACCGTGTTGCTGACAGGGTGAGTACACTGTGGGAATGATGCACCGTGTTGCTGACAGAGTGAGTACACTGTGGAATGATTACCGTGTTGCTGACAGAGTGAGTACACTGTGGAATGATGTACCGTGTTGCTGACAGAGTGAGTCCACCGTGGAATGATGTACCGTGTTGCTGACAGAGTGAGTCCACCGTGGAATGATGTACCGTGTTGCTGACAGAGTGAGTCCACCGTGGAATGATGTACCGTGTTGCTGACAGAGTGAGTACACTGTGGAATGATGTACCGTGTTGCTAACAGAGTGAGTACACTGTGGAATGATGTACCGTGTTGCTGACAGAGTGAGTCCACCGTGGAATGATGTACCGTGTTGCTGACAGAGTGAGTACAATGTGGAATGCTGTACCGTGTTGCTGACAAGAGTGAGTCCACCGTGGAATGATGTACCGTGTTGCTGACAGAGTGAGTACACCGTGGAATGATGTACCGTGTTGCTGACAGAGTGAGTACACTCTGGAAGGATGTACCGTGTTGCTGACAGAGTGAGTACACTGTGGAAGGATGCACCAAGTTGGTGACAGAGTGAGTACACTGTGGAATGATGTACCGTGTTGCTGACAGAGTGAGTCCACCGTGGAATGATGTACCGTGTTGCTGACAGAGTGAGTCCACCGTGGAATGATGTACCGTGTTGCTGACAGAGTGAGTCCACCGTGGAATGATGTACCGTGTTGCTGACAGAGTGAGTACACCGTGGAATGATGTACCGTGTTGCTGACAGAGTGAGTACACTGTGGAAGGATGCACCGTGTTGCTGATAGAGTGAGTACACTGTGGAAGGATGCACCGTGTTGCTGACAGAGTGAGTACACTGTGGAAGGATGCACCGTGTTGCTGATAGAGTGAGTACACTGTGGAAGGATGCACCGTGTTGCTGACAGAGTGAGTACACTGTGGAAGGATGCACCGTGTTGCTGACAGAATGAGTACACTGTGGAAGGATGCACCGTGTTGCTGATAGAGTGAGTACACTGTGGAAGGATGCACCGTGTTGCTGATAGAGTGAGTACACTGTGGAAGGATGCACCGTGTTGCTGATAGAGTGAGTACACTGTGGAATGATGCACCGTGTGGCTGACAGAGTGAGTACACTGTGGAAGGATGCACCGTGTTGCTGACAGGTGAAATTTTTGCACTCTGGAAGGATGCACCGTGTTGCTGATAGAGTGAGTACACTGTGGAAGGATGCACCGTGTTGCTGACAGAGTGAGTACACTGTGGAAGGATGCACCGTGTTGCTGATAGAGTGAGTACACTGTGGAAGGATGCACCGTGTTGCTGACAGAGTGAGTACACTGTGGAAGGATGCACCGTGTTGCTGACAGAATGAGTACACTGTGGAAGGATGCACCGTGTTGCTGATAGAGTGAGTACACTGTGGAAGGATGCACCGTGTTGCTGATAGAGTGAGTACACTGTGGAAGGATGCACCGTGTTGCTGATAGAGTGAGTACACTGTGGAATGATGCACCGTGTTGCTGACAGAGTGAGTACACTGTGGAAGGATGCACCGTGTTGCTGACAGAGTGAGTACACTGTGGAAGGATGCACCGTGTTGCTGACAGAGTGAGTACACTGTGGAAGGATGCACCGTGTTGCTGACAGAGTGAGTACACTGTGGAAGGATGCACCGTGTTGCTGGCAGAGTGAGTACACTGTGGAATGATGCACCGTGTTGCTGACAGAGTGAGTACACTGTGGAATGATGCACCGTGTTGCTGACAAGTGAGTACACTGTGGAAGGATGCACCGTGTTGCTGACAGAGTGAGTGCACTGTGGAAGGATGCACCGTGTTGCTGACAGAGTGAGTACACTGTGGAAGGATGCACCGTGTTGCTGACAGAGTGAGTACACTGTGGAAGGATGCACCGTGTTGCTGACAGAGTGGAGTCGACTGTGGAAGGATGCACCGTGTTGCTGACAGAGTGAAGTACACTGTGGAAGGATGCACCGTGTTGCTGACAGAGTGAGTACACTGTGGAAGGATGCACCGTGTTGCTGACAGAGTGAGTACACTGTGGAAGGATTACCGTGTTGCTGACAGAGTGAGTACACTGTGGAAGGATGCACCGTGTTGCTGACAGAGTGAGTACACTGTGGAAGGATGCACCGTGTTGCTGACAGAGTGAGTCGACTGTGGAAGGATGCACCGTGTTGCTGACAGAGTGAGTCCACTGTGGAAGGATGCACCGTGTTGCTGACAGAGTGAGTACACTGTGGAAGGATGCACCGTGTTGCTGACAAAGTGAGTACACTGTGGAAGGATGCACCGTGTTGCTGACAGAGTGAGTCGACTGTGGAAGGATGCACCGTGTTGCTGACAGAGTGAGTACACTGTGGAAGGATGCACCGTGTTGCTGACATAGCGAGTACACTGTGGAATGATGCACCATGTTGCTGACATAGTGAGTACACTGTGGAATGATGCACCATGTTTTTGACAGAGTGAGTCGACTGTGGAAGGATGCACCATGTTGCTGACAGAGTGAGTCGACTGTGGAAGGATGCACCATGTTGCTGACAGTGAGTACATTGTGGAAAGATGCACCGTGTTGCTGACAGAGTGAGTACACTGTGGAATGATGCACCGTGTTGCTGACAGGGTGAGTACACTGTGGAATGATGCACCGTGTTGCTGACAGGGTGAGTACACTGTGGAATGATGCACCGTGTTGCTGACAGAGTGAGTACACTGTGGGGGAATGATTACCGTGTTGCTGACAGAGTGAGTACACTGCGGAAGGATGCACCGTGTTGCTGACAGAGTGAGTACACTGTGGAAGGATGCACCGTGTTGCTGACAAAGTGAGTACACTGTGGAAGGATGCACCGTGTTGCTGACAGAGTGAGTCGACTGTGGAAGGATGCACCGTGTTGCTGACAGAGTGAGTACACTGTGGAAGGATGCACCGTGTTGCTGACATAGCGAGTACACTGTGGAATGATGCACCATGTTGCTGACATAGTGAGTACACTGTGGAATGATGCACCATGTTTCTGACAGAGTGAGTCGACTGTGGAAGGATGCACCATGTTGCTGACAGAGTGAGTCGACTGTGGAAGGATGCACCATGTTGCTGACAGTGAGTACATTGTGGAAAGATGCACCGTGTTGCTGACAGAGTGAGTACACTGTGGAATGATGCACCGTGTTGCTGACAGGGTGAGTACACTGTGGAATGATGCACCGTGTTGCTGACAGGGTGAGTACACTGTGGAATGATGCACCGTGTTGCTGACAGAGTGAGTACACTGTGGAATGATTACCGTGTTGCTGACAGAGTGAGTACACTGTGGAATGATGTACCGTGTTGCTGACAGAGTGAGTCCACCGTGGAATGATGTACCGTGTTGCTGACAGAGTGAGTCCACCGTGGAATGATGTACCGTGTTGCTGACAGAGTGAGTCCACCGTGGAATGATGTACCGTGTTGCTGACAGAGTGAGTACACTGTGGAATGATGTACCGTGTTGCTAACAGAGTGAGTACACTGTGGAATGATGTACCGTGTTGCTGACAGAGTGAGTCCACCGTGGAATGATGTACCGTGTTGCTGACAGAGTGAGTACAATGTGGAATGCTGTACCGTGTTGCTGACAGAGTGAGTCCACCGTGGAATGATGTACCGTGTTGCTGACAGAGTGAGTACACCGTGGAATGATGTACCGTGTTGCTGACAGAGTGAGTACACTCTGGAAGGATGTACCGTGTTGCTGACAGAGTGAGTACACTGTGGAAGGATGCACCAAGTTGGTGACAGAGTGAGTACACTGTGGAATGATGTACCGTGTTGCTGACAGAGTGAGTCCACCGTGGAATGATGTACCGTGTTGCTGACAGAGTGAGTCCACCGTGGAATGATGTACCGTGTTGCTGACAGAGTGAGTCCACCGTGGAATGATGTACCGTGTTGCTGACAGAGTGAGTACACCGTGGAATGATGTACCGTGTTGCTGACAGAGTGAGTACACTGTGGAAGGATGCACCGTGTTGCTGATAGAGTGAGTACACTGTGGAAGGATGCACCGTGTTGCTGACAGAGTGAGTACACTGTGGAAGGATGCACCGTGTTGCTGATAGAGTGAGTACACTGTGGAAGGATGCACCGTGTTGCTGACAGAGTGAGTACACTGTGGAAGGATGCACCGTGTTGCTGACAGAATGAGTACACTGTGGAAGGATGCACCGTGTTGCTGATAGAGTGAGTACACTGTGGAAGGATGCACCGTGTTGCTGATAGAGTGAGTACACTGTGGAAGGATGCACCGTGTTGCTGATAGAGTGAGTACACTGTGGAATGATGCACCGTGTGGCTGACAGAGTGAGTACACTGTGGAAGGATGCACCGTGTTGCTGACAGAGTGAGTACACTCTGGAAGGATGCACCGTGTTGCTGATAGAGTGAGTACACTGTGGAAGGATGCACCGTGTTGCTGAGAGAGTGAGTACACTGTGGAAGGATGCACCGTGTTGCTGATAGAGTGAGTACACTGTGGAAGGATGCACCGTGTTGCTGACAGAGTGAGTACACTGTGGAAGGATGCACCGTGTTGCTGACAGAATGAGTACACTGTGGAAGGATGCACCGTGTTGCTGATAGAGTGAGTACACTGTGGAAGGATGCACCGTGTTGCTGATAGAGTGAGTACACTGTGGAAGGATGCACCGTGTTGCTGATAGAGTGAGTACACTGTGGAATGATGCACCGTGTTGCTGACAGAGTGAGTACACTGTGGAAGGATGCACCGTGTTGCTGACAGAGTGAGTACACTGTGGAAGGATGCACCGTGTTGCTGACAGAGTGAGTACACTGTGGGAAGGATGCACCGTGTTGCTGACAGAGTGAGTACACTGTGGAAGGATGCACCGTGTTGCTGGCAGAGTGAGTACACTGTGGAATGATGCACCGTGTTGCTGACAGAGTGAGTACACTGTGGAATGATGCACCGTGTTGCTGACAGAGTGAGTACACTGTGGAAGGATGCACCGTGTTGCTGACAGAGTGAGTACACTGTGGAAGGATGCACCGTGTTGCTGACAGAGTGAGTACACTGTGGAAGGATGCACCGTGTTGCTGACAGAGTGAGTACACTGTGGAAGGATGCACCGTGTTGCTGACAGAGTGAGTCGACTGTGGAAGGATGCACCGTGTTGCTGACAGAGTGAGTACACTGTGGAAGGATGCACCGTGTTGCTGACAGAGTGAGTACACTGTGGAAGGATGCACCGTGTTGCTGACAGAGTGAGTACACTGTGGAAGGATTACCGTGTTGCTGACAGAGTGAGTACACTGTGGAAGGATGCACCGTGTTGCTGACAGAGTGAGTACACTGTGGAAGGATGCACCGTGTTGCTGACAGAGTGAGTCGACTGTGGAAGGATGCACCGTGTTGCTGACAGAGTGAGTACACTGCGGAAGGATGCACCGTGTTGCTGACAGAGTGAGTACACTGTGGAAGGATGCACCGTGTTGCTGACAAAGTGAGTACACTGTGGAAGGATGCACCGTGTTGCTGACAGAGTGAGTCGACTGTGGAAGGATGCACCGTGTTGCTGACAGAGTGAGTACACTGTGGAAGGATGCACCGTGTTGCTGACATAGCGAGTACACTGTGGAATGATGCACCATGTTGCTGACATAGTGAGTACACTGTGGAATGATGCACCATGTTTTTGACAGAGTGAGTCGACTGTGGAAGGATGCACCATGTTGCTGACAGAGTGAGTCGACTGTGGAAGGATGCACCATGTTGCTGACAGTGAGTACATTGTGGAAAGATGCACCGTGTTGCTGACAGAGTGAGTACACTGTGGAATGATGCACCGTGTTGCTGACAGGGTGAGTACACTGTGGAATGATGCACCGTGTTGCTGACAGGGTGAGTACACTGTGGAATGATGCACCGTGTTGCTGACAGAGTGAGTACACTGTGGAATGATTACCGTGTTGCTGACAGAGTGAGTACACTGTGGAATGATGTACCGTGTTGCTGACAGAGTGAGTCCACCGTGGAATGATGTACCGTGTTGCTGACAGAGTGAGTCCACCGTGGAATGATGTACCGTGTTGCTGACAGAGTGAGTCCACCGTGGAATGATGTACCGTGTTGCTGACAGAGTGAGTACACTGTGGAATGATGTACCGTGTTGCTGACAGAGTGAGTACACTGTGGAATGATGTACCGTGTTGCTGACAGAGTGAGTCCACCGTGGAATGATGTACCGTGTTGCTGACAGAGTGAGTACAATGTGGAATGCTGTACCGTGTTGCTGACAGAGTGAGTCCACCGTGGAATGATGTACCGTGTTGCTGACAGAGTGAGTACACCGTGGAATGATGTACCGTGTTGCTGACAGAGTGAGTACACTCTGGAAGGATGTACCGTGTTGCTGACAGAGTGAGTACACTGTGGAAGGATGCACCAAGTTGGTGACAGAGTGAGTACACTGTGGAATGATGTACCGTGTTGCTGACAGAGTGAGTCCACCGTGGAATGATGTACCGTGTTGCTGACAGAGTGAGTCCACCGTGGAATGATGTACCGTGTTGCTGACAGAGTGAGTCCACCGTGGAATGATGTACCGTGTTGCTGACAGAGTGAGTACACCGTGGAATGATGTACCGTGTTGCTGACAGAGTGAGTACACTGTGGAAGGATGCACCGTGTTGCTGATAGAGTGAGTACACTGTGGAAGGATGCACCGTGTTGCTGACAGAGTGAGTACACTGTGGAAGGATGCACCGTGTTGCTGATAGAGTGAGTACACTGTGGAAGGATGCACCGTGTTGCTGACAGAGTGAGTACACTGTGGAAGGATGCACCGTGTTGCTGACAGAATGAGTACACTGTGGAAGGATGCACCGTGTTGCTGATAGAGTGAGTACACTGTGGAAGGATGCACCGTGTTGCTGATAGAGTGAGTACACTGTGGAAGGATGCACCGTGTTGCTGATAGAGTGAGTACACTGTGGAATGATGCACCGTGTTGCTGACAGAGTGAGTACACTGTGGAAGGATGCACCGTGTTGCTGACAGAGTGAGTACACTCTGGAAGGATGCACCGTGTTGCTGATAGAGTGAGTACACTGTGGAAGGATGCACCGTGTTGCTGACAGAGTGAGTACACTGTGGAAGGATGCACCGTGTTGCTGATAGAGTGAGTACACTGTGGAAGGATGCACCGTGTTGCTGACAGAGTGAGTACACTGTGGAAGGATGCACCGTGTTGCTGACAGAGTGAGTACACTGTGGAAGGATGCACCGTGTTGCTGACAGAGTGAGTACACTGTGGAAGGATGCACCGTGTTGCTGACAGAGTGAGTACACTGTGGAAGGATGCACCGTGTTGCTGGCAGAGTGAGTACACTGTGGAATGATGCACCGTGTTGCTGACAGAGTGACTACACTGTGGAATGATGCACCGTGTTGCTGACAGAGTGAGTACACTGTGGAAGGATGCACCGTGTTGCTGACAGAGTGAGTACACTGTGGAATGATGCACCGTGTTGCTGACAGAGTGAGTACACTGTGGAAGGATGCACCGTGTTGCTGACAGAGTGAGTACACTGTGGAAGGATGCACCGTGTTGCTGACAGAGTGAGTACACTGTGGAAGGATGCACCGTGTTGCTGACAGAGTGAGTACACTGTGGAAGGATGCACCGTGTTGCTGACAGAGTGAGTCGACTGTGGAAGGATGCACCGTGTTGCTGACAGAGTGAGTACACTGTGGAAGGATGCACCGTGTTGCTGACAGAGTGAGTACACTGTGGAAGGATGCACCGTGTTGCTGACAGAGTGAGTACACTGTGGAAGGATGCACCATGTTGCTGACAGAGTGAGTACACTGTGGAAGGATGCACCGTGTTGCTGACAGAGTGAGTACACTGTGGAAGGATGCACCGTGTTGCTGACAGAGTGAGTCGACTGTGGAAGGATGCACCGTGTTGCTGACAGAGTGAGTACACTGCGGAAGGATGCACCGTGTTGCTGACAGAGTGAGTACACTGTGGAAGGATGCACCGTGTTGCTGACAAAGTGAGTACACTGTGGAAGGATGCACCGTGTTGCTGACAGAGTGAGTCGACTGTGGAAGGATGCACCGTGTTGCTGACAGAGTGAGTACACTGTGGAAGGATGCACCGTGTTGCTGACATAGCGAGTACACTGTGGAATGATGCACCATGTTGCTGACATAGTGAGTACACTGTGGAATGATGCACCATGTTTCTGACAGAGTGAGTCGACTGTGGAAGGATGCACCATGTTGCTGACAGAGTGAGTCGACTGTGGAAGGATGCACCATGTTGCTGACAGTGAGTACATTGTGGAAAGATGCACCGTGTTGCTGACAGAGTGAGTACACTGTGGAATGATGCACCGTGTTGCTGACAGGGTGAGTACACTGTGGAATGATGCACCGTGTTGCTGACAGGGTGAGTACACTGTGGAATGAAGCACCGTGTTGCTGACAGAGTGAGTACACCGTGGAATGATGTACCGTGTTGCTGACAGAGTGAGTACACTGTGGAAGGATGCACCGTGTTGCTGATAGAGTGAGTACACTGTGGAAGGATGCACCGTGTTGCTGACAGAGTGAGTACACTGTGGAAGGATGCACCGTGTTGCTGATAGAGTGAGTACACTGTGGAAGGATGCACCGTGTTGCTGACAGAGTGAGTACACTGTGGAAGGATGCACCGTGTTGCTGACAGAATGAGTACACTGTGGAAGGATGCACCGTGTTGCTGATAGAGTGAGTACACTGTGGAAGGATGCACCGTGTTGCTGACAGAGTGAGTACACTGTGGAAGGATGCACCGTGTTGCTGATAGAGTGAGTACACTGTGGAATGATGCACCGTGTTGCTGACAGAGTGAGTACACTGTGGAAGGATGCACCGTGTTGCTGACAGAGTGAGTACACTCTGGAAGGATGCACCGTGTTGCTGATAGAGTGAGTACACTGTGGAAGGATGCACCGTGTTGCTGACAGAGTGAGTACACTGTGGAAGGATGCACCGTGTTGCTGATAGAGTGAGTACACTGTGGAAGGATGCACCGTGTTGCTGACAGAGTGAGTCGACTGTGGAAGGATGCACCGTGTTGCTGACAGAGTGAGTACACTGTGGAAGGATACACCGTGTTGCTGACATAGCGAGTACACTGTGGAATGATGCACCATGTTGCTGACATAGTGAGTACACTGTGGAATGATGCACCATGTTTCTGACAGAGTGAGTACACTGTGGAAGGATGTACCGTGTTGCTGACATAGTGAGTACACTGTGGAATGATGCACCATGTTTCTGACAGAGTGAGTCGACTGTGGAAGGATGCACCATGTTGCTGACAGAGTGAGTCGACTGTGGAAGGATGCACCATGTTGCTGACAGTGAGTACATTGTGGAAAGATGCACCGTGTTGCTGACAGAGTGAGTACACTGTGGAATGATGCACCGTGTTGCTGACAGGGTGAGTACACTGTGGAATGATGCACCGTGTTGCTGACAGGGTGAGTACACTGTGGAATGAAGCACCGTGTTGCTGACAGAGTGAGTACACTGTGGAATGATTACCGTGTTGCTGACAGAGTGAGTACACTGTGGAATGATGTACCGTGTTGCTGACAGAGTGAGTCCACCGTGGAATGATGTACCGTGTTGCTGACAGAGTGAGTCCACCGTGGAATGATGTACCGTGTTGCTGACAGAGTGAGTCCACCGTGGAATGATGTACCGTGTTGCTGACAGAGTGAGTACACTGTGGAATGATGTACCGTGTTGCTGACAGAGTGAGTACACTGTGGAATGATGTACCGTGTTGCTGACAGAGTGAGTCCACCGTGGACTGATGTACCGTGTTGCTGACAGAGTGAGTACAATGTGGAATGCTGTACCGTGTTGCTGACAGAGTGAGTCCACCGTGGAATGATGTACCGTGTTGCTGACAGAGTGAGTACACTGTGGAATGATGTACCGTGTTGCTGACAGAGTGAGTACACTCTGGAAGGATGTACCGTGTTGCTGACAGAGTGAGTACACTGTGGAAGGATGCACCATGTTGGTGACAGAGTAAGTACACTGTGGAATGATGTACCGTGTTGCTGACAGAGTGAGTCCACCGTGGAATGATGTACCGTGTTGCTGACAGAGTGAGTCCACCGTGGAATGATGTACCGTGTTGCTGACAGAGTGAGTCCACCGTGGAATGATGTACCGTGTTGCTGACAGAGTGAGTACACTGTGGAATGATGTACCGTGTTGCTGACAGAGTGAGTACACTGTGGAATGATGTACCGTGTTGCTGACAGAGTGAGTCCACCGTGGAATGATGTACCGTGTTGCTGACAGAGTGAGTACAATGTGGAATGCTGTACCGTGTTGCTGACAGAGTGAGTCCACCGTGGAATGATGTACCGTGTTGCTGACAGAGTGAGTACACTGTGGAATGATGTACCGTGTTGCTGACAGAGTGAGTACACTCTGGAAGGATGTACCGTGTTGCTGACAGAGTGAGTACACTGTGGAAGGATGCACCATGTTGGTGACAGAGTAAGTACACTGTGGAATGATGTACCGTGTTGCTGACAGAGTGAGTACACTATGGAATGATGTACCGTGTTGCTGACAGAGTGAGTACACTGTGGAAGGATGCACCGTGTTGCTGACAGAGTGAGTACACTGTGGAATGATGTACCGTGTTGCTGACAGAGTGAGTACACCGTGGAATGATGTACCGTGTTGCTGACAGAGTGAGTACAATGTGGAATGATGTACCGTGTTGCTGACAGAGTGAGTCCACCGTGGAATGATGTACCGTGTTGCTGACAGAGTGAGTACACTGTGGAATAATGTACCGTGTTGCTGACAGAGTGAGTACACTGTGGAATGATGTACCGTGTTGCTGACAGAGTGAGTCCACCGTGGAATGATGTACCGTGTTGCTGACAGAGTGAGTACAATGTGGAATGCTGTACCGTGTTGCTGACAGAGTGAGTACACCGTGGAATGATGTACCGTGTTGCTGACAGAGTGAGTACACTGTGGAATGATGTACCGTGTTGCTGACAGAGTGAGTACACTCTGGAAGGATGTACCGTGTTGCTGACAGAGTGAGTAAACTGTGGAATGATGTACCGTGTTGCTGACAGAGTGAGTACACTGTGGAATGATGTACCGTGTTGCCGACAGAGTGAGTACACTGTGGAATGATGCACCGTGTTGCTGACAGAGTGAGTACACTGTGGAAGGATGCACCATGTTGGTGACAGAGTGAGTACACTGTGGAATGATGTACCGTGTTGCTGACAGAGTGAGTACACTGTGGAATGATGTACCGTGTTGCTGACAGAGTGAGTACACTGTGGAATGATTACCGTGTTGCTGATAGAGTGAGTACACTGTGGAAGGATTACCGTGTTGCTGACAGAGTGAGTACACTGTGGAAGGATTACCGTGTTGCTGACAGAGTGAGTACACTGTGGAAGGATGCACCGTGTTGCTGACAGAGTGAGTACACTGTGGAAGGATGCACCGTGTTGCTGACAGAGTGAGTACACTGTGGAATGATGTACCGTGTTGCTGACAGAGTGAGTACACTGTGGAAGGATTACCGTGTTGCTGACAGAGTGAGTACACTGTGGAAGGATGCACCGTGTTGCTGACAGAGTGAGTACACTGTGGAAGGATGCACCGTGTTGCTGACAGAGTGAGTACACTGTGGAATGATGTACCGTGTTGCTGACAGAGTGAGTACACCGTGGAATGATGTACCGTGTTGCTGACAGAATGAGTACAATGTGGAATGATGTACCGTGTTGCTGACAGAGTGAGTCCACCGTGGAATGATGTACCGTGTTGCTGACAGAGTGAGTACACTGTGGAATGATGTACCGTGTTGCTGACAGAGTGAGTACACTGTGGAAAAATGCACCGTGTTGCTGGCAGAGTGAGTACACTGTGGAAGGATGCACCGTGTTGCTGACAGAGTGAGTACACTGTGGAAGGATGCACCGTGTTGCTGACAGAGTGAGTCGACTGTGGAAGGATGCACCGTGTTGCTGACAGAGTGAGTACACTGTGGAAGGATGCACCGTGTTGCTGACAGAGTGAGTACACTGTGGAAGGATGCACCGTGTTGCTGACAAAGTGAGTACACTGTGGAAGGATGCACCGTGTTGCTGACAGAGTGAGTCGACTGTGGAAGGATGCACCGTGTTGCTGACAGAGTGAGTACACTGTGGAAGGATGCACCGTGTTGCTGACATAGCGAGTACACTGTGGAATGATGCACCGTGTTGCTGACAGAGTGAGTACACTGCGGAAGGATGCACCGTGTTGCTGACAGAGTGAGTACACTGTGGAAGGATGCACCGTGTTGCTGACAAAGTGAGTACACTGTGGAAGGATGCACCGTGTTGCTGACAGAGTGAGTCGACTGTGGAAGGATGCACCGTGTTGCTGACAGAGTGAGTACACTGTGGAAGGATGCACCGTGTTGCTGACATAGCGAGTACACTGTGGAATGATGCACCATGTTGCTGACATAGTGAGTACACTGTGGAATGATGCACCATGTTTCTGACAGAGTGAGTCGACTGTGGAAGGATGCACCATGTTGCTGACAGAGTGAGTCGACTGTGGAAGGATGCACCATGTTGCTGACAGTGAGTACATTGTGGAAAGATGCACCGTGTTGCTGACAGAGTGAGTACACTGTGGAATGATGCACCGTGTTGCTGACAGGGTGAGTACACTGTGGAATGATGCACCGTGTTGCTGACAGGGTGAGTACACTGTGGAATGAAGCACCGTGTTGCTGACAGAGTGAGTACACCGTGGAATGATGTACCGTGTTGCTGACAGAGTGAGTACACTGTGGAAGGATGCACCGTGTTGCTGATAGAGTGAGTACACTGTGGAAGGATGCACCGTGTTGCTGACAGAGTGAGTACACTGTGGAAGGATGCCACCGTGTTGCTGATAGAGTGAGTACACTGTGGAAGGATGCACCGTGTTGCTGACAGAGTGAGTACACTGTGGAAGGATGCACCGTGTTGCTGACAGAATGAGTACACTGTGGAAGGATGCACCGTGTTGCTGATAGAGTGAGTACACTGTGGAAGGATGCACCGTGTTGCTGATAGAGTGAGTACACTGTGGAAGGATGCACCGTGTTGCTGATAGAGTGAGTACACTGTGGAATGATGCACCGTGTTGCTGACAGAGTGAGTACACTGTGGAAGGATGCACCGTGTTGCTGACAGAGTGAGTACACTCTGGAAGGATGCACCGTGTTGCTGATAGAGTGAGTACACTGTGGAAGGATGCACCGTGTTGCTGACAGAGTGAGTACACTGTGGAAGGATGCACCGTGTTGCTGATAGAGTGAGTACACTGTGGAAGGATGCACCGTGTTGCTGACAGAGTGAGTCGACTGTGGAAGGATGCACCGTGTTGCTGACAGAGTGAGTACACTGTGGAAGGATGCACCGTGTTGCTGACATAGCGAGTACACTGTGGAATGATGCACCATGTTGCTGACATAGTGAGTACACTGTGGAATGATGCACCATGTTTCTGACAGAGTGAGTACACTGTGGAAGGATGTACCGTGTTGCTGACATAGTGAGTACACTGTGGAATGATGCACCATGTTTCTGACAGAGTGAGTCGACTGTGGAAGGATGCACCATGTTGCTGACAGAGTGAGTCGACTGTGGAAGGATGCACCATGTTGCTGACAGTGAGTACATTGTGGAAAGATGCACCGTGTTGCTGACAGAGTGAGTACACTGTGGAATGATGCACCGTGTTGCTGACAGGGTGAGTACACTGTGGAATGATGCACCGTGTTGCTGACAGGGTGAGTACACTGTGGAATGAAGCACCGTGTTGCTGACAGAGTGAGTACACTGTGGAATGATTACCGTGTTGCTGACAGAGTGAGTACACTGTGGAATGATGTACCGTGTTGCTGACAGAGTGAGTCCACCGTGGAATGATGTACCGTGTTGCTGACAGAGTGAGTCCACCGTGGAATGATGTACCGTGTTGCTGACAGAGTGAGTCCACCGTGGAATGATGTACCGTGTTGCTGACAGAGTGAGTACACTGTGGAATGATGTACCGTGTTGCTGACAGAGTGAGTACACTGTGGAATGATGTACCGTGTTGCTGACAGAGTGAGTCCACCGTGGACTGATGTACCGTGTTGCTGACAGAGTGAGTACAATGTGGAATGCTGTACCGTGTTGCTGACAGAGTGAGTCCACCGTGGAATGATGTACCGTGTTGCTGACAGAGTGAGTACACTGTGGAATGATGTACCGTGTTGCTGACAGAGTGAGTACACTCTGGAAGGATGTACCGTGTTGCTGACAGAGTGAGTACACTGTGGAAGGATGCACCATGTTGGTGACAGAGTAAGTACACTGTGGAATGATGTACCGTGTTGCTGACAGAGTGAGTCCACCGTGGAATGATGTACCGTGTTGCTGACAGAGTGAGTCCACCGTGGAATGATGTACCGTGTTGCTGACAGAGTGAGTCCACCGTGGAATGATGCACCGTGTTGCTGACAGAGTGAGTACACTGTGGAATGATGTACCGTGTTGCTGACAGAGTGAGTACAATGTGGAATGATGTACCGTGTTGCTGACAGAGTGAGTCCACCGTGGAATGATGTACCGTGTTGCTGACAGAGTGAGTACACTGTGGAATAATGTACCGTGTTGCTGACAGAGTGAGTACACTGTGGAATGATGTACCGTGTTGCTGACAGAGTGAGTCCACCGTAGAATGATGTACCGTGTTGCTGACAGAGTGAGTACACTGTGGAATGCTGTACCGTGTTGCTGACAGAGTGAGTACACCGTGGAATGATGTACCGTGTTGCTGACAGAGTGAGTACACTGTGGAATGATGTACCGTGTTGCTGACAGAGTGAGTACACTCTGGAAGGATGTACCGTGTTGCTGACAGAGTGAGTAAACTGTGGAATGATGTACCGTGTTGCTGACAGAGTGAGTACACTGTGGAATGATGTACCGTGTTGCCGACAGAGTGAGTACACTGTGGAATGATGCACCGTGTTGCTGACAGAGTGAGTACACTGTGGAAGGATGCACCATGTTGGTGACAGAGTGAGTACACTGTGGAATGATGTACCGTGTTGCTGACAGAGTGAGTACACTGTGGAATGATGTACCGTGTTGCTGACAGAGTGAGTACACTGTGGAATGATTACCGTGTTGCTGATAGAGTGAGTACACTGTGGAAGGATTACCGTGTTGCTGACAGAGTGAGTACACTGTGGAAGGATTACCGTGTTGCTGACAGAGTGAGTACACTGTGGAAGGATGCACCGTGTTGCTGACAGAGTGAGTACACTGTGGAAGGATGCACCGTGTTGCTGACAGAGTGAGTACACTGTGGAATGATGTACCGTGTTGCTGACAGAGTGAGTACACTGTGGAAGGATTACCGTGTTGCTGACAGAGTGAGTACACTGTGGAAGGATGCACCGTGTTGCTGACAGAGTGAGTACACTGTGGAAGGATGCACCGTGTTGCTGACAGAGTGAGTACACTGTGGAATGATGTACCGTGTTGCTGACAGAGTGAGTACACCGTGGAATGATGTACCGTGTTGCTGACAGAATGAGTACAATGTGGAATGATGTACCGTGTTGCTGACAGAGTGAGTCCACAGTGGAATGATGAACCGTGTTGCTGACAGAGTGAGTACACTGTGGAATGATGTACCGTGTTGCTGACAGAGTGAGTACACTGTGGAAAAATGCACCGTGTTGCTGGCAGAGTGAGTACACTGTGGAAGGATGCACCGTGTTGCTGACAGAGTGAGTACACTGTGGAAGGATGCACCGTGTTGCTGACAGAGTGAGTCGACTGTGGAAGGATGCACCGTGTTGCTGACAGAGTGAGTACACTGTGGAAGGATGCACCGTGTTGCTGACAGAGTGAGTACACTGTGGAAGGATGCACCGTGTTGCTGACAAAGTGAGTACACTGTGGAAGGATGCACCGTGTTGCTGACAGAGTGAGTCGACTGTGGAAGGATGCACCGTGTTGCTGACAGAGTGAGTACACTGTGGAAGGATGCACCGTGTTGCTGACATAGCGAGTACACTGTGGAATGATGCACCATGTTGCTGACATAGTGAGTACACTGTGGAATGATGCACCATGTTTCTGACAGAGTGAGTACACTGTGGAAGGATGTACCGTGTTGCTGACATAGTGAGTACACTGTGGAATGATGCACCATGTTTCTGACAGAGTGAGTCGACTGTGGAAGGATGCACCATGTTGCTGACAGAGTGAGTCGACTGTGGAAGGATGCACCATGTTGCTGACAGTGAGTACATTGTGGAAAGATGCACCATGTTGCTGACAGAGTGAGTACACTGTGGAATGATGCACCGTGTTGCTGACAGGGTGAGTACACTGTGGAATGATGCACCGTGTTGCTGACAGGGTGAGTACACTGTGGAATGATGCACCGTGTTGCTGACAGAGTGAGTACACTGTGGAATGATTACCGTGTTGCTGACAGAGTGAGTACACTGTGGAATGATGTACCGTGTTGCTGACAGAGTGAGTCCACCGTGGAATGATGTACCGTGTTGCTGACAGAGTGAGTCCACCGTGGAATGATGTACCGTGTTGCTGACAGAGTGAGTCCACCGTGGAATGATGTACCGTGTTGCTGACAGAGTGAGTACACTGTGGAATGATGTACCGTGTTGCTGACAGAGTGAGTACACTCTGGAAGGATGTACCGTGTTGCTGACAGAGTGAGTACACTGTGGAAGGATGCACCATGTTGGTGACAGAGTAAGTACACTGTGGAATGATGTACCGTGTTGCTGACAGAGTGAGTACACTATGGAATGATGTACCGTGTTGCTGACAGAGTGAGTACACTGTGGAAGGATGCACCGTGTTGCTGACAGAGTGAGTACACTGTGGAAGGATGCACCGTGTTGCTGACAGAGTGAGTCGACTGTGGAAGGATGCACCGTGTTGCTGACAGAGTGAGTACACTGTGGAAGGATGCACCGTGTTGCTGACAGAGTGAGTACACTGTGGAAGGATGCACCGTGTTGCTGACAGAGTGAGTCGACTGTGGAAGGATGCACCGTGTTGCTGACAGAGTGAGTACACTGTGGAAGGATGCACCGTGTTGCTGACAGAGTGAGTCGACTGTGGAAGGATGCACCGTGTTGCTGACAGAGTGAGTACACTGCGGAAGGATGCACCGTGTTGCTGACAGAGTGAGTACACTGTGGAAGGATGCACCGTGTTGCTGACAAAGTGAGTACACTGTGGAAGGATGCACCGTGTTGCTGACAGAGTGAGTACACTCTGGAAGGATGTACCGTGTTGCTGACAGAGTGAGTAAACTGTGGAATGATGTACCGTGTTGCTGACAGAGTGAGTACACTGTGGAATGATGTACCGTGTTGCCGACAGAGTGAGTACACTGTGGAATGATGCACCGTGTTGCTGACAGAGTGAGTACACTGTGGAATGATGTACCGTGTTGCTGACAGAGTGAGTACACTCTGGAAGGATGCACCGTGTTGCTGACAGAGTGAGTACACTGTGGAAGGATGCACCATGTTGGTGACAGAGTGAGTACACTGCGGAATGATGTACCGTGTTGCTGACAGAGTGAGTACACTGTGGAATGATGTACCGTGTTGCTGACAGAGTGAGTACACTGTGGAATGATTACCGTGTTGCTGACAGAGTGAGTACACTGTGGAAGGATTACCGTGTTGCTGACAGAGTGAGTACACTGTGGAAGGATTACCGTGTTGCTGACAGAGTGAGTACACTGTGGAAGGATGCACCGTGTTGCTGACAGAGTGAGTACACTGTGGAAGGATGCACCGTGTTGCTGACAGAGTGAGTACACTGTGGAATAATGTACCGTGTTGCTGACAGAGTAAGTACACCGTGGAATGATGTACCGTGTTGCTGACAGAGTGAGTACAATGTGGAATGATGTACCGTGTTGCTGACAGAGTGAGTTCACCGTGGAATGATGTACCGTGTTGCTGACAGAGTGAGTACACCGTGGAATGATGTACCGTGTTGCTGACAGAGTGAGTACACTGTGGAATGATGTACCGTGTTGCTGACAGAGTGAGTACACTCTGGAAGGATGTACCATGTTGGTGACAGAGTGAGTACACTGTGGAATGATGTACCGTGTTGGTGACAGAGTGAGTACACTGTGGAATGATGTACCGTGTTGCTGACAGAGTGAGTACACTGTGGAATGATGTACCGTGTTGCTGACAGAGTGAGTACACTGTGGAAGGATGCATCGTGTTGCTGACAGAGTGAGTACACTGTGGAAGGATGCACCGTGTTGCTGACAGAGTGAGTCCACCGTGGAATGATGTACCGTGTTGCTGACAGAGTGAGTACACTGTGGAATGATGCACCGTGTTGCTGACAGAGTGAGTACACTGTGGAATGATGCACCGTGTTGCTGACAGAGTGAGTACAATGTGTCCAGCTCAACACACACTCTCCCAGCTGTCCACTCATCTCGTCAATGTCCCCACCCCCACCTGTCCCCACCCCCGTCCCCACACCATAATGATGAATTCAGGCCCAAGACGTGGATGTTAGATTGGGCTCTCACACTGACATCTGGTGGTGGCTGGACGATTGGCCCACGGGCAGACTTCCATTATAGATCTCGTCACTGTCAGTGGTTTGGGGGGGGAGAGGGGTGTATGAACCACACTTCTGTCCTTGGAACAACATATAGGAACCCGCACACTTCACTCACTATCTTTAGATAGATGCGATAAACAGACAGGCAGACAGACAAACAGGCGGGCTTACAGACAGACAGACAAACAAACAGGCAGGCTTACAGACAGACAGACAAACAGGCAGGCTTACAGACAGGCAGACAAACAAACAGGCTTACAGACAGTCAGACAAACAAACAGGCGGGCTTACAGACAGACAGACAAACAAACAGGCGGGCTTACAGACAGACAAACAGGCAGGCTTACAGACAGGCAGACAAACAAACAGGCTTACAGACAGTCAGACAGACAGCCAAACAAACAGGCGGGCTTACAGACAGACAGCCAAACAAACGGACAGGCTTACGGACAGACAGACTGTTCAGGGATGACCCATACTGTTAACATTTGAACATTGTTTTAAGAAGACGGCTCCGTTGTTTTATATTCACAATTATGATTACTGCGCATGCTTAAGGAAACCGAATTGATTGACAAGATGATACACAGCACATGAAGACAACAGCACGATTAAACACAAAGAGTGAAAAAGAAAACGAGACTTCAGATCAACTACAAAGGAACAATAAAACGATTTCTAATGAACTCGCCATATCATATGTTGTTTGACATTGTTTGCCCGCATAATGGTTGCAACTTGAGAGCGATGTTTTAGAAATAGCATTTGTTTATTCATTAGTTGTTGTTTTTTAGGTTCTTCCATTTTGAAATATTAAGCTAGCTGACAAGGGCGATAACTGTCTCGTTCGACAGATTTGTGTCATCGTCATAAGCTCACATTGACCAATGGGCTGGGGGGGGGGTAAGAGTGTTCAGCCTTTCAACTGACATTCACCGGAGGCAAACTTTAATAACACGGGAAAATACTATTTTGTTGTTTTTTTTTTAAAGTAAAACCGTTGATTTGTTCATGATGTAATCCTGGCACCTTACTGTGGTCATCATTGTAAGGTAAGAGGCCATCAGTATGCCAGACATGTGAACTCAACAATTACTTGGTCATATTTTTTTTTTAAGTTTATTTTCTTTTCAGTTTTAGGAATCTCTTGAAAAACTTTTAATGAGATGTTTTTGTTCGTTCGTTAATTCATTATGTTGGCAAGGTCTGTGTAAACAAAACGTATGCTTATGACGGCCATAGGAAGCTGCCACCTCCCCTCCCACTGATTACAGCCGATGTAGTACGGACATGACTCAAGGGATACAACTAAGTGCTGCGTGTTTAAGTCCCTTTTCACTCTGCTCTCACTCATTGTTATAAAATTGTGTTTTCAAAAAGAGTTTATTTTGGGCAGACAAACAATTAGGCCAACGATTGGTGGATCCAGACATTATAAAAAAGTAAATAGAAAATAAAATAGGCTCGTTGTTTTGGGTGGGGTGAGGGGAAACAGGAGTATGACTGGTTTGTTGTTCATCTTCTGAAAAACAAGAGTGAAAACTCTGCGCTTGCAAATCTCTGACTAGAAACATCTATTTACACCATCATAACCTGCGCACTTGATTGTGAAAAGGAAAGGTGTGGGTGAGTGAACATCATCTGTGATATGGCCAAATTGTAAAGATAATGGGTGGGTGTGAGTGAGAGAACATTATCTGTGATGTGGCCAAATTGTAAAGATAATGGGTGGGTGTGAGTGAGAGATCATTATCTGTGATGTGGCCAAATTGTAAAGATAATGGGTGGGTGTGAGTGAACGTTGTCTGTGATATGGCCAAATTGTAAAGATAATGGGTGGGTGTGAGTGAGAGAACATTATCTGTGATGTGGCCAAATTGTAAAGATAATGGGTGGGTGTGAGTGAACGTTGTCTGTGATATGGCCAAATTGTAAAGATAATGGGTGGGTGTGAGTGAACATTATCTGTGATATGGCCAAATTGTAAAGATAATGGGTGGGTGTGAGTGAGAGAACATTATCTGTGATGTGGCCAAATTGTAAAGATAATGGGTGGGTGTGAGTGAACGTTATCTGTGATATGACCAAATTGTAAAGATAATGGGTGGGTGTTCCTGTGAGGCTGTGAGTGTATCTACCTACATTAACGCTTCAACAGTGCAAAAGCGTATTCCGATTTATGCTCTGTGTTTAAAATTAATTGCACCCGTTCAGGTGAAGATTATGTAAGTTTCCCATCTTTCTTAGTTACAAAATCTTTATCAATATATGAATAATTTTTTAAAAAAATATTTAGTTACAAAGTACCAGGCATTAGAGAAAATGAGAGCTATAAATAAATATACATTTTTTTTCGTTATCTTAACTGAAACTATGACGTGAGAAATCGGAATCGAGAATAGACGTTCTCGGGGAGAATTGGAATCGAATCAATTTCGTTAAAATTATGGCATCGTCCCATACCGTAGTTCTGGCCATATAATGCGCCTAATGAATTAACATGGCGAGCGCTTTTAGTTACACGGATTAGTTCATTGAGGCAGGAATACAATTTTAGTGAATTAGTCTGACTTTACAGTTGACCTAATGACTCAACAGTGTCCAGATGACAAGGCCAAGCGTTAAAAGTACAAGATATTGACCGCCATAGAGGAAGTGGAATTCTGGTAAACATGATAGAGTGTCCAGCCCTCATTTGTCACTGGAAAGCCTGTGCGTCAGTGCACTGTTATATACTGATGTGGGACGCTGCTCGGTGTTTATATTATGGGCCCAGTCAAGAAAAAGTGAAGAGTATGTCTATACGAGCTCTGTATTCACTAGTGAAACAATGAGACATAGTGCAGTCAGTGGTGAAATCGTTGTTATAAATGACAGTCCTTACTACAGACGCCTTTGTTGTTCACCCCCATGACGACACGCCTATTCCAACTGAGACTGTTCGGCTGGGGTCATAGCAGTTTCGGTTGTCAAATGTTTCACCCCGATTGTGACCGGAAGT
Organism: Bulinus truncatus; assembly: GCA_021962125.1. Lineage (NCBI taxonomy): Eukaryota > Metazoa > Mollusca > Gastropoda > Planorbidae > Bulinus > Bulinus truncatus. Next base: position 4,259,996 of record JAGDYQ010000047.1, on the reverse strand, counting down.
CTGGTGAAAAGTCACGGACAAGGTTCGCTACTGGGCGTGATGACGTCAAAGGCGGGTGACCTCTGGGTGGAGGGGAAAAAACGTGCCGCAATTAAACGAAAGAAGTGTGTGTCTGGGGGGGGGGTTATAGAGTGGGGCATGATAGAGTGGTGTCGGAAATGTACTGATGCATGGTTACAGGACTGACCAATAATAACCGTCCAAGGGCTAACCTCTTTGTAAGCTAAAGGACCTCACACTCTTACTATTCGATCTATTTATTTTTTTCATTTGGAGCCAAGTCCAGTGAGATCAACTGACACACCTACACACTGACACACTCAGATACGGCTACACGGAGAAATAAAAACAATATTTGTACTACAACATATCCACACATAAATACACAACAACAATATACAATGCCACGTTCACAGTGAAGTACCACGTCTTTTGTTTTTGTGAAGAAAGAGGGGAGGGGGGGTCAAAGTGTGAATAAACAGTCTACTGCCATGACAACAGTCTACTGCCATGACAACAGTCTACTGCCATGACAACAGTCTACTGCCATGACAACAGTCTACTGCCATGACAACAGTCTACTGCCATGTAAGATATTGCTGATGATGTATGTCTTATTTCAAAGGCCAGTCGATGACAACAGTCTACTGCCATGACAACAGTCTACTGCCATGACAACAGTCTACTGCCATGACAACAGTCTACTGCCATGTAAGATATTGCTGATGATGTATGTCTTATTTCAAAGGCCAGTCGATGACAACAGTCTACTGCCATGTAAGATATTGCTGATGATGTATGTCTTATTTCAAAGGCCAGTCGATGACTACAGTCTACTGCCATTTAGGATATTGCTGATGATTTTTGTCTTATTTCAAAGGCCAGTCGATGACTACAGTCTACTGCCATTTAGGATATTGCTGATGATTTTTGTCTTATTTCAAAGGCCAGTCGATGACTACAGTCTACTGCCATTTAGGATATTGCTGATGATTTTTGTCTTATTTCAAAGGCCAGTCGATGACTACAGTCTACTGCCATTTAGGATATTGCTGATGATTTATGTCTTATTTCAAAGGCCAGTCGATGACTACAGTCTACTGCCATTTAGGATATTGCTGATGATTTTTGTCTTATTTCAAAGGCCAGTCGATGACTACAGTCTACAAAGTCCACTCTATGACTACAAAGTCCACTCTATGACTACAAAGTACAGTCTAAGACTACAAAGTACAGACTATGACTACAAAGTACAGTCTATGACTACAAAGTACAGTCTATGACTACAAAGTACAGTCTATGACTACAAAGTACAGTCTATGATTACAGTCTACAAAATCCAGCCGATGACTTCAGTCTATAGAATCCAGCCGATGAATGCGGTGGACAATGTCCAGTCTATGACATTTTAGAGGAAAGTTGCATGAAGTACGAGGTTCACTGAGGACGTGGGATGGATATGGGGGGGGGGGGTCAAAGAAGAGAAGGCAGTGTATCACAAGGAAGTGTTTATTTACGAGTATCAGACGTTGAGTGGGTGCGCCATTGATACCTGCAAATGACCACAGTGCGACACTGGGTGTGAGCTCGGATCATTTCAGAGAAGATAGTTGCGGGAGGGGTGGGGTGGGGGGCAAATGTTTGTGTAATGTATTAAATAGATCCATTCACACACCGCCCCAAGGGTGAAATCACAAGTGATGCATGGCGGGGTGGGGGGCAAATGTTTGTGTAATGTATTAAATAGATCCATTCACACACCGCCCCAAGGGTGAAATCACAAGTGATGCATGGCGGGGTGGGGGCAAATGTTTGTGTAATGTATTAAATAGATCCATTCACACACCGCCCCAAGGGTGAAATCACAAGTGATGCATGGCGGGGTGGGGGGCAAATGTTTGTGTAATGTATTAAATAGATCCATTCACACACCGCCCCAAGGGTGAAATCACAAGTGATGCATGGCGGGGTGGGGGGCAAATGTTTGTGTAATGTATTAAATAGATCCATTCACACACCGCCCCAAGGGTGAAATCACAAGTGATGCATGGCGGGGTGGGGGGCAAATGTTTGTGTAATGTATTAAATAGATCCATTCACACACCGCCCCAAGGGTGAAATCACAAGTGATGCATGGCGGGGTGGGGGGGCAAATGTTTGTGTAATGTATTAAATAGATCCATTCACACACCGCCCCAAGGGTGAAATCACAAGTGATGCATGGCGGGGTGGGGGGCAAATGTTTGTGTAATGTATTAAATAGATCCATTCACACACCGCCCCAAGGGTGAAATCACAAGTGATGCATGGCGGGGTGGGGGGCAAATGTTTGTGTAATGTATTAAATAGATCCATTCACACACCGCCCCAAGGGTGAAATCACAAGTGATGCATGGCGGGGTGGGGGGGCAAATGTTTGTGTAATGTATTAAATAGATCCATTCACACACCGCCCCAAGGGTGAAATCACAAGTGATGCATGGCGGGGTGGGGGGCAAATGTTTGTGTAATGTATTAAATAGATCCATTCACACACCGCCCCAAGGGTGAAATCACAAGTGATGCATGGCGGGGTGGGGGGCAAATGTTTGTGTAATGTATTAAATAGATCCATTCACACACCGCCCCAAGGGTGAAATCACAAGTGATGCATGGCGGGGTGGGGGGCAAATGTTTGTGTAATGTATTAAATAGATCCATTCACACACCGCCCCAAGGGTGAAATCACAAGTGATGCATGGCGGGGTGGGGGGCAAATGTTTGTGTAATGTATTAAATAGATCCATTCACACACCGCCCCAAGGGTGAAATCACAAGTGATGCATGGCGGGGTGGGGGGGGCAAATGTTTGTGTAATGTATTAAATAGATCCATTCACACACCGCCCCAAGGGTGAAATCACAAGTGATGCATGGCGGGGTGGGGGGCAAATGTTTGTGTAATGTATTAAATAGATCCATTCACACACCGCCCCAAGGGTGAAATCACAAGTGATGCATGGCGGGGTGGGGGCAAATGTTTGTGTAATGTATTAAATAGATCCATTCACACACCGCCCCAAGGGTGAAATCACAAGTGATGCATGGCGGGGTGGGGGGCAAATGTTTGTGTAATGTATTAAATAGATCCATTCACACACCGCCCCAAGGGTGAAATCACAAGTGATGCATGGCGGGGTGGGGGGCAAATGTTTGTGTAATGTATTAAATAGATCCATTCACACACCGCCCCAAGGGTGAAATCACAAGTGATGCATGGCGGGGTGGGGGGCAAATGTTTGTGTAATGTATTAAATAGATCCATTCACACACCGCCCCAAGGGTGAAATCACAAGTGATGCATGGCGGGGTGGGGGGCAAATGTTTGTGTAATGTATTAAATAGATCCATTCACACACCGCCCCAAGGGTGAAATCACAAGTGATGCATGGCGGGGGGGGGGGGGCTAGGGTCTTACTCTCCATGATGGCAGAGAAAAAGTCAACTCAAACCGAATGATGTCCCCACCCACCCCACCCCGCTCCATACGGCTACACCCCGGCCACACACAAAGACACACGGCCGCGCAGTGCGACACCTGACCGCTACTAAGAGCGGCCAGCCCAACAGCACACAAAACTGTTCTTCAGTGTTCTGGCCCAACAGCACACAAAACTGTTCTTCAGTGTTCCAGCCCAACAGCACACAAAACTGTTTTTCAGTGTTCCAGCCCAACAGCACACAAAACTGTTTTTCAGTGTTCCAGCCCAACAGCACACAAAACTGTTTTTCAGTGTTCCAGCCCAACAGCACACAAAACTGTTCTTCAGTGTTCAAGCCCAACAGCACACAAAACTGTTCTTCAGTGTTCAAGCCCAACAGCACACAAAACTGTTCTTCAGTGTTCAAGCAGGCAAAATAATTCAATCAGCCCGTAAGCCTGCCTCTCCTCTAAACTCATTTCCTTTTATAATCCAAACTAAATGAAGGCTGATTGACACAGCTTGGAAAATACTGTCAACTTCGTTTTGTAATATTTGAAGAAAAAAAACTTTTCAGTTCAGCAATTTCTATTCTTGTTTTAAAATGAACAATGCACACAACTCATTAGCTGGAGACATTGGATATTCCATTGAGCGATGTTAGGCTAGTACTCTGTAGAGCTCATTTGATATATCTAAGTATGTAGCGAGAGTATGGTTTTTTAAAAGCATTCGGTTAGAGATTAAATGCGGAAACACTTCTTTGTCTGCCTACATGTGATCGAGGAGAATAATCCCTACAATTAATGACGTAATCAGATCCGAAGAGAGATAGTGTGTTTCTTCATCCCACTCCAAGCCCATTATATGGACAAGCTCGTACAGTGTTCTATACACAACAAAGACACGGATGACTTTCTCTCTATTGTTTGAAAACTAGGCAGTGGATAACAATTTCCAGTACTCGTGGACAATTTATTTCCAAATCTAGACATTCTTTTAGCCATCTAAATGTAATAAACTGATATCTGTATTACAGAACTAGATGGATTTTTTCTTTTCAGATATAAAATTTAGATTATCCGATTTATCTGTATATGTGTCTATAATTTTTGGACAACTATCAGATGAAACAGTTGGCACCACTGTCTAGTATTTATTATAAATGTATACGTGGAAGCATGTGTTTCTATTTGCTAATTAATTCTTGTTTTTATTATATTAATTACATTTTGTAAGAAATGAATAATACATGTCATTTTATTTTAATTTTTTTTCCGATATCGAAATGCCAATAAATGAAATAATTCAAACAAAAAAATACCCGCATATGCGTGACTCGGTCTCCAATTGAGAAATGAAATGTACGTGAATAAAGTTCTCCCCTTACAATGTTAACTAATAAATATCAATTCTAGTTACATTCATTACTGATTCAATTCTAGTTACATTCATTACTGATTCAATTCTAGTTACGTTCATTCTTGATTCAATTCTAGTTACATTCATTATTGATTCAATTCTAGTTACGTTCATTATTGATTCAATTCTAGTTACGTTCATTATTGATTCAATTCTAGTTACATTCATTATTGATTCAATTCTAGTTACGTTCATTATTGATTCAATTCTAGTTACGTTCATTATTGATTCAATTCTAGTTACATTCATTATTGATTCAAGTCTAGTTACATTCATTATTGATTCAATTCTAGTTACGTTCATTATTGATTCAATTCTAGTTACATTAATTATTGATTCAATTCTAGTTACATTCATTATTGATTCAATTCTAGTTACATTCATTATTGATTCAATTCTAGTTACGTTCATTATTGATTCAATTCTAGTTACGTTCATTATTGATTCAATTCTAGTTACATTCATTATTGATTAATTTTTCTAATTGAAGGTTTTTGTTTTTTTAAGTACGTCATTTAAACGAGCAATTTAATGAACTTGGTGAAACATTTCAAAGATATGTAGGCCAGTGAGAAAATGGCGGTACGCCCCCTTTGTAATTCAGAACTCGATATGCCAAGGGCAGATAAAACACCAGTCAGAGACAACAGAGACTCCATTTCTGTTATCTCCCCGTAGGCGAGCGGGACATGCAGTGTAACCTCAGACAGACAATATATCAGACAGTCTGATAACATTGGTAACAAGCCATATAATAATCACCCTAGTCATAAACAATGTAGAGTTTAGACACATACAGTTGAGTACATCGGGTGCAAACTGTACAGAACGTGCAATGTTTACACGGTGATTCTGTCGCTGCTGAAAATGTCTGAAAATAAACCGTTTAGTGTAGAACTCAACACAGAACTACAATCTAATTGTCTGTTCGCTCAACAATTTTCATTGAATCATACGCCATTGCGTTTCGGAACACAATCGCGCTAACGTTTAGATCAAAGCGACCAATAGTAAACAATCTTTATAGGTCCTTGAAACCTTGGGGGGGGGGGGTCCCAGCACGTTGAAGAAGAAATAAAACAGCAACTTCGGCTAAAAATAAAATAAAATGCAAAGCGGACACAAGATAAATGTTTGACACCCCCCCCCCAAACTCTCTAAAGTAAAAGTGCTCATCTCTTACGTCACTATCAGATCCAAGTAAAGATACATCATCCAGTCTATTGCTAAGGACAATGACCAGGCCAGCGGTGGCCGTGGGCGACTATTTGATGAGTTCTGTGAGGCGCCTTATAAGCCAGTTGTTTGTTTGTTTTTTAACAGAATTACTTCTCTGCACTTTACGATCATGTGGCTCTGGTTTTACATCAACAAATAATCCAAGCGAGGCTCCCGTCCAGCACAGAACTAGGCCGTTAACTCCCAAACACTGCTCCATGTAGAACTAATCAAACCTACATCAACAAATAATCCAAGCGAGGCTCCCGTCCAGCACAGAACTAGGCCGTTAACTCCCAAACACTGCTCCATGTAGAACTTATCAAACCTACATCAACAAATAATCCAAGCGAGGCCCCCGTCCAGCACAGAACTAGGCCGTTAACTCCCAAACACTGCTCCATGTAGAACTAATCAAACCTACATCAACAAATAATCCAAGCGAGGCCCCCGTCCAGCCCAGAACTAGGCCGTTAACTCCCAAACACTGCTCCATGTAGAACTAATCAAACCTGCATCAACAAATAATCCAAGCGAGGCCCCCGTCCAGCCCAGAACTAGGCCGTTAACTCCCAAACACTGCTCCATGTAGAACTAATCAAACCTAACAGGACGTCAACTGACATAGACATGTGTGTGTAGAATCATACCTGAGCCCTGGGTTTTATTTCATATATTAACCTGGGTTTTATTTCATATCTTAACCTGGGTTTTATTTCATATCTTAACCTGGGTTTTATTTCATATCTTAACCTGGGTTTTATTTCCGTCCCAAGGTTTCCGCCCACATTTTAATTACCAGCAGCAACTAGCCAAATACGTCATACTCTAGCCAAATACGTCATACTCTAGCCAAATACGTCATACTCTAGCCAAATACGTCATACTCTAGCCAAATACGTCATACTCTAGCCAAATACGTCATACTCTCATTGTGAACTAAGCATGCACACAACACAACGTTCTGCACAAAAATAGACAAAATTTCAATCTGGTTTTTTTTTGGCTTATAACACCATCTGATCTTAGCATGCACACACATGAACTTTTTTGTTGGGTAATCGGAACAGGAGAATTCTCACCCAATGTTCGATTCTTCATCCGATTCATTTGACCACCACCCCCCCCCACTCCTTCCCCTTATGTTCGAGCATACCATAGAATCCGTTATATCTGAAATCGATTCTAAATAGGTTATTTTATTTTTTTAGAAGAAATCGGTAACTGCCTAGGAATCAGTCCAAATGACGGCACTGTCACATCATTAAAAGATTCATGGGTGAAATTCGGGGGTGGGGGTGGGAATATTTAAAGTCGGTATTGACGCCAGGGGGATATTTTAACTATACTGCATTGAGTAGATGTTGTAGTGGGGTAAAGTTCTGTGCTGACATCGTGCAACAGTATTGACGCCAGGGGGATATTTTAACTATACTGCATTGAGTAGATGTTGTAGTGGGGTAAAGTTCTGTGCTGACATCGTGCAACAGCATTGACGCCAGGGGGATATTTTAACTATACTGCATTGAGTAGATGTTGTAGTGGGGTAAAGTTCTGTGCTGACATCGTGCAACAGTATTGACGCCAGGGGGATATTTTAACTATACTGCATTGAGTAGATGTTGTAGTGGGGTAAAGTTCTGTGCTGACATCGTGCAACAGTATTGACGCCAGGGGGATATTTTAACTATACTGCATTGAGTAGATGTTGTAGTGGGGTAAAGTTCTGTGCTGACATCGTGCAACAGCATTGACGCCAGGGGGATATTTTAACTATACTGCATTGAGTAGATGTTGTAGTGGGGTAAAGTTCTGTGCTGACATCGTGCAACAGCATTGACGCCAGGGGGATATTTTAACTATACTGCATTGAGTAGATGTTGTAGTGGGGTAAAGTTCTGTGCTGACATCGTGCAACAGCATTGACGCCAGGGGGATATTTTAACTATACTGCATTGAGTAGATGTTGTAGTGGGGTAAAGTTCTGTGCTGACATCGTGCAACAGTATTGACGCCAGAGGGATATTTTAACTATACTGCATTGAGTAGATGTTGTAGTGGGGTAAAGTTCTGTGCTGACATCGTGCAACAGCATTGACGCCAGGGGGATATTTTAACTATACTGCATTGAGTAGATGTTGTAGTGGGGTAAAGTTCTGTGCTGACATCGTGCAACAGCATTGACGCCAGGGGGATATTTTAACTATACTGCATTGAGTAGATGTTGTAGTGGGGTAAAGTTCTGTGCTGACATCGTGCAACAGCATTGACGCCAGGGGGATATTTTAACTATACTGCATTGAGTAGATGTTGTAGTGGGGTAAAGTTCTGTGCTGACATCGTGCAACAGTATTGACGCCAGGGGGATATTTTAACTATACTGCATTGAGTAGATGTTGTAGTGGGGTAAAGTTCTGTGCTGACATCGTGCAACAGCATTGACGCCAGGGGGATATTTTAACTATACTGCATTGAGTAGATGTTGTAGTGGGGTAAAGTTCTGTGCTGACATCGTGCAACAGTGGAATGGATGAATACAGCCCACCGACTGAAGATTCAAACTCAGTCAAAACTAATGGAGAAGCCATTACTAGCTAACCCACAATCATCCGTCTAACCCACACACATACACAATCATCCGTCTAAACCTACCCACACACACACAATCATCCGTATAACCCACACACACACAATCATCCGTCTAAACCTACCCACACACACACAATCATCCGTCTAACCCACACACACACAATCATCCGTCTAAACCTACCCACACACACACAATCATCCGTATAACCCACACACACACAATCATCCGTCTAAACCTACCCACACACACACAATCATCCGTCTAACCCACACACACACAATCATCCGTCTAAACCTACCCACACACACACACACATTCACCGGCAATGAAATAAAAGTACTGCCTGTAGATAGGATGGGGTGGGCTGGTACTCAACACATTTCATGAAGACAGATTGGATCGTTGCATTCTGAGGATCCTTACTCCCCCCCCCCCCACACACACTTTTCAATCTCAGGGCGCTACACCACATTCTGGAGATTATGGACAGTTTGATGAAGAGGCGGGGACAATGGACTCTCAGACCCAGACATGGAGAAACAAAAATAAAATAATCTCACACACAGTAACACAGAGGCACACAACAACAACATTGCTACTACATGTCTCACTAAATACGAATGTAAACAACATCACTCCGCCTAACAAACAATGACAACGGACATTAATAGGACTCATCAGTGCACGGTGTGGGGAACATTTCATCAAAATATACCAATTATTTATTTAAACAATAATATGTTGTTAGTATCAGTCGGATCGGAGATCCCGTGAATCTATTTGAATAACCGATAAGTCGCGTGGGGGGCGGAGTCCTATCCAGAAATGACCCCCACCCCCCTATGATCAGCCGTCATTTCTTGTGGGGTTGTGGACCATGTATGTATAGCATTCTTAAAAAGTGAGTGAGGCACGTAGACAAAGGAAGGGACGCTACAATTAACTACATCAGGGCTGTTCCAATAGTTATTTATATGTTATGTGTGGTGCTCTAGAGATTCAATATTGTACTGCAAACAGTTGATTCGATTTGTAAAACGACCTGTAATGGTCTCTGTCGACACCCCTCCCCCCCCCCAAATAAAAGTGTAATCACGTGACCTACGTGATAAGATACGTCACCGCAACTTTACCAGTTCTCTTGCGTCACACGTGACGCAATCACACACGATAAGCTATAGGGAACGGTTTTCCCTTCAGGGACTGAAACACACAAAAAATCAATTTAAAAGAACGACAACTCGGTACAAAATTCAACCGCTCAGACTCAGTTCGGTCCCTTGACTGGTGCTTCATTTTGACAACGAGACCGCTGGCACGCCTTAAATTATTCCAAATGAAATTCCCCGTCAGTTAATGAAGTCCAACTAAAATATCAACTAATAGGTCGGAGTGTCCAAGTCATAATCAAACATTTTGAAATTGGGATGATCGTTAAAGATGTTTGTTGGATGCTTGTGACTTAAAACGAGTGACGGGCCAACACAGTAAATGAGGAGGCAGGAGCGTACATACCTGCAGGCTGTATTATTTATATTTTCATTGACTTCCGAAATGTGTTGCATAGCCTGCAAACAGCTCTCTCGCATCATCAAGTTTTATTTGCGTTTATCACCAAAGAGTCTCCCGGAGAATACTCGTTGGTTGGTCTGTCAATAGCACACTTGTCTGGTTGTTGTGTCCGGTCCCGCGCACCGCCAGCTACTGTTCCAGTTTATAAATCTTCTGATCTTTTGTCAACTATTGTTAATCTTTCGAATTATAATGTAGTCTCTGCAAGGATGTTTCATCTCCCCACCCCCACTGGATTCTGAACACAACCTCGTTACCAGGGCCGGTCTTACGAATTGCGGTGCCCAATTTAACGGATGCTTGCGAGGCCCCTCTTCTTACAACTATTAATATTAATTAGCTAAATGTTAATTTCGTGGGCCCTGCCAGGCGCGGGGCCCAATTTTGGAGCAATCGGTCAATCGGCCCTGCTCGTCATAGATGTCTGTACGTCACACAAGCTACCCATCCCAAGATAAACGAATCACCTGTGGCACGTTAAAGGCACCGATGCCAAAATATTACACGGAGAGAGAAAAGCAGGAAATAAAATTGTGTCTGACAGACAGAGATGGAGAGAAAAGAAGAGATGCACAGAGAAGGGAAGGGAGTGGGTGGGGTGTGTTTGGTAAGAGTGAGTGAGACTTAGAAAACTGCAACTTGACATAAATAGATCTCAAGTTTCCTCTTAAAGACTCGACGTTATATTCCATCATTACCAGACGGGGGGGGGGGGGGTTTCTTCTGTCTTTCTATTTTTATCTCGTCAAGGCACGAACGGGAAAACCCTTTCTTTCCGCTCAAACGTTCAACGTAGACAAGGGGAGTTGTGGTGCATTCAACTCCAAGCGGTGTAAGTAATGTACAACCCGTTGTAAGGCACTACACACCGTGTAACACCAGTGAAATGTGGAATGGAAGTTACCTGACTAAACGAGCAGTGGAAGATGGGCGCAGGGTGTGAGTACAAGTATTCTCTACTCATGGGCGCAGGGTGTGAGTACAAGTATTCTCTACTCATGGGCACAGGGTGTGAGTACAAGTATTCTCTACTCATGGGCACAGGGTGTGAGTACAAGTATTCTCTACTCATGGGCGCAGGGTGTGAGTACAAGTATTCTCTACTCATGGGCACAGGGTGTGAGTACAAGTATTCTCTACTCATGGGCACAGGGTGTGAGTACAAGTATTCTCTACTCATATAATAAGTACAGGAAACAAAATTGCCAGTCAACATCCGCGAACATGGAACGGGTTTCACACGATTATGTCCGGCATTTTGATGAGTTTTATTTTTTCTTTGTCTACCGAACAACAATCACTGCTGGCCTTCACACCTACAAACAAAGGCGAGCACTCCCATCAATTAAACATCAAGTTGCTAGGAAAACTCAATCAATCCGGCAGGGGGGGGATGGACATTGGAGGAGGGCGGGGTGGGGTGGACAGCATAGGAGTGGCATGAAGCGTGTACAAAAGTTAGTAATGTTTTGTAACAAACTATTAACGTCACTTGTGAACATAGAAAAACACGAGAATAATGTATTTGCTGATGTGTAAGGAAGAAGTTTAAACACAGATTCACATTGAATTTCGAAACACAAGGAAACTGGAGAGATTGGAGGTGGTGGGGGGATTCCATTAATGGGAAACCCAATGAACGTTGTCCTGTGGTGGAAGGAACTGACTTTTATAAGACATCTACCAAGTTCCAGATGTATCCAAGGGCAGACCAACGGGGAAATGGCGGCAAGTGATTGGGACAAACGAGACTCATAATAAAATACCCTGCTGTGTTTGAAATCAGTTAGAAATCAGTTCCATTAGAATTCAAGTTCCAAGTAGATAATAATTTATTTTTTTGAAAGATTAGCAGAAAAATCAGAGTATACCTGAAACTGTGTCGAGTGACGAATGTGAGGACCGTGACTGAACTGTGGCCGAGCGACTCAAACCACGGGGTAGACGTGGGTCACTTCCCTGGTGGGACGTCCACAGCTGCCAACTATGACCAACCACCCTAAGGTTATCAATTACTCTTCCCCTTAACAAAACAAACCTGTCTAACACTGGTCACGTGTTCGAGGGATCATGAGATTATATTTCAGCCTTTTGCTGGTACCTCACAGACACGAGGCTTGGTGTCGCATTTACGTGTGATATATATATGTGGTAATCTTTTTTGAAAATATATTAAAAAACACAAAACGTTTCAAGGCTCACAGGTCTGGTAAACAGGTGAGGCAGGGTATACTGTCTGTAGTTCATGCCCCAACAAGGAATGCTCAACAAGTTGAACGCACATGAACGCATGGGCGTGAACTACAATCATACAAGCCAAACACCAAAATATTTCTTTATGAATGCTTCATCTTCTTTTGTTCCGTTGAACTAAAATGTTCAAAACACGATGATGATGATAATAATAATAAAAATCGCTCATTTTATGTCAATTATAAATACAAATAGAGTTCTTCATGCTTCCATAATACATATGATTCATTGAAATATTGTTTGTTTGTTTTCGTCCGCTGGAGGTGGGGGGGTGGGTCCACTTGCATTCCATACACCCACCCATAACATAATATCACTTCGTTTTTTGTAGAGAGTACACTGGCAAACATTTCCTCATAATACTGGTTATTGGCTCCAAGTAAACAGATATGATCTCATGAGCAAATTTTGATGACGTCACCTAGCATAAACATATCCTCGAACCCATCAACAACACGCACAACAACAAAAAACTACAAACATCACTGTTGACATTATCGGGCAAACAATTAAAGAGAGTAATCCGATACACCCGTGATCAGGTTGACGTGGGGTCGGGAGGTAATGTCCGGACAGCCGTGGCTAGTGATAGACCCCCATGAAAAACAGAAACTGACAGTTTTCCATCTCCTCGGACTAGGTTTGATAGAATATGTGCCCAGCATACAAAAGACGTCAAACTTTGTCTCCGAACTAATGCGGCCTTGGGGGCTATCCGTTGAAAGTATTTATAACACAGTGTGCTTGTAATGTAAATATGGTCAGACCAGAATGGTGTGGCCTACATCAGTCATCTTACCAAATGGCCATTTAATCTATTAAAGTACAAAAAAAAAAGCTTGTATCTCGCTCAATGGAAGCCCGAGTCATCCTGCTAGAATATCACAGCACAAAAATCAATGACGTAATTAACCCAAAATTAATCAATAGTTGAGTACATTTTAACAAGTTTACTACATAAAGGAGGCTGTTTATTATGTGTGTGGGGGGGAGGGGATACAGACAGCAGCCAATCTCTTCCAATTACCATGGGAAAAAGTCGTTCCCCCGAACTCTGCCGGAGGCATCGCGTTAACCCTCCGACTCTGTACATGTAAACATCGTTAACGTCTCGGAAACAACGGCCGTGGTGGGGGGGGGGGGGGGAGAGGGAGAGACAGGGTCAACGCCACAAGTGATTGAATGGCGCTGAAATAATTGTAACCAGACGAAAAATTGTTGTTATTGCTTTTTGTTTAAACTGAGAAATAAAAATGTCAAGAAACATTTCTGAGCCGCACCCCCCCCCTTTCTAAAGATCAATCACAACTTGCGGAGTATTTCACTTTTCACGTTCATGGGTATACTATTATAGCATGTCAGACTCACGAGGGACGCAGGTACCAAATTATGCAGCCAAGAGGGCCGCACTTAAAAATAACTGAAGCCATTAAATAAATAGTATTTCAAAATAGTTATTGGTTGTTCACTAATAGAAATGTGCCCGAGAATAGCTCAGCAGCTAGCCACGCCCAGTAATGCAGAGTAGTGTCATCTTCAACGCACGCGCGCACACACACAAAACAGGCGACTGTCTAATGACCCCCCACGGCCAACGAAACTTCCCCCCCCCCTTTGCATCTACAGGTACTTTTGCCTATGCCCCCAGACATCTCATAGCCTGTGACTAGTTATCCTAAAAATAAATTCCTAACTTCTCAGCGAGTCTTCTGGTCAGACCTACTATTGGGCCTCTACCACGAAACAAAACACTGGTCAGTGTCGGCCAGCCTTCCACGGTGATCTACCATGACATATGGGGGGAGGGGGGACCCCCAGAAATACTATAAAGAAATAGGCACACACAGAAAGTTGTGTGTGATACTAGAAGTTGGTTTAAGTTTGTGTGTGTACACATGTATGTATATATGTGTGTGTGTGTGTGTACACATGTATGTATATATATATATGTGTGTGTGTACACATGTATGTATATATGTGTGTGTGTACACATGTATGTATATGTGTGTGTACACATGTATGTATATATGTGTGTGTGTGTACTAGGTATATGACTTCAGAACAACACTTGTATGGCATACCATCAACAGATGAGTTTTTATTGTAGAAACACAAAACCATATCAAATTTATTTAAAAAATTGAAAAATGTCACCCACCAAACATTTTGAAGTTTTAGAAAAATTGACATTTGTTAATAATTTCAAGTATTGTTTCATAAACTTTTATTTGTAAAATTAAACGTAAATTCAGTTTCTCTGGTGAGTGGCAAAGGGGAATAATATCTTGCAGAACTTAAATTGCTCTTTCTGCACAAACATTGCTACGTGGAGTGAGTATTGGAGATGGACTTTGAGACCAATGATTTCGAAGACAGCGCAACCCTTTTGGATTATCATTAACAGTATGGAAAAGAAGTTCATATTGTTCAGCTTTGTAATGATGATCACTAAACCAGGCATCACTCCAATGTCCACATATAAATTCACACAATTTCTGAAGGTTCTTTCGTTCATCAGGCAATAGTATGAAAGTCAACAATGCAAAAATTGCTCGAGAGTTCCATCGGGCATTGATGAGGCCAGGCAGTGCGCTAAAATTAACTTTTGGCATTTGTTGAGAACTCTTAAAATGCTTAAAAACGCAAATTAGATGGTGCAAAAATTTCATATCATCTCTCCAATCTATTTCCTGTTTTTCTAAAATTGGAGCACATTTCTTTGTTTTACTTTCAAAATCTTTTTTTAACATTTCATAATCTTTAAGTATCTTATTTACAAATGGATAATTTATGTTAGGAGACTCAGTTGAATCACCGAGCAATGCATCACACACGTGTCTAAGAACACGATCAAGTATGTGGTGCTGACAACCTATAAAGACTGGTGCAGACTCACCATGTTGAACAAACAGTTTCTGAAGTTTCACCACAACACCAGACTTCGACCCTGTATTAACATTTGTAGTGTCTGACACTATCATCTTTATAGCTGACCGTAAGTTATATTCATCTAAAAATTTTGAATGGCAGATCCGATCGTAGCAGCTTTGCCATCAGGTAAAACTAAGACGGCTAGCCTCACTTCTTTTGCTTCATTTTTTAATACAACTACTTGGTGTTCTTTTTTCTTCATAATTTTATCATCAAAATGTAAACTCCATAAGCTATTACGCAAAGTATTTATTAATGTTTCTTTTAGTTGACTTGCTTCTCTGAATACAGCTCGATAGACACCTGACTGAGAAGGAGTTGCTATTTTTACGCCGGACTTATGCAAAATTTTGCTTACTAATGCTGCTCTTTAAACTGGTAGTTTCCCAGATTGAACTAATGAAACTGCACTAGAAGTAGATTGCTGTGATTGTTTCTTATGTGTGCTTTGATCCAAGCTTTCTGTGGATGACTGCATTGCATCAGCACCATCAGAGCTACTTTGAGAATTCTCGTTATCACTTGAATCACTGGAACTTTCAAAACTGCTTTGTTGTTGTTGTGCCTCATTAATTTTGCAAACAATTTTCTGTTTTGACGGATGAATTGTACTTTGACTAGCAATTTTAGTTGTAGTATATCCCGTCTTACCTCCACTTTGAATTTGTATTTCGTAAAGTTTTTTGTCCCCAGCACATAACCATTGACCAGTTTTGTTTGTGACATCAAATAACTGCTCCCGTATGTCACCCACAGGTTTTTTTCAAATGAACATCATACCTTTTAATTAAAGTTTCAATTTTTCTGCTCACTGATCGCAAAGACAGTATCGGGAAATTTAAAAAGCTCCATAATAGCTCTACTTCTTTCCTGAGTGCTGCAACTCTTTTCAATCTGGATTTTTCCATAGAGGCCAAGCCCATGTAGCGACCAACAATCATCCACTCTTTTGGCATTCTAGAATGTGAATGCAATGGCTCGATCTCGATTCCAATTTTGTTTCTTTTCTTAAGAGTATTTTGAAATTTTTTCAAATTACTCGCCCATTTGTCCTTATTTTTAGCAACGCAAAGTGATGATTTTTTGTAAGACATTTTTAAGAATAAAATTAAGCAAAATTAAAATAATTATTCAAACTCAAGTATAATTGAAAAATCTAACATGGAGAACAGGAAATAGAATCTTAATGGTAAACAATAGGAGTAAAAGTGAACTTCAGTAAACAGAGCCAAATGGATTATTTTTAAACTAAAAAATGTTTTGGTGGGTGAACTTTTTCAACAAAATTGATGATTTTTTGTTGTATTTATTATTTTTATATAAAAGCTCATCAAAATCTGGCACGCCACTTGTAAAATTACAAAATTTGTTTTTCAAGTCATATACCTAGTGTGTACACATGTATGTATATATGTGTGTGTGTGTACACATGTATGTATATGTGTGTGTGTACACATGTATGTATATATATGTGTGTGTGTGTACACATGTATGTATATATGTGTGTGTTTGTGTGTACACATGTATGTATATATGTGTGTGTACGCATGTATGTATATGTGTGTGTGTACACATGTATGTATATATGTGTGTGTGTGTACACATGTATGTATATGTGTGTGTGTGTGTACACATGTATGTATATATGTGTGTGTGTGTACACACACGCACCCCATGAGTCAACTCCTCACACCATTAAACTGAGTGCTACGAACTAGGTTCTGACAACTGCTGGACCAACATTTACTGGCGTATAGAATTCTACAACAAGGAACTACACAGTAATAGAAATGTGCACTACACTTACCCAAACTAGTCAGCCACCTGGAGGGGTGGAGAAGGGGGGGCGGGGGTATTTCTAAACTGTCGTCCACAATTAGATTTCATTCACACACAAAAAATTGGAAGAATGTATATAAATTAATGAGTTGTTTATTAAGGTAAACCAGGTAACTTTCTGATAACAAACTAGATTCAACCCAAGGTTGGCATTAAGAGTTGATTATTTATGTTTTCATCCAACCAGAGAATGTATCACTGGAGGCTTTTACATAGTGTGGCGTTATGTAATTTAATATGTATCTATGTATAGCAGGCTCGCCAGGTAATTTAACTTAATTACCAAATCTTTAACTCTAACTCACTGGTATAGGTACTAGTATATAACAACACAACTCTTAGGAGTGTACTTTACAACACTGATTTAATGTACTATGATAATATTTTACAAGTCTAACAATCCAAGTCTACTCTAAATATTCTATAAAACTTCCCTAAGTCTACTGGGCCGCCCTCTGTCGAGATACATTCCGCGTTCACTTTATAAAGGCTGGCGGGGTGCGAGTGGGACCGTAGATAATCCGTGTGCAAAGGGGGGGGGGACATCTGGCATGAGTCATTAGGGTACTGGGAATAGTAGATAATGGGACAGTAGTAGAAAGTCCGTGTGCAAAGGCAGCGAGAGCTGATAGAAACAACTTTTAACTAGTATGGAAGGGGTTAAGTTTGACCCGTTACATGGGGGGGGGGGGAGAGGTGCGGTGAGTTCTTGACGTAACATATCCATGGCTGATGAGGAGCGAGAAGGTCCGTATTGGCGGGGTAAATTTAAATTGGCAGTGGAGGTGGAAACGGGGAGGGGAGGGTAAATTCTAGATGTAACATTTCTGACCATGACCCTGGGTTATGTTCCATGGTCAACTGATGAGTCACTCGCTAATGGCGGGAGGTGCGTGTGCAAAAGGGGGGGGGAACTTCTAAACGTAACACATAGTAAAATAGAAAGTCAGACATTCAAAGATCATTGTATCAGCCAGTGGGGGCCATCACAGTACAGTAGCTCATTCTACAGATCAAGGCCGGATCTAGGCCAAACGGAGCCTGGAGTTGAGTAGTTGTTGCTCTTTTTTTTTACGGCACAGATGCAAGCGTGCTTAGCACTGGGCCTATTTCGTCAACGTGCATAATTTTCTGCAGCATCAACAGAGCCCACCTTTGTCCGGCCCTGTAGCTGATTTATGCACATCACAAACAACTGCCCAGATTGGACAGAAATCCCATGCACGTGCAGGATATTTAAAAAAAAAAAACATACCAGACACGGACAGCAAACAGTTTATATTCCCCCCCCCCCCGGGGAGGGGGGGCATGTAATATCGTAATGGCATAACAAAGCTTTAAAAAAATGGAGGCATGGGGAGGTGGTGACATCCCCTTCCACCAAAACAAACAACAACACACAAATACAAACTTAGATGAAGTTCTTTGGAGTCGATAAAAAACGGCAAGGGAAATCACTCCAACATTTCAACAACTCAATTAAACTTGTTTCAATGGTAAAATCTTTACTTACCACAACTCTGTCTGCTGGTTTTTTTTATTTCCGTTCTATCTAAGGTTGTATTCCCTCTCTAACGTGTTATCTATCCGGTTTCATTTAGAAATCGCTGCACTTGGTTGACTCACAAGATGGTGGAAGCTATTAGATCCGTTCAAACAAACACATAGATGTACAGCACTGAGTTTGTATTGACCTGAATTATTTGAAAATTAAAGAAAATCTCAAACTTGACATTTGCTGTTGTTATCTCTATTTTTTTTTAAAACAAATATATTTCACATCCAATTGTTAAGACTATCGGTTGATAAAAACACTGCAACAGTTATTCCACGCGCTCCTCATGAAATTGAACAAGTTTCCTCTACCACCGATAACATGATCATGGTAATAACGGTAAAGAGATTTCGTCAAGCGCGGTGCACCGTCGGCTAAAAGACGATGGAGAGAAGGAATGAGCTGAAATGCTGAAGGTGGCGGATAATGTGAGATGTCGGGGCGAATGAAGGGAGGGGAGAGAAGGATGAAGAGAGAGAAAGAAGGAAAAAAAAAGAATCGAAGCCACAAATGTTTCCCGTCTTGAGTCACAGTTCAGGCCGGGACAAGTATTCCTTGGTTCCAGACAGGTTTTCAATGCTGGGATTTGGCGATGGGGTGAGGGGGCTGGAGGGATAGTGTTGTTGTTTAGAAAGAGAAAAAAAGAAAACAAAGTACGGAAACACGTTGTGGGAAAACTGATTTTTAATTAATAAAAGGTGTTCAGGAAATCACTGCGCCCCTCTCTTCTCTCTCTCTCTCTCTCTCTCTATATATATATATATATATATATATATATTACTGTTGCTTAAAACGTGTGTATGTGTATTTTCTTGACCCAGGGATTCCACTGAGGGACCAAACCACACCATTATACCTGTATAGACGTGCACAGATTCCGGTGTCATTGAAAGAGGCTAAAAAAAAAACAAGGTATCCCCGGGCAATACAGTCTTGATACATGCGCACCAAATGTCGAAGTATGAATCCTCCACACAGTATGAATGCACACACTATGAATGTCTGGCTTATTTTGTTAACGGTAAAAAAAAAATAGCCATCATCGCCAGAACAAATCTCAAGTGTCGGCCCGATGATACTGGTCTCTATACAGCGTTCAATACAAGGTCACGAGCAGTTCGCTGTAACCAGAGGTCGTCACATTTACGTCAGGTTCATGCACCACTACATCAGCGGTTCTCAATGTTTGCGACTGTACCCCACAGTGGCGTAGTGAGGGGGGGGGGACATCATACCCCGGGCGCTACTCACCAATGGGTGCCACACAGCCAAATGGTATATTTTACAATATTTTACATACAATATTATATGGTTTACGAAAGGGATGGGGCGCTAAATAGGTATTGCGGCCCGGGCGCGAGTTAAGCTCGCTACGCCACTGGTACCCCAAATGGTGTATAAGTGTGTCCGCGAGTACCCTTCCACGTATGTACTTAATTTACATAATGGCACGTGCTCACCTCTCTAATGTGATACTTGGTCACGTGGTGAGTCACGCAGCAGACTGGCGACCTTCTTAAAATCACTGGTCGTTTTAAACGAAAACTAAATGTCATACCCCAGAATAACCTTTCCCGTACCACTTGGGATGTGCCCGCCATCAGTTGAGAACTGCGGTACTGCTGCATACACCAATTACACTGGCAGATCAAACCTAACCATATCCATCTATCTATCTATCTATCTATCTATATATATATATATATATATATATATATATATACAGCCTGCTCAGTGATGTTAAGTCTTCTTATAACATAAACAACACAACATATAAAGTTGTACGTCTTAAATTAGTGAAACGGTTATATAGGCCAGGTTCCAAATGGCCTGCTTTAGAATAATCAAACAATTTCAGGGAAGTATAAGAAAAGTAAAAGCCGAGTCTATCGGATCAAGTCCCCTTCACTGACCAGTCCGGTGTGACTCACATCTGTACATATCCCGTGACCATTATGACCAGCCACGCGCCGTGGGGAAGGGGGGGGAGTATGGTATGGACTGTCCCATTGTGATGGTGGGCGGGGCGGGTCAAGGTCGGGTTACAATGTAATGTGGGTGAGCTGTTGGCCGAAATTATGGAGGGGGTGGGGGTGTAAGGAAAAGGGCGTCAAGAAATATAAAAATGCATATTATTTGAATGTGTAGTATATAATTGGTGTACATTGTGCATGAACTGAGTTTTATCTGGCAATTCGTGTACACAACCCCCCCTCCCAAGCGCATAATGCATCCTAGTTAGCTATATACAAGATACACAGGTCTGAAATCTAATGTAACATAATGTCTAATTTCGCAATCACACAATCATGTATGTTATTGACAGTACTGTTTAGGAGAGACGAAATAACAACAGTAAAAGCATCAACAGAACAGAAACAATGGGTCGGACAGAAGAAAAAGAAGCTTGGAATTGTTAATACACCTGAAGGTAGGCATGCTTAACTATAACTAGATCTAAAAATAGAAGGGATTAAATGTTTGTGAATTACATACAGACGGCTTTCTGTTTCCTCCCTCTCTTTCACTCTCTAACTCTCTCTCTCGATAAATGGAGGGAGGAGGGGGGTTAAAGTAACAGACCAACAGAACAAACAAAAAGATGACTGGATGGGGTGAGTGCACGTGACATGAACATGATGAAATCCACACAGGTAGAACATATTCAATCACACAGAGGTCAAGACGAAGAGGCCAATATACAAACAGACCAACAGACGAGTAGGTGGAGTAAGTACAATAAAAAACAAACCAAGTATAAAACTTAACCATTCTATTAAAGACTACCCTTCACTCCCGGTTCCTCACAATGAGAAAGAGCGGGTAAGATGGTATCGGGCGCTAAATGGGAAGACAAAGCGTTTTGTTTTCGGCAACATGGAGCAGATGAGAACTGGCACCTGGCAATGTTGGTTACCTTCATTCACCTTTTTTTTTTCTCATTTCACTGTCTTTAGACCGTACCTGGTGCATGCTTATACATGTGTGTTTGGTGATCAATGTGTGTTTAGGTGCCGTGTATGTGTGTTTAGGTGCCGTGTATGTGTGTTTGGTGATAAATGTGTATGTGTGTTTATGTGCCGTGTACGTGTGTTTAGTGATAAATGTGTGTGTGTGTTTAGGTGCCGGGTATGTGTGTTTAGGTGCCGGGTATGTGTGTTTGGTGATCAATGTGTGTGTGTGTTTAGGTGCCGGGTATGTGTGTTTGGTGATCAATGTGTGTGTGTGTGTGTTTAGGTGCCGGGTATGTGTGTTTGGTGATCAATGTGTGTTTAGGTGCCGTGTGTGTGTGTGTTTAGGTGCCGTGTGTGTGTGTTTAGGTGCCGTGTGTGTGTGTTTAGGTGCCGTGTATGTGTGTTTAGGTGCCGTGTATGTGTGTTTAGGTGCCGTGTATTGTGTTTAGGTGCCGTGTGTGTGTGTTTAGGGGCGTGTGTGTGTGTTTAGGTGCCGTGTGTGTGTGTTTAGGTGCCGTGTATGTGTGTTTAGGTGCCGTGTTGTGTGTTTAGGTGCCGTGTATGTGTTTAGGTGCCGTGTATGTGTGTTTAGGTGCCGTGTATGTGTGTTTAGGTGCCGTGTTGTGTGTTTAGGTGCCGTGTGTGTGTGTTTAGGTGCCGTGTTGTGTGTTTAGGAGCCGTGTGTGTGTGTTTAGGTGCCGTGTTGTGTGTGTTTAGGTGCCGTGTATGTGTGTTTAGGTGCCGTGTATGTGTGTTTAGGTGCCGTGTATGTGTTTTAGGTGCGGGTGATGTGTGTTTGGTGATCAATGTGTGTGTGTGTGTTTAGGTGCCGGTGATGTGTGCCTATGTGTGTTGTGTTTAGTTGCCGTGAATGTGTGTTTAGGTGCCGGGTATGTGTGTTTAGGTGCCGGGTGATGTGTGTTTGGTGATCAATGTGTGTGTGTGTTTAGGTGCCGGTGATGTGTGCCTTTGGTGATCACTGTGTGTGTGTGTGTTTAGGTGCGGGTGTATGTGTGTTTGGTGATCAATGTGTGTGTGTGTGTTTAGGTGCCGGGTATGTGTGTTTGGTGATCAATGTGTGTGTGTGTTTAGGTGCGGTGATGTGTGCCTACAGCACTGTGTGTGTGTGTTTAGGTGATGTGTGCAATGTGTGTGTGTGTGTGTTTAGGTGCCGGTATGTGTGTGTTTGGTGATCAATGTGTGTGTGTGTTTAGGTGCCGGGTGATGTGTGCCTACAGCACTGTGTGGGTGTGTTTAGGTGCGGGTGATGTGTGCCTACAGCACTGTGTGTGTGTGTTTAGGTGCGGGTGATGTGTGCCTACAGCACTGTGTGTGTGTGTGTTTAGGTGCGGGTGATGTGTTCCTACAGCACTGTGTGTGTGTGTTTAGGTGCGGGTGATGTGTGCCTACAGCACTGTGTATTGTTCAGTTTGAACTTTGAGCCGCCACATACATCTCTAAAAGACTTTAAATACAAACTGTATACACCGGCAATATGTGTGTATGTGTCCATGTGGGTGTGTGTATGATGCGGCAATGTGTGTGTGTGTATGATGCGATACAACAACAGACGACATCAAAAGTAGCGCTAGACCAGCGAGTCTCAATCTGTTTCACTCAAAGTATGTCTGTGGGTACCTCCACACGGCGGGTACCTCCACACGATACTTGTACGAATAAATGTACTGAATTTTACAATCGAATGCGCTTACCTTTCTAATACGATACTTGGTCACGTGGTGGTTTGATGATTAGTCACGCAACCTTCTTCAAATT
This sequence comes from Bulinus truncatus, assembly GCA_021962125.1. NCBI lineage: Eukaryota > Metazoa > Mollusca > Gastropoda > Planorbidae > Bulinus > Bulinus truncatus. The sequence goes on along the minus strand of JAGDYQ010000047.1, from coordinate 4,236,426 downwards.
CTTGGTTGTTTTATATGTCGCTGAGTAACTTTTCCCATATCCCTTGGGGTACACTACCACCTCGGTGACAAACAGTGTAGCAATGTACAAGTTGAATACAAATCCAGTTGCAGTGCTATGTTCTTGTTCAATGTCTTTAATAGCGGAAGGAATATCTGCGATAGTTCTGTAACGAACAACTGATAGTCTCAACAAATGTTTAATAGCAAGAAATTTGAGTAGGTATCTGTAGTAGCTGATAGTCATAACAATAGTTTAAGGGCGAGAAATTTTAGTGTGTATCTGTTGTAACTGATAGTCATGCCTTTGAACAAAAGGTAAGTATGATATTCTTTAAATTGACCTATGTCCGAGTATGATGTTCTATAAATTTACCTATGTCTGCGTATGACGTTTTATAAATTGACCTTTGTCCGAGTGTGATGTTCTATAAATTGACCTATGTCCGAGTATGATGTTATATAAATTGACCTCTGTCCGAGTATGATGTTCTATAAATTGACCTATGTCCGAGTATGATGTTTTACAAATTGACCTTTGTCCGAGTATGATGTTCTATAAATTGACCTATGTCCGAGTATGATGTTCTATAAATTTACCTATGTCTGCGTATGACGTTTCATAAATTGACCTTTGTCCGAGTGTGATGTTCTATAAATTGACCTATGTCCGAGTATGATGTTCTATAAATTGACCTATGCCTGAGTATGATGTTCTATAAATTGACCTTTGTCCGAGTATGATGTTCTATAAATTGACCTTTGTCCGAGTATGATGTTCTATAAATTGACCTATGTCCGAGTATGATGTTCTATAAATTGACCTATGTCCGAGTATGATGTTCTATAAATTGACCTATGTCCGAGTATGATGTTTTATAAATTGACCTTTGTCCGAGTATGATGTTCTATAAATTGACCTTTGTCCGAGTATGATGTTCTATAAATTGACCTATGTCCGAGTATGATGTTCTATAAATTTACCTATGTCTGCGTATGACGTTTTATAAATTGACCTTTGTCCGAGTGTGATGTTCTATAAATTGACCTTTGTCCGAGTATGATGTTCTATTAATTGTCCTATGTCCGAGTATGATATTCTATAAATTGACCTATGTCCAAGAATGGTGTTCTATAAAGTGCCCGATGTACGAGTACGATGTTCTATAAATTGACCTATGTCCGAGAATGATGTTCTATAAGTTGACCTATGTCCAAGAATGGTGTTCTGAAAGATGACCTGTGTGCAAGTCAGTGAAAAGAACAGTGGGTGTAGTCCCAGAGTGACAGTTATATTTAGATCAGCAACTGATATTGACATAAAGTCACGTGACTACCAATCAAATACCGTCTGATCATATGACACCAGCACTCCCGAAGAAAAAGATATCAATTAATACACCAAACGTGAACTGTAAGAAAATTATAGATTTGAATGGGGGGGGGGGTGATTTTATTGAACAGAATTAACGTCTCCATCTTAGACAACATTAATCTGTATTTCTATGAGGCTTAAAAAAATTTATTTCTACTGCATGTTGGTAGACATAAATCTTAATGAATTAATACTCAGCAGCAGATGACTCAAAATACTATGCCATGTCTTGCACAAAGAACTTTGTACGTTAATGGTAATTCTAGGGCTATAACAAAGTGTACAATCTGCGGTCATGGGAAAAAGCGCTAATAAAGCTGCCAGTTTACCAATGAGGGGGGCCACTCCCACTCTGACCACACTCATCTGTTAAATCATTTCAGCTATGTGCCCCTGGTGGGTGCTTTCCTTTATGGCCGGAGAAATTAATGTCCCAAAAAAATGCCCACCTCCCCCGGCCAGTTTGCCTATCCATAAGAACAGCTCTGACAATAACACATAACTCTGTAGTAATGGAGTTCGCCGAAGATTGACCAGTTGTGTGTATTGACAGGGCACGGCTACCGCCAGAAGATCCTGCTTCTGGTCATCTCTACAAACATGCCCTTCCCCCTCCCTCCTGATCACAGACACACCTGTCAGGTGCTAAGCCATTCAAGTAATTCACGGTACTCGGGGGGGGGGGGTGACTTGACATATGTACGGGTTGCTCCCCCTTTACAATAGCCACGGGTCAAGGGCCCAGGAATAGCTGGTGGCGGGAGAGACGTAACATACCTATGTTCGGGTTGCTCCCCCTTAACAGTAGCCACTGGTCATGGGCCCAGGAATAGCTGGTGGCGGGGGGGGGGAGAGAGATTAGAAGTGAACCACTGCCCATGTATAGTAATAAATGACGATCGTTCATTTGTCAAAGTAAAGTCATTACAACTGATAGTACACCATCTTCCACTCCTCTGCGCCCTAAACCCACGCTATTTATGTTTAAATCAACTTTACAAAAATAGAAACCTCCAGTCCAGTGTTTGGTAAATTACCCCACTTTTTTTTTTGTTTGGCCCAACGTTGGTCCTATGGAGATAACTCTAATAATCAGCATGACAACAAAAATGAATTATCTCCCCTGTGGACCATCATTAATCCAGCTCTTCCAAGCACAATGTGACACAAAGCAAAAAAACAACAACTATTTCTGACCTTATTGTTGTTTCAAATACAAACACAAACATATCCTTAAAATAAATGGATGTCTAAAATAATCAACAGAGGCCACCAAAAAAGCTCCCAATGAAAAGAGCATCGGATGAGAGATCTACATGTATCTTTAATAATCAGTTAATGAAATGGAGTGGGAACCTGTCAACATATTGTTAGTCAATAAATGTTGCTTTGACTATTTGTCATTTTTCCTGAAGTTTAGCATTATCAAAGACACTTAATGACATATAGTTTACATGGTCAAAAATATACAGTTACTGATCCAGTCGCTATAAAAGTTTTCAGGTTAACATGGGTATCTGACAGGTCCTTACAAGTAACAAGGACTTAACATTAACTCAAGCCACAAATAACAGAAATTAAAATTTAATTATTACCAGATACAAAGTATCAAGATCACAGAACAGTATATTAAAAGTCCTCAGAAAAAAAAAAAACTTTAATAAAGAGGTGTTGAGTAAAATCTTGATTCCAATGTGGGGTTTATTTTTCTATAACACAGTCATTGTCTCTCTGAATAGTGGGCCCTTGGCAGCTGTATCATAACCAGGCAGGGGCAGATACAGGAGTTAAACTTGGTCAGCACTTAATTTGCCACCAGCACAGAGCAGCAATTTCATCATTTAAGTACTTTTTATAAAAGAAATGAGTTTGCATTCTTCTTTTAATTGAACTTAAGTGTACCTTTTATTAATATCTTTTAAAAGAAAGAAATGTCTTATCTTTGATTAAACTGCTTTAATCCTTCAATATATAATTAGTAAAGTGTAAGGTTGTGTCTTTTTAACAGTGTCTTCTGCATTACAGGCACTACGTCTACAGTCTACAGCTGAAATGGAGTCGTCTTACTCTTAAACATAAAAATTCAGTTTTATCTAATGTTTTTCATTAAATTTAATTAGTCATTTAGAATATATTCTGGCTAGTTGTTAATAAATATTAAAACGAAATGATTTTACTCTTTTCTTTTATAACCTTCCCCACAAAGTAACAAAAATAAAAGTTAAAATAGCAATAACGACAAGATTGAGGAATCGTGACGACTTAGTCTTAGTTTGAATCATTCAATGAAAGAAACAATAAGAATTATAAGAAGCTATTCTTTTAATGTCTTACCTTTATTCATAGTCCCTAAATATAAGGCGAAGATAGATTTTTCCAAGCTAGGAATTATCTTGTGAACAATTTTATTATATCTTTCAATATTAGTTTAACAACAATTAAATTAGCCGCCGACACTACCATCATTAAAACAAGCCATTCGGTTGTAAACAAAACATTGCAGTTTTTCTAGAAAATGTGAGTCAAAAAATCTAATGATTTGTATTGTGATTCTTTGATAACGAAAAGCTTTTATATATTAGAATAAAGTCATTTTACATTATTTTTAAATGCATATATACATTTTTTTATAATTTTTCTAGCTTAGAAGTAGTGTAGAAAATATCTTACAAAATTATTTTTTGTAAGTTTTTTTTTTTCTGGCAGAAGCAGACGGGAAAGAAAAATATTGTTTCGCATTTAAATGACCAACAAACAACATGTACGCATATACACAATCATGAGTTTTTATATTATTTTTATTGTGTAAAAGCCTTTCTCTTCGTTGGTACAGATTGAGAATATCCACTCGTTTTTCTAGTTGAGGACTATGATATTTTTCTTCATTAAAGTGTGCGTTTGCACTAAGAATTAATTTACTTATTTAGGTCAGCAGCTGATACTGTCACATGACTGACTTTTATCAAAAAAGGTATTTTGGTTTATTACATGTTATATTCGTCTCATTAGATTAAAAGAAAGCCACTGAAGGATGCTATATACTAACTAAATATGCATTAACAACTATCATTAAAGTGCTTTTTTTACAAATTCATATCTGGAATTTAAAAAAAAATACGGATTAGTTATCTGTAGAAGGCCAAGAAGCTCAACTTCTCTCAAGACCATATAAGTCAATTTAAATAGTCATGACTGATGAATCCGATTGGGTAAAAGATCATATCTATGTAAGTACCATTATATTCAATTTGTAAATTGATAAGTCCTTAAATTTCTGAGAGTTGTCGCATGGCTCATTCATCAGTAGTTATTAGACATTATGCCAATGTCATGTCATCATGTGTTATTGTCCTTAATTTTAGACATCTATCATTCTATGATTTTAATTTTATTATAAACCGATGAACCCGTTCTATCAATCTATTATTATTCTTTATCATACCTGCCAGGTCTTACACAGATGCCACTCTTTAATATTGAATAATATTATCTACCTTTCTTAAAACTTTTCCATCTTTTCCTTTTTTTTAACTTAAGAGTAAGATTAATCGTACTGTACTGTAAGATTATAAAGATATGCCAGATGATGATGAGGTTGTTAACCTGATCATTGTCAGGCAGGTTAAAGACTAGGGGTGGGCAAGCTTTCTGAATTGCAGGCCACAGTGGGTCTTAAATTTGATAGAAGGGCTGGACCAAGAGCGGATGAGTGTAGTCAGTGCATTTTTTTGTGCCGGTACGCACCGGTACGGCGTACCTAGCACCTTTTTCAATGTGGGGAAAAAATATTACTTTTCTTGTATTCTAACGTGTATTATTCATTTATTGTATTATTAATCTGTTAAAATTGAATTATTGTCAAATTGCACGCTATAAGGATTAAAATATAAAATGCGAAACTGCGAACTCTTAGTTAAAAGTTAGGCAATCCATCACTGAGTACCAGCACCTATTTTTTTTTACAAAAAAAAGCACTGAGTCATTGCAACCTCTGGTAGTAATTACAAACCTATAGTGAAACAAAGAAGTTTTTTCCTTACTGGGACTTTATATGATAAGAAAATTGCCTTTTGGACTTTAAAGTTGAATAGTTTTCCTAGCCTTCAGAGAGAAAATTTGATTAAAAATATTAGTTTCCAGTGTATGATAGGTTCCCTGTAGAATAAGATGTATTGTGACATTATAGTGTCTACTTTTTTGGCTATGTTTTTCCATTGACTTTCCTCATAAAATACTATTAGTGCAAACACTGATTTAAAAAACAAAAGTTTTGTGATGTGATGGTTTAGAATAGCATTAAGTATTTAAGCCTGTTGACTATGTATGAACGATTGGGCCTGTGCATTCAATTTCAAGTACATTTAATTAATATGAATTTATAAAATAAACCTCTTTTTTTTTTCTAATTTTTGCCCCTGATCCAACCCTTCTGTATTTTATGAACCCATTAACATCAGCTTTAAAAATACGAGGACATCCCTGGTCTGGAACCTATTTGTTTCACTAATTATTCAATAAAATGTGTGCATGTCTTCTACACACAATAGTCATGGTGTCATAAGTATGTATTGTTATTTTGTCTTTTTTCTTTCCTTTCATAACAGGTTCCTGTTCTTGGTGTTATTGCACTAGTTATTGGACTTGTATTTATTGTCTACTTGCTTTGCAGAAAAAGAATGTAAGTTGGTTTTTTTTTAATATGTATGTAAGAATTAAATTTTTTCAGAACTATTTTTTTTAATATGTATGTAAGAATTAATTTTTTTCAGAACTATTTTTTTTAATATGTATGTAAGAATTAAATTTTTTTCAGAACTATTTTTTTAATATGTATGTAAGAATTAAATTTTTTTCAGAACTATTTTTTTTAATATGTATGTAAGAATTAAATTTTTTTCAGAACTATTTTTTTAATATGTATGTAAGAATTAAATTTTTTCAGAACAATTTTTTTTTTCTAATTTTAAAAAGAAAAATATTTCTTCTTGTTTGTCCTTCTTTGTGTTTCATGAGAAATGCAAATGTTTTCAATAATTAAAAAAAAAAAAAAATTATTTACTTCACTAAGCAACAAGATCATCTAGTAGTCACCTTATTGAGCCTATATAGCAAAAGACAAAAACTATAATTTGTTATTCCTAATTTTACCAGGGTTAATAGCCAGAAATTCACAATAATCAAACAATAAATGTCACAGTCAACTTCCAGAATTCTAAATTACTTTAAATCCTAAAATTATTAAAAATTGGATTTTTTAATATTTAATTCTAAATGCATCAGTGCAAACTACACATTTGTAAGAAATAAATATGCTGTATTCATAGATCGTTTTTGTCCATATAGAATTTTTCATAGATGGTGGGAATATACCAGAGGCTCTACATAGCTTTCATATTCACTAGTAATAGTGTTTAATGCTGTAAGGCACAATGCAAGAATCAGAGGAACAAATATAACAAACATTTAGCTGAAAATGCAAAAACCTAGCCAATCAAGTGGACATGTTAATGATTGCGAGCTCAGTAATAGATCAAGAGTCAATAGCTTACACGTAAAGAGACTTCAAAAGACTCTGTCTATATATTATCTGGCCAGGAACTTTTAACTAGAGCTTTACATTTCTTGGTGTTATATTTTATCAGAAAATCAAAACCCATCAAAATTACTATATCAGTTAAGTCACTTAACATCAGGGAAGAAAAATAGTGCTGTTTTTTTGTTTATAGTATTAACAGTTTGTTGTGCCTTATAAATACATTCATCATTTTATTAGTTTGTTGTGCCTTAGAAATACGTTCATCATTTTATCAGTTGGTTGTGCCTTATAAATACATTCATCATATTATCATTTAAAACTTAACACTTTTCTTCTTCTTCCTTTAATTTTCAGTCTAAATTTATTTTTTTTTGGAAATTTAAATCTCACATCATGCAATATATAGCATTAATTGAATTGTTATCTTCTGCATATCATGTGTCACCCTGTACCTCATCACGCTAAAAACTGTATTTTCTTTATTTTCCCGTTTCAAAAGAGTAAAAAGGAAATAATTCATTCACAGTCATCATCTTATCATGCTCTAAATTTGTTATCTCCAACTTATGTCACCATTGACAATCAGCATTAAACCCTATCACTCGGTTTGGTTTTTTAAATACATTGTAATTGGGTAGTAGCATTTTCTAATTGCTGATTATGAATATGTAAAATGTTTTGATTTGAATAGAATGCCTATTTTGGTGTGAACATTGCTGGGAGGGGGGGGGTTTGTTGCATTTTTGTTTGCCCATAATTAATCATTCTGTTCTAAAGTTTATTTATTGAATGCAGACCATTGGACTTAAATTGAATGCAGGCTACTGGACTTAAATTGAATGCAGACTACTGGACTTAAATTGAATGCAGGCTACTGGACTTAAATTGAATGCAGACTACTGGACTTAAATTGAATGCAGACTACTGGACTTAAATTGAATGCAGACTACTGGACTTAAATTGAATGCAGACTACTGGACTTAAATTGAATGCAGGCTACTGGACTTAAATTGAATGCAGACTACTGGACTTAAATTGAATGCAGACTACTGGACTTAAATTGAATGCAGACTAATGGACTTAAATTGAATGCAGACTACTGGACTTAAATTGAATGCAGACCACTGGACTTAAATTGAATACCTTAGTCATCAACTGTCTTAGATTTTTAGTCTTTTTTTATTTTTAATGAGAAGTATTTTTTTTGACAAAGCAGTGATAAACATAATGTCAGAGTTTATAAAGATTATATCGGGATTAATGTCGGAGTTCATAAAATGTCGGAGTTCATAAAGATTATATCAGGATTATAAAGGAATTGAAAATATTACATGTTCCATTCAGCACAAAATGTTAACTACATTCAATAGTTTTTGAAGTGCTTGTCCAATCAATACAATCTTTATTTTTTTTATTTTGTACTCATTACTCATATTCCTGATACTATAATAATCTGTGTTATTTTCAGATGTTTAAACTGTTGTAATATTTCTGCCAGGCTTCGTAGTCGAGATTATGTTTATAAAAGACTAGAGCATGAAGCACAACTGGTAGAGCAAATGAATATGGAAAGAGAAACGAGACAGAGCATTGTAAGAGGTGAGAAACAAAATGAGGATGTAATTTATAACCTGGTTTCTGCTAAAATTGTGTTACTTTTATGCTTAAATACCTATTTTTATATTAAATGTTTTCACCTTATGAAAAACCCTACCTATATTTTACCATTCTAATTTATTATTATTGTTTTCACTTTATACATCTTTCTCGATTTCCTTTTTATGCATGCCAATTTCAGTGAAATAACTTAATCTCAATGAATGAGAATGTTTTTTATCTGAGATCAGTTGGCTGGTATTGTGAGAGATTCTCTTATATAACTGAAATTTATCAAATGGATTAATGGTTTATAGACGCATTGTTTTACTACTGTTAGTCATGTTATAAACTATGTTTGGAAGAAATCTCAGAAAGCCGTGTCTGGCATTTTACAATTCAGAAGGCAGTGCATTGGTGATTATGGGCTCACTATAAGATCAGAAGGTTGTAGCTTACACCATAGACAGACTTCAAAGGTTGTAGCTTACACCATAGACAGACTTCAAAAGATTCAGTTTGCTCATATTACATGAAACTGGATTAAATTAACATTTAAGCTATTTTTAAGCATGTTTAAGCTATATGTTTACTTGTTTCTTTTTTTTATAAATAAGTATTTTTTTTACAATTTTTACACTTTTCTAAGGCTATAGCGTCAAATGTATAAAAGTATAAAGAATTATTTAGCAACTCTTAACAACATCATAAAGAAGCAACCAGTTACATACTTCAACGTCTTACAATGTTGCCCTAATTAGTTCCTCATCTGACAAATGGCTTTGGAATTTTTTTCTTCTCTTTCAAGACCCAAATAATTCTGTTCATGGTCTTATTAAGATTTCTAAATGATGAAGAATGCAAAGTACAGAATATATTTCACTTTGGCAAATTGTTTCAATTGTAATACCAAAATGTAAAAAGGATTTCAAATTTGTAACCCCATTTACGGTAACTGCTAATATATGACATAGGAAATAAAATTTTTTTTAAAAATTAACAGCGAAAGATTCTAAAATATCCAACTAAAGTTTCTTTAATTGCTTTTTAAAAATGCCATTTATTTAGTAGAGCAGCTTTGCCCAACTACTTTATAAACAGCTAAAAAAATGTTTTGTGTTTAAAAAAATTTCCTTTCATTTCACTCCATCCATTCTGTTGTTTTTATCACCGTCAGCTGAGGATTATTTTTGAATGATATGAACAGCAGGATTCCCTCTCAGCCTCTTGGTTCGGAAGCTTTTAAATAAATCAATGTGGCTTTGTAAAATGGTTGAAAAATTATTCACCATCATATTAATTGGTCTTCAGTAATTCCTCTTTCATGTTTGTAAATTTCACACATAAGCCCAATAGATCTCCATTCAAGAAAAGTAATTTTGTTAATAGCTTTTTTTTTTATCTCCTATTTCTTTTGATATAATTCTGCTTCTGACCTAATTTGTCTCCTATCACATTTTGCTAGCTTTTAAAACTATCATTATATTTTTAAAAAAGACAATTTATTTATATCTGTCCTAAAAAGTAAAGAATTATTTTTCAAACTTTTTACCAACACTTCTGATTTTTAATTCTTCACTATTCAAATATTGACTTTTCATTTAGTCACCATAGTGGTTACCATTAATTATAATTTAGTCACCATAGTGGTTACCATTAATTATAATTTAGTCACCATAGTGGTTACCATTAATTATAATTTAGTCACCATAGTGGTTACCATTCATTATAATTTAGTCACCATAGTGGTTACCATTCATTATAATTTAGCTCTGGGGCGTAATTCATCCATCACGGAGTCTAAATCTAAACCATTAGCTGGGTGGTGTAGCCCAATACACATGATGTGTGTGGATTGTGGTTCAACTCATGTGTATTGGGCTACACCACCCAGCCAATGGTTTAGATTTAGACTCTGTGATTCACTTGAATCATTCTATTAGCTTGTCACTGGATTTATGTCATCTAGTTTTCTGATAGTCGAAAAATATTTTATAGAAATATTATTTATTTTCTAATGTATTTACAGATGCTGTTTACATGAACTGCCAGTACTACTTGCGGTCACACCCAAACTACAAGACAGTGAAACAATTGAATGAGCTGGGTCAGTATGTGGTTTATAAATGCAATGGCAACTTTTGAATATTGTTTCTTTATGTCTTGTATGTAGCTTCATTTTTTTTTTCTAAATGGCATACGATCTAACTCTTAAACTGTCTTAACTGTATCCATTAGACCTAGCACAGAAATTAACTGTCTTATAAGTGTAAACATAGTGTATCAATTCATTAGACCTAGCACAGAAATAATGGCAACGATTTAACTCCCTTTAACTGTCTTATAAGTGTAAAAAAAGTGTATCAATTCATTAGACCTAGCACAGAAATAATGGTCTGTTTTTATTCTCTTAAAATTCTTCCAGTGGATAACTTAGTAACTGAAAAAGATTTCTTTTGTCATAAGTGATATTTTCTGTTTTGTAATGCATTAACAAAGTGATTGAATTTCGGCCTTATATAAAATGATTTTTTAATGTAAAACAGGTAGCAGGATAGACAAGCATTGGTTCATTGTAGTGGATGTTCGGGCTAATCAGGAGCGGATGCTCAGTTGTGTGCCATACAATTCTAAAATGTCGGTGCCGTTCACAAAAGCCACTTGCAAAACTATGAAAGATCTTTTTACACTTTTACAGGTAATTTAAAGTTTTGTTTTCTTATTTTCTTTATCGGCAACTGAACCAGGGCATTCCTTAAGCTCGTTTACATTGAACAGGACTTGCACCAGATTATGTGATGAAAGAGGCCCAAAAACAATGGATTCATTGAATTCTTTTATGGAGATTTTAAAACAATATTGCAAATAACTGATGGATGGGCTCATTAAATTTGTTCTGAGTGTGGGCCTAATGAATATCATGTCATCTCTAACTTTTAAATATGCAGCTCAAGTAAAAATACTTGAATTTGCAATACAGGAACACACAAAAAGATGTATAGACAGTGCTTTGAAATATAAATATTTGCAGGTTATTAAGTGCTCTGAGTAAATAACAATGTACTGATGAGAATGTGATGAGAAGTTATTGGTGTATATTTTTTAGAACAATTACTTTTTAATTTAACGGATAGCAGCATAAACATAAACTTTATTAGGGCTAATCAAATATAAAACATAAACTTTATTAGTTCTAATCAAATATAAAACAAACTTTATTAGGGCTAATCAAATATAAAACAAAAACTTTATTAGGGCTAATCAAATATAAATCAAACTTTATTAGGTCTAATCAAATATAAAACATAAACTTTATTAGGTCTAATCAAATATAAAACATAAACTTTATTAGGTCTCATCAAATATAAAACATAAACTTTATTAGGTCTCATCAAATATAAAACATAAACTTTATTCGGTCTCATCAAATATAAAACATAAACTTTATTCGGTCTAATCAAATATAAAACATAAACTTTATTCGGTCTAATCAAATATAAATTTGTGATCAATGTCATTTTATTGTTCTTTGTCTGCCAGCACCCACATATACTACAAGTACTTGACTTTGATTTTGCCGTTGAACAGAACCTCGTGTTTGTAGTGCAGCCCATAGCAATACAAGGATCTCTGAAAGATCTCATTTACCAGGTTTGTTTCTGTCCATAGACTGTTCACTGAAAGTTAATTGATCTTGTGCTACATGTAGTAAATTTATGAATCATTCTTGTTCTGTAAACTATAACTGTGACAATTACTTTCTATACAGTGTCGCTACACAGAAAGCTGGTACAACAAATACAGTCACAAGCACAAAGGGCTGTCTTTAGAAAATATACAGGTGTATGGGAAACAAATTCTCTCTGTAAGTATGGAACACAGTTGCGGTATTGAAAACTTGATTCAACTGAGTATCTGGGCTAATGTTCCATGATGTCTGTCTCTCTCTGTGCAACCTATCACTCAGTAGTTTATTTAGATACAGAGTAACCAGAGAGAACCAAAATGGAGTTTGTCACTATCAGTAACTTTAATTTGACACCTTTATATGCTGCGCCCAGAGACAGGTCACACACACTCTCTCTCTCTCCCCCTCCCCCCTTCAACTCACCATAGCTTTGCCACTGTTGTGGTCACCGAGGACTTACACAAGTGGACCATAAAATTTGGGCTCTCCACTCAAAATAGTTGTCAATTTTCAGTGTTATAAAACCTTATGATCCTAACCAAGCTGAAGAAAACATTAGCCTTTCACCTACTTATTTATTTCATGCTGACATTGTAGCTCCAAACTTGGATAGGCCATGGCCATATAAATAAGCTCATATTCATCATGTGTGACACATAAAAAATGTAAATATTTTATTAGGCAAAGTAAAAATATCTTTTATTTTTCCCAGGGTATGCTGTACTTAGAAGAAAAAGGTTTTCCTCCAAACGGTAACATACAGTCTGGAAATATACTGATGGTGGAAGGTATTTGCAGGTAAATAGGTTAACTGACTACATTACCATGAATAATTTGATTGCACACTACACAATTTTTATTTTTGGCCATTCCTTTTGTTGGAACTAAATGTGATTATTTTTTTATTTGGTTTTGAATTCTTATCTTTATGTTTGTTTACTCTCTGTGTTTATAGCACTTTATTTATTATATTTATAATGTATTTATAATGTATTTATATTTTAATGTATTGATTTATTTCATAATTGGCTGCTAAATGAAGAGCAACATCTTTATGTTTTATGTGATTTTTTTACTTGTTTATGAAAAAATCTGCTGTATTATAATTTCAGACTGGCCGGTTATGAAAACAGTTTCCTGGCCAACACGTCTCGTGTGTACACATTGGTGAAAAAGAAATTGAAAGATGACAACAAACACGCCTTGGACTCGCTTTGTTTTGGTAACTTCTTATTACATGTATTTACTTTTTGAATCATTTTGTAATTTGAAAGAATAAAGGAATTTAGAAGTGGTTATTTAAACTTATGTCACAGACACTGAGTTAGGTTTAGGTTTAGCTGGTGTTTAAATATATTTATGACTAAAGTAAAAAAAAGAGCAAAAATATATTGTTAGTTTTAAAGAGAAAGGGGTTGGAGGGGCAGGGGGGAAATCATTCTTTGATCTAACTTCATGAGTCTTGTCTTGTTTGTTGGTTTCCATTAACTCAATATATCAAACAGTTTATGGAATATTTTCTCGTCAGGTCATTTGTTGTATGAAATGGCTTTTGGTTGTGAACTTCAGTCTGCACATCCAGAGCCACAACATTTGGTGGGTCAGGCTCATCCTCGGGTTGTGGAGGTAAATATCTTGATGGTTCAACCATCCTGTACATGCAGAAAAGAAAACCTTCCCATTAGCATACTGATGTATATTTTTTGATAACCATCGAAAATGTTCAATTGTTTTAATACATGTACCAGATTTCTTTCTGTTTCTTTTTTTATTATTTTATTTAAGAAATCTTTTTTTTTATTTTTCAATTCATAAATAAATTATACTCTTGTGTTTTTCAATTCATAAATAAATTATACTCTTGTGTTTTTCAGGTCCTAAACTTTATCTTTGAAAATGAAACCCAAAAATATCCAACGGTCAAAGAGGTGAAACAATTTCTTTAATTTTGAATATAACACAAGTGCATTTCATCTTATCACATTTATTTAATGTTTAACGTTTTATTATTACGCCTTGTTATAATGTTTGGCTTCATGCATATAGTTAGAAAGATGAAAAACATACATTACATAAACAGTGGTTTGATATGTTTTCATTGAATTCGACTTACAGATCAACCTTCATCCCTTTTTTATGTATGTCAAGCTTCCAGAAATTGAAAAATATAACCCTGTCAAAGTAAGTCAACGATGCGTTAAATTTTTGTAATTTGCAAAAAAAACATGCCACTAAGTTGGTTTTTTTACTGTTATCTTGTCTGCTCCATGTATATTGGATAACTATCTTTTTTTTACTGTTATCTTGTCTGCTCCTTGGATATATTTGGATAACTATCTTTTTTTTTACTGTTATCTTGTCTGCTCCTTGTATATATTTGGATAACTATCTTTTTTTTACTGTTATCTTGTCTGCTCCTTGTATATATTTGGATAACTATCTTATTTTTTATGAAATGGGAGAAAAAGTAAATATTTTTATCAGCAACTCTCTGTTGCGTCAGAGACCCAGTGAAAGTTCTTATTTACCAATGGCAGCTGAGCTATGTTTTTTTACTTGATGAACTGTTTTATTTCCTGGAAAAGTTTTCTTTTATATTTATATATAGAACAATTTATGTTTGTTTCTTTAGATCCACCTGAATGAACCCATGCTGTCCCTATTGAAATCTGTTAAAAAAGGGAAACCACTGAAGCCATCCAAATCCACAGGTCTAAGGTAATTAAGTCTGACAGCGTACACAAAATAAATTGAATTCTGCGAAAATCGAGCACAAAATACAGCCTTTGAAGCCATTTCTGAGAAATGTTTTATAAAACTTTACAACAAAAATTTATAAAATTCTTAATTAAACAAAAATTTTGTCAAAAGAATGACATTTAGATTTCCTGAACTAACATGTATAAGTGAATTAACATGTATAAGTGCATCAATCAATGAAACAAATGGTTTCTGCTGGATATTGTCATGAATTTACACCACAGAATTATGAATTTGTAACATGGCTGAACCAGTATTCTGTTTGAAAGTATTGTCTTGGGGCATTCGAAAAAAATTATAAAACTAAGAAATGGCAAAACTAAAATATTTATTAAAGCAGCTTTTTAAAATCCCTTGAACACCAAATATGTTGTGACAAAAATTTTCATTATTGTTACCAATGGTTAATGATAAATGAGTCAATAATGCATTGGTTAGGCCAAAAATACAACCTGTCCAACCATCCCACAAAATTAGATATCTGATGTCAAAATTTTTTTTTCTGATTCTACACGAGAACAAAATAAAACAATCACATTTCTTTAGTGTGCCACGAGTTTACTTAAAAAAGGCACCTCATGATTTTTTTTTTTCTCATATATCTGTAAATTTTTTAAATTGCAGAAGGAAAAGGTCAAAGGTCACTTCCACCAGCACTGCTCCACCACCACAGCAACTTCAGCAAGCTCCATTCTCATCTGGAACTGTACCAGCGCCTCCTCCACCGCCACCACAGGGAGGCCCACCTCTACCCCCTCCACCTCCTCCCCCCAGCGGAGCCCCACCTCCTCCCCCACCACCTATGCCTTCCTCATCATCAGGTAGATCGGCTCTGCTTCTTGACATCCAAAAAGGTGCGAAACTGAAGAAGGCAACGACCAATGACAGGAGTGCACCAAAAGTTTAAAGTGATCACACTGGTTACTTGAAACATCATTAGACATTTAAGAAAAGAAACTGTTTTCCTTATCAGCATTATCAATGATAGTTGTGGATATTATCAATGATAGTTGTGGATATTATCAATGATAGTTGTGGATACAGTTTGTTTGTACCCCAACCACACCGAAAGTTTTTCATTAACAGTTCCTTGAAATAGAGTTTCGCCCCTTCCTAACATTAATTGTTTCATTAAATTTTTTTCCTAGATATTAAACAGCTTTTAGTCTTTTTTAAATATGTTTAGCATGGCATGGGAAACATTAGAAGGGTTTTAGGCGTAGTTTTAATACAGTGGTGAAGTTCTATATCTGATCCATTCTCCCATATTTAAAGGAGATAAAGAATGTTAGTGCGACTAGAGACTAAATACATTTTTTGTACTGTTTGCCAAGTCAGGAACACATCTATTAATATTGTACTTCAGATTGTAAAATACTTTCAAACTGAAGTTATTTTTGTCATGACATTTTTATATTTTGTTTTTACTTTCAAGTAGCCATACTTTTTTTTATAATTCATGTACCTTTTATAATTTTTAATAAGCCATTTAGAAAAAGAATTAATTTTATAGCAATATTTATTTCATGTTTTGTACATTTTACACTTTTTGTAACCTACTGAGTAATCTATTTGATGAATATAAAAATAATTAAAAGTAGAATCCATAATCACATCCAGTCTATTTATACGTAATTTAATTGCATGCTTAATTCGTTATCAAGTGCTAGTCGATTTATTTTGTGCTTATTGTTAAAGGTTGAACCCAAAATACTTTTATGGGACATGAATGATAATATTGATTTTTTTTTACTTTGACATTATACAATATAAAATGGTTTTTCTGTGTCTGTTTTTCTAACGTTTTTATTTATTTTTGTGTGCAGAATCACAACTTACATGTGTCTCAAAAGCCCTACTGTAAAATTGTGCCATAAAAAGATTTTATGTTTGGTTATTTCACAAAATTTTTTTTTTTATCTCTGTTGAATTTTACATTGTTCTTGTTGAAACAATTTAATTTCTAAATTTACTGCAGAAGCTGTGTTCTGCAACTCAGTATATTCTTGACATGTTTTTTGTGACAAAATATATTTTTAACACCCCCTGCAACTGTCACTTCATTAGTAAATGGCATATTATTTTTTTGACACTTTGTAAATGTTATCAAAATCCTGGTGATTTACTGGTTTAATTCTGGAGGAAAATAAATAACATCATTTTTTTTTAAATATTAATTTTTTAATCTGGAGGTGAACTTTGGTGTGACTATCAATCCAGTTTTTGCTGTGACCCCTATTGTTTTATTAAGTCACAAGTAACACTCAACACATTCAAGGATCAATAACTCTGTAATAACCTGGATCAGTCAGTGGTTATGCTATCCCGACATCTGGGGGTGGAATATTATGGGTGATAATCGCTAAATTATTTAATGTGGTCAAGCGAAAAGATTTCTAAACTATTTTCTTGAGAACAATAATTGCTCATTTTAACCAGCGCATTCTAAGAATTACTGCCTACAAGTATTGTAGTGGTTTTTTTTAAACAACATTGTTGTATTCAACATTTCTTTTCTCCTTATTGTTGTCTGTGCTGATTGTTTGCTAAAAGTGAAAAATTCTAAGACTTGATCTAGTAAGGACATGGCCAACTACTGCACATTCAATTTTTGAATTCAGTTAATTTCTATTTATTCACATAAAATTCCATCATTTTGCTCTAGATCTGTCCCCCCCGGTTCTGCCCTTCTGTCAAATTTATAAACCCTTAGTGGCACATGATGGGAACAAAAATTGTCAACGCCTGGTCTAGCATCATAAAAAGCTGCCCCCCCCCTCCCGTTACTGTTGTCCATCAGATATCATGGTGATGGTTGTTTATTACTTTTGGTTGTTGTTTTACTTTATTTAAGACTGAAACAGATTTTGTTATATGACATGGCAGTACATGTATGACATTTTGTTTTATGACATGGCAGTACATGTTTGACATTTTGTTATATGACACGGCAGTACATGTATGACATTTTGTTATATGACACGGCAGTACATGTATCACGTTTTGTTATATGACATGGCAGTATTACTTTTTTTTTCATTCAAGAAAAACTTTTTAAAATAAACTTGTATAACCTTAGAATAGTTCAGATATTTTTTTACTTCTTTGTATGCATTTACAAATTAACGGTTGTTCAAAAGTCTGTTATCAGTAGTAATAAACAATGTTGATATTGACTCTGTCTCTGTTAAACAAGCAGCCATGAACAAATTTGTTGAATTATTAATGTGTGAATGTTTGAACTTGTTGTTAGAATTCCAATTGTTTGATTTCCAGGAACACTTGAGGCTGTAGTGTAATTTGTTGGTGTTTGTTTATATTTTTGTTACTTTTATTTTACTTTGATTGATATTTTTTAAGCAGGTATCTTTTCTAGATTAACATTTTTTATATTTACTGTAATATTCTTAATGTTCTGTATACATTTAGAGAGCAAAACTGTAAGAAAAAATGCAACAACAAAAAAAAGTTTATTCTTAGCCTAAGATTCTGACATACATATTTTATTTATTTTTTAATCATTTTTTCCAATGTTTGCCATTCTGTTCTTTTAACATTCCTGCATCTTTGATACAAACTTTTCATCTGTGTTATATTTTGTTTCTTGAATGAGTGATAACGGTTATGGTTTTAAATGTGTGCTACAAATGTATTGTATCATTAGTCATCTTCAATTTTAACTTCTACAAATCTTTGATATTACATGCCCCCATCCAGTCCAGTATTTATCACAATCTTGCATTTTCCCCTGTTCAGCCCCGTAGCCATGGGGGAGCACGGCGCCCCCCCCCCTCCCCCGGCTAGGTGTGGAGTGCCCCCCTCCCCCTTCCGCTTAAAAAAGAAGAAAAAGAGAAAAAAATCAAGAAAAAGTAAAGGTGCCTCCCTGATTACTTTGACCTGGCCTCGGGCCTGCCTCTGTTGAAGGTATTTGTTTGGTCATAAACTTCCTCGGCTGTTTGTTTTTTACCATATTGTGTAAATACTGTTGAATATTTTGGCATGATGTTTTGAAATAAATTTTTATTGACTGATAAAAAGAGATTTATGTTGAGTTGTTTGTCTGTTTCACAGACCTCAAATGTTAACATCATGATATATTTAACACAAGTTGTTTTGTGTGTATGTAGGACATATGGTAGGCGTTAAAAGTACCTGCATTTCTTATTCTAATTTCCAATAAGTCATCAGTATTTTTTTTTTATATTTAAGTATTTTCATTCAAACGGTTTAAATCAGACAAACATTGATATTTACATTATATTGGTGTATGGGGAGGTCCTGCACTGTGTATCTTAGGTTGGGGGAGGGGGTCCTGCACTGTGTATCTTAGGTTGGGGTGAGGGGGGTCTGAAAGTGCACTTGTTTATGTAAAAGTGTTACCATCCATAGGGCTCAATGAAATTAATAATTATGATTACAGAACGTATTAAACACATCTGGAAAACAATGAAATTAATAATTGTGATTACAGAACGTATTAAACACATCTGAAAAACAATGAAATTAATAATTGTGATTACAGAACGTATTAAACACATCTGAAAAACAATGAAATTAATAATTGTGATTACAGAACGTATTAAACACATCTGAAAAACAATGAAATTAATAATTGTGATTACAGAACGTATTAAACACATCTGGAAAACAAAAAAAAAGGCCGAAACTCTAGACATATAGAATTTGTAACAAAATTTGTCCTGGATTAATAAAGAAAAATAACGTTGTTAATGTAACTGTATTGTATTATTTTTAATATTATGTTTGTTGATCGGACTTTCCCACAATGACAGGCCCTAAGTCCTGTATGATGACCACCTTGACATGACCTAATTATAGGTCGGATACGTTCTTAAAGCTCTTTACAGAGAGTTAGGAACTAAGAGAGTCTGTTCACCATATAATTTACCAGCACCGTAAATCATGTATTTGTATGTCAACATAAATCAGCTAATAGCAGATCATTGCTTTTAATTATGTTTGTGTTTCATTGAGCTGTGGGTATATGTACACATATCGTCTGTGGTTGTGTGTTTGTGTACAGTGGGTTGTGTGTTTGTGTACAGTGGGTTGTGTGTTTGTGTACAGTGGGTTGTTGTTGTGGTTGGTTGGTAGGTAGTTGAACTTTATTTTCAACATTCTAAAAGTGCATGGGAAATGTCTTTTCAATGAACTGCTTATTAAAAACTGTGATCATTAACGAGATAAAAACATATGAAATTACGGTGAAACAAATAATCTTCAATGAAATATTTGGTTTAATATTTATTAAAGAGTAAAAATAAACATTTCGAAAAAAACTCGTAATTAATTTGAAAAAGAAAATCATTGGTTCGAACAGTTCCGAGTGTTCTCGTAGCTTATAGTCTTGTATTTTTATACAAGTGTTAATGGTGCTGAATATTCTATGCTATGGAAATCTACAGAACAGAGATAGCATTACAGTAAGTTAACTAAAGGATGTGATTGATAAATGTACGAGAAGTTTGTTTTAGAATGAATCTTATATTACTACTGTGTAGTTTGTGTGTGTTCAGACAGACAGACATACGGATACGTGTACAGTTTAGACTGCTAAACAGACGAGTAGACAGATTAATACTTTAACTAGAGGAAAGAGACTGACAGAAGACAGACAGGCAGAACGACATGTAGCCAGACGTATGGACAGACATACTGACAGAAAGACAGAAATAGATAGATAGATAGATAGATAGATAGATAGATAGATAGATAGATAGATAGATAGATAGATAGATAGATAGATAGATAGATAGATAGATAGATAGATAGATAGATAGATAGATAGATAGATAGATAGATAGATAGATAGATAGATAGATAGATAGATAGATAGATAGATAGATAGATAGATAGATAGATAGATAGATAGATAGATAGATAGATAGATAGATAGATAGATAGATAGATAGATAGATAGATAGATAGATAGATAGATAGATAGATAGATAGAAATGAGATATTTTCATCACCAAGTCAATCTGAACTCAACTTTAAATTTAGTGAATCCAAAAAGAGGCGTGTCTGTGGGAAGATCATGGTTGTCTTCATTGTCGTCTGCTCACTAGTCCTTGTTATAAGTGTGGGAGCCATATTATACCTGCTCTTATTTTCCTCTTCACAAGGTAGTAGAAAACATTTCTGTTTTATTTGTATTTATAAGTTTCATGTTAGCAGATAATATTTAATTAACCCTTTTTTTAATATTCTATATTTTGAGTATGCCAGATTTCTGCTTTAATGTAAGCTAAAAAAAAAAAACAACAGGTTATTCAATCTTTTCTTCAAAGCAAACATTCATTGCGTATTGATATAGTTAGTATTCAGTGCACTGCACGACAAAATGTGTGTGGTGGAAGGGGAAGCAATCGTCAAAACATCCTCACTAGTTATGTCGTTTCTGTCTGTAAGATCGTTGCAGCCACAAGTACAGTCGATATAATTTGGCCTGTTTCTAGCAGTAAGCAGGGCCGGATTTAGACTTGATAAGGCCCTAAGTTATTAGAAATATGGGGCCCTGTATAAAATCTAGATAATATATTTCAGTGCCATATATTTAAGTATATATGACTGTTGCTCATTCGGAAATTTTTTGGGGCCCCCAAGAAACTGGGGAGGGGGGGCTAAGCTATAGATTGTATAGCTTATACGTAAATCCTGCACAGGCAGTAAGCTATTGTAATTTTCACTATACACGGCTGTAGGTTTACTGACACCTTTAACTACTCTACATGTACGAATTTTCTACCAATAGTCTGAGTAAGTTGTTATTTATACATTGTAGTAAAATGTCAGATTTTAATGTAATGTATGTATATTTCCTATCCTGACTGCTATCAAAAGTAAATCAATGCAAAAGAAATTCATTATTTTACAAGTCTCTAAAAGGATTTATCACTTAGATCTATTAAATGGGACGGTGTAATTCTATCACCCCCCCCCCACCATAATCTGTTAGATAAATAGCCAAGGAGGCACCACGGGAGATCTGTAGTCGAGCCTGTACTCCACATTATACAGGTCCTACTGCAGCATGAAGATCCGACCAGCTCACAAAGCTCCACCCAGAATTGACTCTAATGGTACTAAAATATAGAAGTACTACTAGCCCTCAACTATAAGACGCCGCGTTGTGTCATCCGCCATCTTCACCTAATTCACCCATGTATTAGTTTCTGTGTCTGAGAGTATTTTTATCTTATTTGTTTTTTTTTACAGACGTTTCGGAAATGTGCCTGACAGAACGTTGTATCCACACAGGTAAATGAAGAAACTAAACTTTGAAATTAAATGGAACTTGTGAGTTTAAAATGATCACGTACTAAACTGCAAAATGTGCCTGGGGCATTCGGTGGCGCAGCGAGCTTAACTAGCGCTCGGGGCACAAATCCTTTTTAGCGCCCCCATTCGATAACCATATAAAATTACATGTAAATATTAGGGCTGCTGATTAAACTGCGTTAATTTGCGATTAACGCGTCAAAAAACTTTTGCGATTAAAATTTTTAACGCAACACCTAAATGCGATAATTTGACCAAATTACTGAATGTTCAAGAAATCGATAACAGTATTTCACTCAACAAATTTGAAGTTTATAGGTTTGTTCACTTATTAAGTAGATCTACCACCCCACCCTGTCGCAATCCGCACACACACACTCACCCCCAGGTATGTCGACAAAATCCCCACTTGTAATATAAATGAAGATGTATTTGTTTATAGCCATACGACAAGTAAACTTCCTGCTCTATTCCGGTCGATGTAAAAAAGAGAAAAATTTCATTCACTGGTTTACATTATATACTGTAGTGTAATGTTGAAGTCAACTTGACGGTAAAAAAAATAAGTGTATCATGAGCCAGGTTATAATTAGATCAAATAACGAGATTCTAGAAATTTTGTATCATCATTTTTTGCGCAAATTTTTTTTTTATCGCTTTAATACTTTCATATACATGACACCCGTCAATCAAGGCCTAGACTGTACACGAGACAGTGGTTGTATTTTTCAGAATTATTGTGACACTGAGCTAAATTTAATATTTTATATCGGGCTGTTTTTTAACTGCAATTAAAGCGTAATTAATGCTAATTAATGCGCTAAAAATATGCGACTTCATTTTTAACGCAAACATCAAAATGCGTTAAATTTTAGCCAAATGTTGTCATTTCAGTAATCAGTAATCCCCCACTTCTATAACCATAACCAGATCAGATTTTAAAAAAAAGCAAAAAAAAAAATACCCCGAACACAGAAACTGTCACGTTGACATAAAATCATAGCAGACACATGGCCTTGAAACAATAGGAATGTCATTTCTTAATTCTTATTATGACCCTCAATGATACCATTAGTCAACATCTGCAGTAGCGTGCTCCTAGTTTGATTGACAGGTGCCATGATTTGGATAAAATGGGACAGAGGGGGTACGGTGGTTGGGTAAGCACCGTAAGCTATAAGTAATGTCATCTTTGTGGGGAGAGAAGCTGCTAAGTGTGTCAAAAATCTAACAGAGCGGGAAAGGTGGGAATTAAAAAAAACGCGTTAATAATAAGTGAGCAAGGACTTTCTGGCTATACTATTATTTTATGAAGGAAAAGGCACATATGAGATAGAAATGACGTGTGTATTTTGCTTTGGGATGGGAAGTGAAGGGGGTAGGTACGGCAATGGAGGGTTGGGTAAACAAGACATACGTGGGGGGGGGGGGGGGCAAAGTGTAGCAAAATACGACAGGGATAGAGGGGAGAGAGGTTGAAATACGTCATTATCTCGGAACCTATGGTACGAGAAAAACACTTGTTTGACATGGTTGTTGATTAAAAAAAAAACTCGCATCACTTGACGTGATGGATACATGTCAAAAAATTGGTCCCAATAACTAACTCAACAGACATATGTGCTAATGCTTAATAAATCTGTTACAATTAACTATACCTCTTTCGTAAATTAATCTGACTTGTTTATTATACCAATTTTATGCTATGATATTATGACTTACTAGTCTGAATACAAACAAAATTTATTATATTGTGTCGATTAAAAAGTGCGTTAATTTGCGAATAAAATTTTTAATCATGCGTTAATTTCGATCAATTTTTTTAATCGAACAACAGCTCTAGTAAATATACAATTTGGGGCCCTTTTGTGAGTAGCGCCCGGGGCATGATGCCCCCTTTCCCCCACTACGCCACTGCTGGCATTATTCACATAGTGTTTTACTTGTGTCAGCTGACATGTTCTGTACAAGCGTATGGGAGGTCAGGCATTGAAGACAGACTTGTCCCGTACAAGTAATAATGAAGTGATACGGCGATATGGTGATACAATGATACGAAGATACGTACAAATATGAACTTACTCCGTTCCGTGAATTCGTTCGAGTTCCGAATCGCTTGAGCTCCATGTCAGTTAAGTATAGTAGATTCATATGTAAATGAGTACTTGAAATCATTTTTAAAATTGATTTTTACAGAAAGAATGTTTGATTTCAAGGCCATGTGTATAACATTGGAACAGCCACATTGTGTATAGATGGGTGTTTAAATGAACTGGCGTGTTGGTGAAGTGGTGTTTCAGTGAACTGCTGTGTTGGTGAAGTGGTGTTTTAATGTACTGGTGTGTTGGTGAAGTGGTGTTTCAGTGAACTGGTGTGTTAATGAATTAGTGTGTTAATAACCTGGCGTGTTAATGAACAGGTGTGTTAATGTTTAGAGTGTTTATGAACTGGCGTGTAAATGAAATGGTGTGTTAATGAATTCGTGTCTTAATGAACAGGTGTGTTTATGATATGTTGTGTTAATGAACTGGCCTGTTAATGAACTGGCCTGTTAATGAACTGGTGTGTTTATGAACAGGTATGTTAATGAAGTGGTGTGTTTATGAACAGGTATGTTAATGAAGTGGTGTGTTTATGAACAGGTATTTAATGAACAGGTGTGTTTATGAACAGGTATGTTAATGAATTGGTGTGGTGATGAACTGGTGTATTTATGTGTTATTACACAAAAGAAAAAAAAATTCAATATAATTTCATCAAACAGCTGCCAAAATAATTTCCTCCATGAACAAAAGTGTTGACCCTTGCCAGGATTTTTACCAGTACGCCTGCGGTCAATGGATCAATGAACAGATCTTCCAACCTGGCCAGACCATGATAGATTTGGACAGTGTCATGGTCCAAGAGCTCGAAGAACGAATGAAATGTGGGTAAATGACGTCATCAGTTTTTGTATCTCCGTAACATTGGTAAATAATTTTAAATAGCTTCAGATGAGAAGCCAATAAGCCCTTTACTATCCCAATAAAATAAACTGACATTTTACTTACTTACAGGGTCGGATCTAGACAACTTTGACCGGGGGGGGGCAAAACTGCAATGTTATTTTTCATTGTTGAAAATTGGTCTTAGAACAAAAAAATTTCGATAATTTAATGATGTCTTACCTAAACTTGATGCCCCCTTCCCCCCCTCCCCAAACCCGCCCCTGCTTTTTTAATTAATTTTATTTTATTTATCGATGTTTAAATTGTATTGGTTTGTTGCGCTATCTGGTTGTGTTAGGAACTTCTGAAATATTTTTTTTTTATCTATGTCGTAAAGATTTGCTCAGCCATTATGTTGACGATGAACCAAAGTACAAGCGGCAAGTGAAATTATTTTACAACTCTTGCTTAAATAAAAGTATGCCAGATTGCATTTTCATTTTTAAAAAAAATTTCTTAATCTGCAATTAGGAAGATTTGTCTGTCTGTCAGTCTACGGTTATGTATGTCATGGATTTCTCTTTCTAAACTATCTGTCTGTCTGTTGTGACAGTTTGTCAATATACCTGTAGGTCTGTTTATTTATTAAATTATCTAGCTATATGTCCGTTTAGATACTTAGGTATTGCTTTATTGATTAACATTGATCTAAATAAAACTTCGTTGTTTCCAAGGAGATGACAATACAACTGCCAATGATCATCCAGTTGAAGATTCAGACTTGATAGTAAGATATTATAATATATAACTTATATAAATATGACGCACACTTAAGAAATTAACTTCCATATATACATGTATATCTGATTCTGCAAGATTGTACTACTCAATAGAATAAATACTAAAGGATGCTAGTTGCTATTTAAAGTGTTCTCCACTTTGAACTAAAGAATGTCGCCATGTAGCACCCATGTGTGTGTGTGTGTGTGTGTGTGTGTTTGTGTGTCTATCTGTGTGTCTGTCTGTGTGTGTGTATGTGAAAGAGAGAGAGAGAGAGAGAGAGAGAGAGAGAGAGAGAGAGAGAGAGAGAGAGAGAGAGAGAGAGCACCTAAATAGTTTTATACACTGAGTTCACAAATTACCAATTTGGCGGCGATCGGAAAAAAAATCTATCAAATCGAAGATGCGCGAACTGAACAACCCAAAGAATATTAATATAGGCTTGTTACTAGTACCTACCAGTACTATCAGTACTATATCTTTGAGAGCTACATACTGTACATACACTAATACACACGCATTATTGCAGAGAACAATTGATGACGTCGAACAGCGTGAGAGTTATTGCACAGAGAGTACAAGAAAATTGTTTACTTACGCAGTTAACAGAATGTATGTGGATCTTTACTTCAGTGAGGAGGACAGGAAATACGTTAAGTATTGGTGCCACATTCCTACTTTCCAGAACCGTTTTTTTCTTGGGGTGGGGAGGGGCTAGGTAAAGGTACATTTGGGGGTCCTAGAAATAATAGCCTCCATCTGAAGGACCAAGGCAAATGTAATTTGGGCAAGTACGTGTGAGGGCCGTATGTCATGGAAATTAGGAGCCCTTATGGAAATGGAAAGTTGGGGTCCCTATGAAAAGTTACATTTGGGGCCGTGGGCAAAGGTTATTTAGAGGCTTTAGAAAAAAAAAAGCTGTGTAGGTCGCGGTTTGCAGATATTTGGCCACAATAAAAAATTTTTTATGTTTTTAAGACATCCTTTAACTGTTAACTCAACAAGCACTCTAACTGCTACTCCTTGTGGCAAAATTAATAGTGTCTCCTTAGCAACGGGCCAGCCTCCTAATTTGTCTGTCCATTATAGCAGCTCTCCATCTTCCTCACATCGACTAGTAATTAAATCAACTACTTTCACTCATTTTGATCTAAGTTTTTCAATTATTTCCTTTTTTTTTTTTAACCAGGTGAATGAAATATTTGTGGAAATTTTTACAACGATATTGGAATACTTGAATGAAAACATCGGGTTTTCCCAAACTACAATAACTCTTGTTCGACAAGTGGTGTAGTATATTTTTACTATTTGTTATGTTTTCTGTAGCGTTAATTGAGTACTGCTTCGCCCTCCAGTTCTAATATTGTTGTTTTAAACATCACTGCAGAAAAGTGCAGAAAATACGTCACTGGCATATATATTGATTAATACCAGCACTGGCCACGCACGAGAGAGAGCCACATTCTACATGTACTTTGTTTTTGTTTGTTTGTTTGTTAAACAAGTTAAAAAAATCAATTTAACAAGAATTAGAAATGACACAATGAAAAAAAAAATGATTTAATAGAAGAGAAGCTTCACTGAAAGAAACTAATCGTGCATGCGGCTTAAAGAGCCCCGTATGGCCACCGTTAGTTTTATATTGGCGCTACTTTTTTTTTAATCTAAGCCTGTAAGACAGAGGGGTTACTAGGGAGGGGGTCCAAATTCGAAAGAGCCCTCCTCCCGGCCCAATCTTAAGGGGGGTGCCAAAATTTTTTTTGCATTAAATATTAAGTACATTATCTCATGTCATAATGCAGGGGCCTCCAAAGAGGCCAAGCCCCCGAGCCCCCAAATTCCTAAGTTCGGCACTGCTGTAAAAATCAATACATTAAGCTAAAGTATATGTTGCTTTTCTATTTTTTTTAAACAGATAAAATCGATGAAAGCCAAAATTGGTTATCCTAAATTTATAATGGATGATGATTGGTTGAAAAGGTTTTATGCAGACGTGAGTAATTTTGTCAATAGCTAGACAATCTTGAACCCCGACAAACTATGACAAGTGACCCATTTCCCTTCAGCTTTTCAGAAACATAGTTAACACATTTCAAACACGACGAGGGCCTCTGAAAGGATTGGGGCCCCTGACAAGTGTTCGGGTCGACTAGCGGTGGCCCTGCTAAATGTGTTTTGACTGGTAGCCAGCCCTGGATTAACCCATAAACGAATGGAAGAGGGGGGCATCACACACACACACATATAATCATAGACTAGTTTATTGTTTACATTGTGTCAGGGTATGGATGCGGTGGTCTCTTTTATATATTTATTTTTTAATTACTTTCTTTAACTGCACAACTTATACAAGTTCATAACACCTACAGTTTTTAACTCGAAATCACTTTATTGAATAATCATAAGAACTAGTTATTCAATAATGAACATTAACCATTAAATCATGTCTCTACGATAAATACCAGTTGTCCGTTCTTTTAATACAATAAATACTTCTTCCTGGCTCCTCCGTTCCTTCTTTCTTCAAACTTAAAACAAAACAAAAATAACCAAAACAATGTTCTATCTCTTTCCTCGTCAACCGTCTGGGTGTTTTCTTCCTTTTCTTTCCCCCGTTCAATAACCCGTTCATTAGGTGCGTCACCGTACTACAGGGAATTCCCTCTAACATCTACATTAATACAATAATTAATTGTCTATCTATATAACTATCTAACAATGTGTCTGTCTAATTATCTATGTCTGTCTATGTCCTTACACATTGAATTTGATGTTAATCCATTTTCAAAATTTATTGAAAAAATGAAAAACGTGTTCATTTCACGGTTGAGACTTTTGAATTAGGTGTAGTGTTGATTGACAGTTAAAACAGACAATGTAATGTTGACAAACAGACAATATAGTGTTGACAAACAGACAATATAGTGTTGACAAACAGACAATATAGTGTTGACAAACAGACAATATAGTGTTGACAAACAGACAATGTAATGTTGACAAACAGACAATATAGTGTTGACAAACAGACAATGTAATGTTGACAAACAGACAATATAGTGTTGACAAACAGACAATATAGTGTTGACAAACAGACAATGTAATGTTGACAAACAGACAATGTAATGTTGACAAACAGACAATGTAGTGTTGACAAACAGACAATGTAGTGTTGAGATATAAGAAGTACTGTAGTTGTTATATTTACAGTGGCCAGCGGAAGAAGAGAATTTTCAGAAGACGTTGCAAACTTTTACAAACTTCCAGTCGAAACAAAGTTATAGTCCAGTAGAGAAGTAAGAAATTCTTTTATCATGTCGCCTTTATGATTTTCATTTATTTGAAGACCAAATCATTCTTTATATCTTGCTTCCTGTCTGTCCATCTATAAATATATTATCAATTCATCAGTCAACACATATCTATTGTCTGAGGTCTGCCTATCCATAAATATATTATCAGTTTATCAGTCAACACATATCTATTGTCTGAGGTCTGCCTATCCATAAATATATTATCAGTTTATCAGTCAACACATAACTCTTGTCTGAGGTCTGCCTATCCATAAATATATTATCAATTCATCAGTCAACACATACGGTATCTATTGTCTGAGGTCTGCCTATCTGCCTCTTAGTCACTTTGTATCTTTAAATACTTACTTGCATGATGCGAGTTGCATCTTGTCGGTCTAACTATCTATTTGCCTTTTCTGACTGTCTACTTTTCTGTTTAATTCTGCCTCTGTCTATATTTCAGTCTTTCTATTCATCAACATATGTTACTGTATACTAATCTATCCATAAGACAATGTATCTGACTGCAGGAGATCAACTCTCGTCATGTTGTCAGGGACCTGGGCCTTTCAGGCTCCATCGCTTTTCACAAGTGGGACAGTTAAGTGATGGCTTTTTCACAAGTGGGACAGTTAAGTGATGGCTTTTTCACAAGTGGGACAGTTAAGTGATGGTTTTTTCACAAGTGGGACAGTTAAGTGATGGCTTTTTCACAAGTGTTACAGTTAAGTGATGACTTTTTCACAAGTGGGACAGTTAAGTGATGGTTTTTTCACAAGTGGGACAGTTAAGTGATGGCTTTTTCACAAGTGGGACTGTTAAGTGGTGACTTTTTCACAAGTGGGACAGTTAAGTGATGGTTTTTTCACAAGTGGGACAGTTAAGTGATGGTTTTTTCACAAGTGGGACAGTTAAGTGATGGCTTTTTCATAAGTGGGACAGTTAAGTGATGGCTTTTTCACAAGTGTTACAGTTAAGTGATGACTTTTTCACAAGTGGGACAGTTAAGTGATGGTTTTTTCACAAGTGGGACAGTTAAGTGATGGCTTTTTCACAAGTGGGACTGTTAAGTGATGACTTTTTCACAAGTGGGACAGTTAAGTGATGGCTTTTTCACAAGTGGGACAGTTAAGTGATGGTTTTTTCACAAGTGGGACAGTTAAGTGATGGCTTTTTCATAAGTGGGACAGTTAAGTGATGGCTTTTTCACAAGTGGGACAGTTAAGTGATGGCTTTTTCACAAGTGTTACAGTTAAGTGATGACTTTTTCACAAGTGGGACAGTTAAGTGATGGTTTTTTCACAAGTGGGACAGTTAAGTGATGGCTTTTTCACAAGTGGGACTGTTAAGTGATGACTTTTTCACAAGTGGGACAGTTAAGTGATGGTTTTTTCACAAGTGGGACAGTTAAGTGATGGTTTTTTCACAAATTACAAAGAGCCGGGCAGAAGTTGAGACTCTTAACACTCACAAACATCCACACTCACAAACATCCACACTCACAAACACCCACAATCACAAACATCCACACTCACAAACACCCACACTCACAAACATCCACACTCACAAACATCCACACTCACAAACACCCACACTCACAAACATCCACACTCACAAAGACACCCACACTCACAAACACCCACACTCACAAACACCCACACTCACAAACACTCACACTCACAAACACCCACACTCACAAACATCCACACTCACAAACACCCACACTCACAAACATCCACACTCATAAAGACACCCACACTCACAAACATCCACACTCACAAAAACCCACACTCACAAACATCCACACTCACAAACACCCACACTCACAAACACCCACACTCACAAACACCCACACTCACAAACATCCACACTCACAAACATCCACACTCACAAACACCTACACTTACAAACACCCACACTCAATATTTGTCTGTGGTTTCTTTTTTTTTATGAAAACCCAAATACCCATACAACACAGTTAATTCATACAACTCAGTTAATTCATACAACACAGTTAATTCATACAACACAGTTAATTCATACAACACAGTTAATTCATACAACACAGTTAATTCATACAACACAGCTAATTCATACAACTGAGTTAATTCATAAGCACAGTTAATTCATATAGCTGAGTTAATTCATACAACTCAGTTAATTTATACAGCTAAGTTAATTCATACAACTGATTTAATTCATACAACTCAGTTAATTCATACAACTGAGTTAATTCATACAACACAGTTAATTCATACAACTCAGTTAATTCATGTCTTTATTTCAGCTGGGTTGATGACGTAGTAAATCTGGACGCACTATACGATAGGAAGACAAACTCTTTCGGTAATGAAGGTCCAATGTCATTTCTTACAAGTATTTTATTTCAGCTGTGACGACTCTCTCCCCTCATTATCCAACACATTACCAACCCTCATTCTGATATATGTAAGCCCAAACCAATATTTCATCTCTAGGAATCTCTCTGTGATGAATGCCTTACCGGCATAAGCCAGTGTCACCGAGAGGAGGGGGCAACAGTGAGGGCAACAGAAGGGCAACAGGGAGGGCAACAGGGTTGGCTGTGCGGGGGGCTAATTTTGAGAAATCGGTCTAGAGCCAGCACCTGGGGAGAAGAGGAGCACCGCATCATTTTTCAGGGACCCGAGCTTTGAGGACCCCATAAAATTTTTAATGTATAAATATTATTAAAAAAATATTTATTTTATGGAGAAGCACCCCAGTGTTAGTCAGTGGCTCGTTGTCAGTTTTTGTCAGGACCCCACTTGTCAGTGTTTGTCAGGACCCCACTTGTCAGTGTTTGTCAGGATCCCAGTTTCAGGGACTTCAGTTGTCAGTGTTTGTCAGGACCCCACTTGTCAGTGTTTGTCAGGACCCCACTTGTCAGTGTTTGTCAGGACCCCAGTTTCAGGGACTTCAGTTGTCAGTGTTTGTCAGGACCCCAGTTGTCAGTGTTTGTCAGGACCCCAGTTTCAGGGACTTCAGTTGTCAGTGTTTGTCAGGACCCCACTTGTCAGTGTTTGTCTGGACCCCAGTTGCCAGTGTTTGTCAGGACCCCAGTTTCAGGGACTTCAGTTGTCAGTGTTTGTCAGGGCCCCAGTTTCAGGGACGTCAGTTGTCAGTGTTTGTCAGGACCCCAGTTGTCAGTGTTTGTCAGGACCCCAGTTTCAGGGACTTCAGTTGTCAATGTTTGTCAGGACCCCACTTGTCAGTGTTTGTCAGGACCCCAGTTTCAGGGCCTTCAGTTGTCAGTGTTTGTCAAGACCCCAGTTTCAGGGACTTCAGTTGTCAGTGTTTGTCAGGACCCCAGTTGTCAGTGTTTGTCAGGACCCCAGTTTCAGGGACTTCAGTTGTCAGTGTTTGTCAGGACCCCAGTTGTCACTGTTTGTCAGGACCCCAGTTTCAGGGACCTCAGTTGTCAGTGTTTGTCAGGACCCCAGTTGTCAGTGTTTGTCAGGACCCCAGTTTCAGGGACTTTAGTTGTCAGTGTTTGTCAGGACCCCAGTTTCAGGGACTTCAGTTGTCAATGTTTGTCAGGACCTCAGTTTCAGGGACTTCAGTTGTCAGTGTTTGTCAGGACCCCAGTTTCAGGGACTTCAGTTGTCAATGTATGTCAGGACCCCAGTTGTCAGTGTTTGTCAGGACCCCAGTTTCAGGGACCCCAGTTGTCAGTGTTTGTCAGGACCCCAGTTTCAGGGACCTCAGTTGTCAGTGCTTGTCAGGACCCCAGTTGTCAGTGTTTGTCAGGACCCCAGTTTCAGGGACTTCAGTTGTCAATGTTTGTCAGGACCCCAGTTGTCAGTGTTTGTCAGGACGCCAGTTTCAGGGACTTCAGTTGTCAGTGTTTGTCAGGGTCCCAGTTTCAGGGTCTTCAGTTGTCAGTGTTTGTCAGGACCCCAGTTGTCAGTGTTTGTCAGGACCCCAGTTTCAGGGACTTCAGTTGTCAATGTTTGTCAGGACCCCAGTTGTCAGTGTTTGTCAGGACCCCAGTTTCAGGGACTTCAGTTGTCAGTGTTTGTCAGGACCCCAGTTTCAAGGACTTCAGTTGTCAGTGTTTGTCAGGACCCCAGTTGTCACTGTTTGTCAGGACACCAGTTTCAGGGACCTCAGTTGTCAGTGTTTGTCAGGACCCCAGTTTCAGGGACTTCAGTTGTCAATGTTTGTCAGGACCCCACTTGTCAGTGTTTGTCAGGACCCCAGTTTCAGGGACTTCAGTTGTCAGTGTTTGTCAGGACCCCAGTTTCAGGGACTTTAGTTGTCAATGTTTGTCAGGACCCCAGTTGTCAGTGTTTGTCAGGACCCCAGTTTCAGGGACTTCAGTTGTCAGTGTTTGTCAGGACCTTAGTTGTCACTGTTTGTCAGGACCCCAGTTTCAGGGACCTCAGTTGTCAGTGTATGTCAGGACTTCAGTTGTCAGGGTTTGTCAGGACCCCAGTTTCAGGGACTTCAGTTGTCAATGTTTGTCAGGTCCCCAGTTGTCAGTATTTGTCAGTACCCCAGTTTCAGGGACTTCAGTTGTCAGTGTTTGTCAGGACCCCAGTTGTCAGTGTTTGTCAGGACCCCAGTTTCAGGGACTTCAGTTGTCAGTGTTTGTCAGGACCCCAGTTTCAGGGACCTCAGTTGTCAGTGTTTGTCAGGACCCCAGTTTCAGGGACTTCAGTTGTCACTGTTTGTCAGGACCCCAGTTTCAGGGACCTCAGTTGTCACTGTTTGTCAGGACCCCAGTTTCAGGGACTTCAGTTGTAACTGTTTGTCAGGACCCCAGTTTCAGGGACTTCAGTTATCAGTGTTTGTCAGGACCCCAGTTTCAGGGACTTCAGTTGTCAGTGTTTGTCAGGACCCCAGTTGTCAGTGTTTGTCAGGACCCCAGTTTCAGGGACCTCAGTTGTCAATGTTTGTCAGGACTTCAGTTTCAGGGACCTCAGTTGTCAGTGTTTTTCAGGACTCCAGTTGTCAGTGTTTGTCTGAACCCCAGTTGTCAGTGTTTGTCAGTACCCCAGTCTCAGGGACTCAGATTATCCTAGAACCCAGTTGTCAGTGTGTGTCAGGGGAGGCAGATTTTTCTAGCAGCATCCCTGCACAATCCATCACACTAGCCCTACATGAACACACTTTTAAATGACCCCATTTTGACTTTAACAACGATATGATTAGTTAAATGACACCATTTTGACTTTAACAATGATTAGTTAAATGACACCATTTTGACTTTAACAATGATATGATTAGTTAAATGACACCATTTTGACTTTAACAATGATGTGATTAGTTAAATGACACCATTTTGACTTTAACAATGATATGATTAGTTAAATGACACCATTTTGACTATAACAATGATATGATTAGTTAAATGACACCATTTTGACTTTAACAATGATATGATTAGTTAAATGACACCATTTTGACTTTAACAAAGATATGATTAGTTAAAAGACACCATTTTGACTTTAACAATGATGTGATTAGTTAAATGACACCATTTTGACTTTAACAATGATATGATTAGCTAAATGACACCATTTTGACTTTAACGATGATATAATTAGTTAAATGACACCATTTTGACTTTAACGATGATATGATTAGTTAAATGACACCATTTTGACTTTAACAATGATATGATTAGTTAAATGACACCATTTTGACTTTAACAATGATATGATTAGTTAAATGACACCATTTTGACTTTAACAATGTTTAGTTAAAAGACACCATTTTGACTTTAACAATGATATGATTAGTTAAAAGACACCATTTTGACTTTAACAATGATATGATTAGTTAAAAGACACCATTTTGACTTTAACAATGATATGATTAGTTAAATGACACCATTTTGACTTTAACAATGACATGATTAGTTAAATGACACCATTTTGACTTTAACAATGATATGATTAGTTAAATGACACCATTTTGACTTTACCAATGACATGATTAGTTAAATGACACCATTTCGACTTTAACAATGATTAGTTAAAAGACACCATTTTGACTTTAACAATGATATGATTAGTTAAATGACACCATTTTGACTTTAACAATGATATGATTAGTTAAATGACACCATTTTGACTTTAGCAATGATTAGTTAAAAGACACCATTTTGACTTTGACAATGATATGATTAGTTAAAAGACACCATTTTGACTTTAACAATGATATGTTTAGTTAAAAGACACCATTTTGACTTTTACAATGATATGATTAGTTAAATGACACCATTTTGACTCTAACAATGATGTGATTAGTTAAATGACACCATTTTGACTATAACAATAATATGATTAGTTAAATGACACCATTTTGACTCTAACAATGATTTCACTAGTTAAGTTGTTAATGAATAGGTGAGTCGTAATATTATTCTTACTTTCCTCAAGTTCTGCCCGCTGGTTTTTTGCAACCGATCGTGTACAGTGGAACTTACACCAGGTGAGTTTGCAACATCCGTTATAATAGACACTATTAAAACATTATATTTCCATTGTAATAGTTATAGTAGACGGTATATACATTTGTTTCATGTAATGCTTCAAAAACAAAATTGTGTTTTCTTGTATCTAGTAATTCCCGTAACTCAGATATTGCTGCTAGTTCACTATACAAGATGATCCCCCCTGATTGTTTACATTTTTTTTACAACTAATGTAGTTGTAGTGTTATACAATTTTTATTTAGTTTTTTTTTTCTATTTATGGTATAAAATGTCATGTCAAAGTAAACATTGGATGTGTTTATATTCTAGGGGAATTACCCTGATAGATTCAAAACGACCAATGTTTTGTTTACATGCTCGCCAGTCCACGTAACTCTATTTACAAATGGAGTTATGCTCCTTTGAAATGGACAGAATTCATGAAAGAAAATTAAAAGAGAATGGGCCGCACTCTACCCCCCCCCCCCCCCCGCCGCCCTCCCTTTCACTAGTCCTTGATCATTTTTGTAAACATCTAATATACATTTTATTTTCAGATCAATGAACTTTGGAATGATTGGGATGATTATTGCTCATGAGATGGCCCATGGCCTGCAAATGGAATGTAAGTACACCCCCCCCTCCTTTACATTAGGTCAAAAAATAATTCCTTCGGACAGAAGAAGACCTACAGTATTAGAGGCACAAAGATCACTGTCCAAATTATAAAGACCCAAACCAGGGGTGTGCATACTATTTGGACCATGGGCGACAGTGGGTCACTAAATTTGGCAGAAGGGCCGAATTAAAAACATATGGATAGGCTGCTTTTTATGAGAAACCAGCTGTAACACCCGGCATTACCAGGGAAATCGATGTTTCAAATTTACTCCAGCTGTCTCTACTCTCTAATACACTGTTTCAAATTTACTCAAGCTGTCTATACTCTCTAATACACTGTTTCAAATCTACTTCAATTGTCTATACTCTCTAATACACTGTTTCAAATCTACTTCAATTGTCTGCACTCTGTAATACACTGTTTCAAATTTACTTCAATTGTCTGTACTCTCTAATACACTGTTTCAAATCTACTTCAATTGTCTGTACTCTCTAATACACTGTTTCAAATTTACTCCAGCTCTCTCTACTCTCTAATACACTGTTTCAAATCTACTTCAACTGTCTGTACTCTCTAATACACTGTTTCAAATCTACTTCAATTGTCTGTACTCTCTAATACACTGTTTCAAATTTACTCCAGCTCTCTCTACTCTCTAATACACTGTTGCAAATTTACTCCAGCTCTCCCTACTCTCTAATACACTGTTTCAAATTTACTCCAGCTCTCTCTACTCTCTAATACACTGTTTCAAATCTACTTCAACTGTCTGTACTCTCTAATACACTGTTTCAAATCTACTTCAATTGTCTGTACTCTCTAATACACTGTTTCAAATCTACTTCAATTGTCTGTACTCTCTAATACACTGTTTCAAATCTACTTCAATTGTCTGTACTCTCTAATATACTGTTTCAAATCTACTTCAATTGTCTGTACTCTCTAATACACTGTTTCAAATCTACTTCAATTGTCTGTACTCTCTAATACACTGTTTCAAATCTACTTCAATTGTCTGTACTCTCTAATACACTGTTTCAAATCTACTTCAATTGTCTGTACTCTCTAATACACTGTTTCAAATCTACTTCAATTGTCTGTACTCTCTAATACACTGTTTCAAATCTACTTCAATTGTCTGTACTCTCTAATACACTGTTTCAAATTTACTCCAGCTGTCTACAGAAACGAGACGGAATGGCCTGAGTCGGACACCACCCAGTTTCAATCTCGACTAATGTGTGTTGTTGACCAGTATGGTAGATTCGACTGGCATGGTCAGCAGGTAAGAAAAGAACTTCACTGTGGACAGTAACCGTCGCGGTTGACTTGCGCCGATTCATATTCGTTGCTTAGGACGCCTGCCCTCATTAAAAACAGTGTCAATTCTGTACCACTAAAATGATGACGTCAATCTCTTAGTTGAGGTCAATGCAGCTTCCATTAAGCAATTAAATATTAGAGAACATTTATTTTAACTGAGTCTAGTTTAATCAGCTGTGGATCGTTCTATAAACTAGATCGTAATATACGTCTAAAGGAGTTAGTACAAGTGTGATATATATTGTATCGCATGTTACTCACATGATTAAAACCTGCGATTTATTCTTTGTTTACATATGTAATACCAATAGTCTCTTGGTTGTAGTTAAGGTTTCAACACATGTTTTTTTCTAACTTTCACTGATGGTACACATCAGGGTCGAGTCTATCAGCTGCCCCTGTTGAAACATTGTCTAGAATTACGTTCTATATAGATAATAGTATTTCATAATGAGTTGAATACATAACATGGTCTAGAATTGTGTTCTATAGATAATAGTATTTCATAATGAGTTGAGTACATAACATAGTCTAGAATTGTGTTATATATATAGATAATAGTATTTCATAATGAGTTGAGTACATAACATAGCCTAGAATTGTGTTATATATATAGATAATAGTATTTCATAATGAGTTGAGTACATAACATAGTCTAGAATTGTGTTATATATATAGATAATAGTATTTCATAATGAGTTGAGTACATAACATAGTCTAGAATTGTGTTATATATATAGATAATAGTATTTCATAATGAGTTGAGTACATAACATAGTCTAGAATTACGTTCTATATAGATAATAGTATTTCATAATGTGATGAGTACATAACATAGTCTAGAATTACGTTCTATATAGATAATAGTATTTCTTAATGATATGAGTACATAACATAGTCCAGAATTGTGTTCTATAGATAATAGTATTTCATAATGATATGAGTACATAACATAGTCTAGAATTGTGTTATATAGATAATAGTATTTCATAATGTGTTGAGTACATAACATAGTCTACCTTGAATATAACTCTTTTATTTACAGCTGAAGAAATTTAAATC
Source organism: Bulinus truncatus (assembly GCA_021962125.1). Classification (NCBI taxonomy): domain Eukaryota; kingdom Metazoa; phylum Mollusca; class Gastropoda; family Planorbidae; genus Bulinus; species Bulinus truncatus. The sequence goes on along the minus strand of JAGDYQ010000047.1, from coordinate 4,197,721 downwards.
ACTACAAGAAAATATGGCGGATACTGTTGGTCTGAAGTTTAGTTATATGGTGAGCTACATCTGTTACTTGTCATGTTTAGCTGCAATTTGTTAGTGGGACAGTTACATTATAAGTCAGGAGATGTTTAGCTGCAATGTGTTAGTGAGATAGTTACATTATAAGTCAGGAGATAATCTACACAATTATCTGAATGCCGTTACACGTTATGTTTTGATGACCAATCGCAAATGTTTTCTGTACGCTCAGTGAAATATTCTAATATATAATGTTGTGGGTCCATAATTAACTTTCTCGATCATTGCAACTTGTATGGTGACGTCACTAGACTGTTAGAAAGCATAGGGCGGGGCTGGGAAATGTTTTCGGCCACAGTATAGAGACGGCCCTAGGTCGGTTGAGGCCCCAAGCTAAATAGAAAATATTTGGGGCCCCTGAAACAGAGAAAGGCCATAAAAAGTAGATACACCATTGAGCTAATTTTTGCCTCTTCACAAGTAGGGTGCCCAGTGTTCCCACAATTAAATCGGCCCCTGGCGCCATGAATTAGTCTTTTGTTCAACTATACAATGTACATATCCCACCTCAACCAGGGGCGAGGAGTCAATCGGGAAAGGACGAGTTAGTTGTATATTAGAGTTTGAGAGAGAAGACTGCAGATTCGTCACGACTATTTAGTTAAGTTTTCATAGTACATTTCTATATGTGATAGTATATGCAACCATGGAGAACTATGTCTGTTGAGGTGGTCTTACGTTCCCCGGGCGACCAGATCGGTAAAGGGTATGACGATGATGATGATATGTCTTGTTGCGAGACTGTGTCGAGCACTAAACACTGCCATCATCACAGCAACACTAGTACTTGTGGTTATTTATGTATCTGTACTGTGTGAATATTTAAATATACAACGATAGAATGGGAAAAGGCTACAGCTCGTATAAAATATTAGAGGCACACAAACATAAGACAGTGGACGAACCTGTAACAATGTATATTTTCAAGTAAAGCCACAGGCAATATTTTAAAAAAAAACTCGTCAGAGAGATGGCCAGGAAGTAGATTTCATCCCGGATCAAAAGACTGTCCCCCCCCCCCAACTATAGCCCATAATAAAGTTAGCCGCTGATTCTCTCAATTGACCATACATACCAGGTTAGGCCAAGCATGCCCTACGCACAAACACGAACAAATGCAGTCATCGAAATCAGGTTGTTGTTGTTTTTGGCCATCTCGTGACAAAATCTGGCAAATACACAGGGTCGTCTGACTATAGAACAGGTTGTGCGTCTCTAGCACACTCACACACGCACGCACGAACTCACGCACGCAAGCATGCACACACACGTATATTTCTATATATATTTCTTTTTTATATATATACGTCTATCCTGTCGACCTCCGAGTACCAAAAAGAGTCTTTAGAAAAAAGATTTAAAAAAAAAAACCTGCTCAAAGTTATTGTTTATTTACGTAGGTCGGTTTCAACGTATATCAATGTAGGATAGAATTGTTTTTTAACTGCTGCTCTATGTTAAAACTCTTTACACAGAGACGGTCGTTATAGGTGACATCTTAAACCACCACCCCCTAGCCTGACAGGAACTTGCGATAAACAGACATTTAGGCCCACAATAGGCCTATTAAACTTTTACGAAGCGATCATTCTAACTGCATCTGCCATCTAAAACAATATCGAATTTTTTAAAACGAAATTGGTCAATCTACTAACAATAGCAACTATTTTAAAGTAACTATAAATATTTAAATACAAAACAATGGAACCCTTGGGGGCTGTACGTAAAGTACGTCACGCTCCAAACGGGGGAGGGGTTGTAAGAAAGTGTGACAGTTTGTGACGGGAGGGAGGGGTGGTCAGTCACATTTTTAAATATATTTTTTATTTTATTTCTAATTTAATTTTTTTTTACTAAAACTTAATAGATTTAAAAATAATTTTCAAAACATTTTGTGAAACACTTGAATTAGTTTTATGTCAAAATAGCATGAAATGTATATATTTTCAATGTGTTATTCACAATTCCTCATGATAGTTAGGAGTTCATATTTCAGCGTTTTACCTTCGAGATTCTTTCCTCCTCCAATCCCAATCAACTGATGCAAAGCCGCTTTATCAACTACGCACAGTATGCACTGTGTTTAGGGCCTACGGACTTTTCAAGGGCCTACGTAAGCCAGAACAGAAAGTGAAAACAAGCTCAGAATGCCAATAAAATTTAATAATGTTTTATTAAAGTAACTATATATAACCGTGTGAGATGAGCACGTCAAGCTGCAGATCTGTAAATTACAGTATGTTAACTTTTCGGCTTTTTGTTTTAGCAAAGTCACATATGACGTCCTCAAAAGTTTAATTAGATTTCAAATCGCAAAGAAGTGCGGATGCATTCTTGAAAAAATATTAAAAATGAAGATGGGGAGACTTTGAAAGTGCCTAGGGCCTACGATGACCTTAAAACGGCCCTGAACTGATGGACTCAGAGCTTCAGAGAGCAGATGCCGATGCTCATAAATTTCCTTCAATGTTTGTGGCACAAACTCTCAAATTTGATGACATTATGCCAAGATCAACAGGAGTTTTTAAAGTACAACCATATGATCTTTATCGTCCATCTTTGCAGACCAGCTTACATGATCGAATTTGCAAAGTGTGTCACTTATACTTTGCCTCACAAACAATGTTGAAGAAACATACAGGACAACACAGGGCTCGGGCGCAGGAGAATGTGCCAACCCAAAATTTTCCAGAATCAACTCAGATAAAACGCCTCCGTCCTTTGAGAATTTCTGCTAGAAGACAAAGAGAACTCATGGCAATTATTGGCAGAATGGAAAATGAACATTCAGAGGATGTTGAGTGGCTAGATGAGGATGAAGTTGATCTGTCTGCAATTATTCTTCCAGGAAACGATGATGGGGAAATGTTTATGTCAGTCGTAACTATGGATGAACACTTCACTTCACCATGGATGGATGATGTCTAGTGAATATTTTTTTAATTAAACATAATTCACAGGCCCACTATAAACATATTCAATATAGCACAAGAGCTGCTCACATAATTTGTCAATCTAGTCCTTTTTTTAGTTGCATTGTTTTGTTTCCATTTTTATCACTGGTTGAGGTCAAGTTTCGATAATCTACTTCTTATCCTGTGTCAATAGAATGCATAATCGGAAGAATATCTCAAAGTTGACCTCACCCATTGTAAATGAAAAGGTAGCAGATAAATGATGTTTATTATATAAATGTCAAGTCTAATTTTGCATTTTTTTTCTAATTCAATTGATTCAGTTACTGTTTCAAAGAATAACGGTGACAACTTTTGACAAATAGTTATTCTGCTATTAAAGTCATTTAATGATCGGATAGTTCTTTTAATATTTATATTTTAAGGCAGTTTAATAGTGAAGTGCGTTTTAAGTTTTTGATTAAATTTTTATTAGTTGTTAATCACATTTTTTTTAAAGTGTGACGTACTTTAGGGGAAGGGGGGTCCCTAGATTTGTGACAGGGGTCACAAATGGTCATAAATAGCGTGACATACTTTATGGACGGCTCCTTGGGTTTTTTCCCCCTAATTTTCGTATATTAAACTCTAGACCCTACGAATGAAACTTGGCCTAAACCAGGCAAACTGCTGACTGTTCCCTGCAAGGCATGAGTAGGCAAGGAAGTTTTAACACAGATCAACAGTTTAAAAATTCTCTACAAAAATGAGTACATCAATTGAATTTTCCAAATTATAGGCTTATAAAAATTACGTCATCAAAAATGGGGTCGACGTAGCGAAGCTACCAGGACTTGACCTGAATCATCTGCAGCTCTTCTTCCTTAGTTTCGCACAGGTAAAAAGAAAAGCGTTACGTAATAGGAGAGTGACTCTCATGCATACGTAAATACATTGTAATGGACCATTAATGAATGAATGGTGCAAGAGTGTCGCAATGGGGGAGGCAGTCCAAACGCTTGCCATGAGCACCCAGCTCAAGTGGGGAAATTGTGAGGCGAAGGGGGTCAGAGTTTGTCATGTTGTTAGATAGATAGATAGATAGATAGATAGATAGATAGATAGATAGATAGATAGATAGATAGATAGATAGATAGATAGATAGATAGATAGATAGATAGATAGATAGATAGATAGATAGATAGATAGATAGATAGATAGATAGATAGATAGATAGATAGATAGATAGATAGATAGATAGATAGATAGATAGATAGATAGATAGATAGATAGATAGCGACGGATCAATCATTGATCTGTGATTTACAAAAGGTGATTCAAAACTAGAACGATTTGTTTAGTAGTTCAATTATTTTCATCCATAAGGCATGAGTGAATACATCGTTTGACATAATAATATTAAACATAATATTGTGTTTAAAACACATTGATTTAAGTATAAATTGTTCCATGTGTTCCTTTAAGATGTGGTGTGACAAGATAGATGTCAGTGCTGTTCATGGAAGACTGTGGTATGATGATCACGCCCCAAACATCTTCAGGTTGTACGACCGTTACCATGGAGATATCGATCGTAGTTAAAAACAAATATTAGCGTTTTATGACTTCCATGTTGGGCTCTAGACCAGAGCCGTTTTTTTTTTATTTTTGGATGGGCCAAACAGGCGGATGCCGAGGGCCCCCATGGGGTACCTTGTCAGAAACGTTTAAGCAGGCCCCGCTGGTGATGAGCCTCGCGCAATAAGAGGAGAACAGTGGTGTTCAAAGATGAACCCTGGTGTTCAAAGATGAACCCTGGTGTTCGAAGATGAACCCTGGTGTTCAAAGATGAACCATGGTTTTAAAGGATCATTAGCTTTTGGTCTGGGCCCGTTTGTCAAATTTAAGAACCCAATGTAACTCGCGGTGGGAACAAATTGCCCAACCCTGCCCTAGATACTAATTTACTTTTGGCTAGACAAGTACGCTCAACCCATATCGTTAAACATACATGCAAATTTAACATCTCAGTAAATGCTTACATTAATTATTGAGACAATATATAATTCTACATGACTAAATTTTTGTTTATGTTATTGTAATTTCCTAAATAAAGATGTACATTTTTAAAGACTTTCCTTGCCCCCCTACCCCCCCCCCAGTAAGTTCGTGGGCTTCGGGCCAAGTGCCTACACTGCATATAGTGATATACGTGTATGATGAGAATGCCCAAAGGCTTCCATGCTCTCACGCCAAGTCCCATAAATCAACTTTGTTCTATTTTTTGTTCACAGAGTTGTCGGTGCTGTTCAAAATTCAGCAGAATTCGCGTCAGTGTTTCAATGCCCATTGGGAAGTCCTATGAACCCATTTACTAAGTGTAGCATTTACTAAGTGTAGCATTTACTTACTAAGTGTAGCATTTACTTACTAAGTGTACCATTTACTAAGTGTAGCATTTACTAAGTGTAGCATTTACTAAGTGTAGCATTTACTAAGAATCTGTTCACTTCTTTGTCTCGGACTGATGTTATCATCATAACAGACTAAACTATAGTCTAATTTTGCTTTTATAATTGTAGACTTTAGTAAAAAAAATTTTTTAATAAACAATTAATGGATACAGTTACTAATATGCATGACTTGTTGTGTTTTATATATGTATTAAATATGTGTTTGTGTTGATATGTGTTTGTGTTGATTGTGTGTTTGTTATGTGTGTGTGTGTGAGAGAGAGAGTGAGAGAGAGAGAGAGAGAGAGTATACGGTATCAATGGTCGTTGTATGTGTGTGTTTGTTGTGTTTGTGTGTGTTTGTGTGTGAGTGTGTGTGTACGGTATGATAGGTCGATGTATGTGTGTGTTTGTTGTGTTTGTGTGTGAGTGTGTGTGTACGGTATGATAGGTCGTTGTATGTGTGTGTTTGTTGTGTTTGTGTGTGAGTGTGTGTGTACGGTATGATAGGTCGTTGTATGTGTGTATTTGTTGTGTTTGTGTGTGAGTGTGTGTGTACGGTATGATAGGTCGTTGTATGTGTGTGTTTGTTGTGTGTGTGTGTTTGTGTGTGAGTGTGTGTGTACGGTATGATAGGTCGTTGTATGTGTGTGTTTGTTGTGTGTGTGTGTTTGTGTGTGAGTGTGTGTGTACGGTATGATAGGTCGTTGTATGTGTGTGTTTGTTGTGTGTGTTTGTGTGTGAGTGTGTGTGTACGGTATGATAGGTCTTTGTATGTGTGTGTTTGTTGTGTGTGTGTGTGTGTTTGTGTGAGTGTGTGTGTGTACGGTATGATAGGTCGTTGTATGTGTGTGTTTGTTGTGTGTGTGTTTGTGTGTGAGTGTGTGTGTACGGTATGATAGGTCGTTGTATGTGTGTGTTTGTTGTGTGTGTGTGTTTGTGTGTGAGTGTGTGTGTACGGTATGATAGGTCGTTGTATGTGTGTGTTTGTTGTGTGTGTGTGTTTGTGTGTGAGTGTGTGTGTACGGTATGATAGGTCGTTGTATGTGTGTGTTTGTTGTGTGTGTGTGTTTGTGTGTGAGTGTGTGTGTACGGTATGATAGGTCGTTGTATGTGTGTGTTTGTTGTGTGTGTGTGTTTGTGTGTGAGTGTGTGTGTACGGTATGATAGGTCGTTGTATGTGTGTGTTTGTTGTGTGTGTGTGTTTGTGTGTGAGTGTGTGTGTGTACGGTATGATAGGTCGTTGTATGTGTGTGTTTGTTGTGTGTGTGTGTGTGTTTGTGGTGGGTGTTTGTGTACGGTATGATAGGTCGTTGTATGTGTGTGTTTGTTGTGTGTGTGTGTGTGTTTGTGTGTGAGTGTGTGTGTACGGTATGATAGGTCGTTGTATGTGTGTGTTTGTTGTGTGTGTGTGTTTGTGTGTGAGTGTGTGTGTACGGTATGATAGGTCGTTGTATGTGTGTGTTTGTTGTGTGTGTTTGTGTGTGAGTGTGTGTGTACGGTATGATAGGTCGTTGTATGTGTGTGTTTGTTGTGTGTTTGTGTGTGTTTGTGTGTGAGTGTGTGTGTACGGCATGATTGGTCGTTGTATGTGTGTGTTTGTTGTGTGTGTGTGTGTTTGTGTGTGAGTGTGTGTGTACGGTATGATAGGTCGTTGTATGTGTGTGTTTGTTGTGTGTGCGTGTGTTTGTGTGTGAGTGTGTGTGTACGGTATGATAGGTCGTTGTATGTGTGTGTTTGTTGTGTGTGTGTGTGTTTGTGTGTGAGTGTGTGTGTACGGTATGATAGGTCGTTGTATGTGTGTGTTTGTTGTGTGTGTGTGTTTGTGTGTGAGTGTGTGTGTACGGTATGATAGGTCGTTGTATGTGTGTGTTTGTTGTGCGTGTGTGTGTTTGTGTGTGAGTGTGTGTGTACGGTATGATAGGTCGTTGTATGTGTGTGTTTGTTGTGTGTGTGTGTTTGTGTGTGAGTGTGTGTCTACGGTATGATAGGTCGTTGTATGTGTGTGTTTGTTGTTGTGTGTATGTGTGTGTTTGTGTTTGTGTGTCTGTAAGCAGGGCCGTCCTTAGGCCGACTAGACAGATTTCTCCAAATCCGGCCCCGCGCCTGGCACGGACCCAGCAATTTACATTTAGCATGTCGCTATCAGTAATAGTAATACATGTAGTTGTGATTATAAACAATTTACATTTAGCATGTCGCTATCAGTAATAGTAATACATGTACATGTAGTTGTTATTATAAACAAAAAATTAGAAGAGTGACTTCGCATACATCCGTTAAACTGGGCCCCACTATTCGTATGTCCGGCCCTGCCTGTCTGTGTTTGTATTAGTGTGTTTGTATGTGTTTGTATTAGTGTGTTTGTGTGTGTTTGTGTTAGTGTGTGTGTGTTTGTATTTGTGTGTGTTTGTGTTAGTGTTTCTGTGTGTGAAATAGAGTTTGTATGCATGTTTGTATTAGTGTGTTTGTGTGTGTTTGTGTTAGTGTGATTGTGTTTGTATTTGTGTGTGTTTGTGTTAGTGATTCTGTATGTGAAATAGAGTTTGTGTGCATGTTTGTATACTGAGTCAATCTAAGAAATAGACCAACAAAGCGACTACCTACCACCCCCACCCACTCCCAAGGCCCCCTTCCAAAGTTTTTTGGTTGATGTCTGGGGCGTGTCACTTTGGTAATGAATCGGATCTTCAGGCTGCATCATGAACTGATTGATTGGGTCACGTGATCGACTACAGGCGAGTCCCAGTCACCTACATATGTCAACAGTGGTGTCTCCAATGCCATTGCACTATCGGGCACATTGAGGATGAAAGAAGTGCACTGCAAAAATCGTTCCATTATTAGTTAATAGGATCGAAGATATATATATATATGTGTGTGTGTGTGTGTGTATGTCTATATATATACATACATATATATATATATATATATATATATATATATATATATATATATATATATATGGGTGGCCCAAAATAACTTTTTGTCAAATTGTTTGGAGCGTTTTGTTTTTTTTGTTTCCTTTGACCTCAAAATAGCACAGAAAAAATTTCATGAATATATGACTTTATTTAGTACTGCCTCATCGATACTGTGTTTTTAAATCATTTTGAATGAATTTTGAATGTGATTATGTATATATAAAGCACACAGAAAATGCTAGAAGGTTCTGGAAAGTTTTAGAAAAATCTATACAATTCTAGAAGGTTCTGAAAGGTTCTGTGAAATCTCTCGAGGTTTCTAGAAGTTTCTAGAAAAACGTGAAAAACTTGTGAAGGTTCCGGGAAATTCTAGAAATCTTTAGAAGTTTTGATTTTTATATAAATAGCCAGCTTCACCAGTGCATTTCAATTTAGTTATAAAAATCAAGTATTATAAGATCAAATGTTACGGCTATATAAATATCATTCATTTAGTTGTTCATTTAACTGGCATAGAAGTTGACACAACTCCTATTTATTGAGCTAGGTACTTCCCCTAATTGAGCCTACTGTTTACAAACACAGCCGTCTGGCAGTCAGTTTATACTATTTTTTTCATGAACTATTTATTTGCTTGTGTACTGTCCAGTTGACATACCAATGTTTATTGAGCTAGGTACTTCCCCTAATTTAGACTACTGGTCAATGGTATGTTTACAAACGCAGCCGTCTGGTTGACATTCGGTAGAATTTTTTTCATGAGGACATACTAATGTCCATTGAGCTAGGTATTTCCCCTAATTGAGCCTACTGGCCAATGGTATGTTTACAAACACAGCCGTCTCTCTGGCAGTTAGTTGATACAATTTTTTCATGACCTATTTCTTTGCTTGTATACTGTCCAGTGGACAGACAAATGTTTATTGAGCTAGGTACTTCCCCTAATTGAGCCTACTGACCAATGGTATATTTACAAACGCAGCCGTCTTCAATAAGACATTTGGGGTAGTTCAACTGGATCGGATGTGCTGATATTCAAGCGCTTTAAGACGTTTTGGCCAAAAAATAAGACAGGCAGAATTTAGTATATGCCACGATGTTCGACTGGAGCAAAATCTCAAGCCATTAAAAGAAGCCATCACATTTTGTTCAAATATCCTCCAAATGGAAGACAACTCAAGATATTTGCCACGTGAAGATTGCAAAGAACTTCTGACTATGAATCTTATCTTCCTGGGAGGAATCTTCCCCCCCACTTTGGGTGCGTTTTCGTGTTCCAGGAGCTTAGCACAATGCAAGGTGGATGTCTCAAATAATCTACATCATGAAGATTTATCTCTTCCGTCATCAATTCAAGCTGACTAAGCATGAATGCAGATCAATTGCAGAATTTGGTATCTTTGCATCCTTGGCTTACATTAAAGCTTGGATTCAGTGTCCCATTCAGACGCACCTCTGAATGATCTGGATTTCATCAAGCTTCTTATTGATTATAAGAATGTTTCTCCATTTCTCAGACTGCAATGAAAACGATTGGCCGACATTTCTGGTACCTTAGTGCAGAACTCATTCCTCTGCTTCTCTTTTCTCAACGTGTCTCAGTGGATGAGAAAAATCAGCCTTGCTGCTTGCTTGAGGCAATTCATGAAGAAATATTCTGATGATCAGAAAGAAGAAAGGTGCATCCGCAGCGCAAATGATCCTTCAGCACTTCATAATGTGACATTAAAGATTTTTTATGACCTCGTCTTCGCTGCTCTTCTTTAATGCTCTTCTGCTTCCCACAAATTTTCTCTTGGCTGAAGCTTGCACCTGGCAACAAACTCCATCCTTTTAGAAGGCAACAGAGTGGTCTCTTCCTTGAAAGTTGTCAATGACTGTGCCGAGTGGGGAATTGCTCTGGCGTCATCATTCAACTAATTTCTCACCAAATCAGAGGAGGAAAAGCAGTACTTACTCTCAGCCCCGTACCGTGAAAATTCTACAGGAGGGGCCAGGCATTCTACTGCAGGGGGGGGGGGGCAGGTAATATATTTTACTAAGTAGAACAAATAAGCAGGGGGGGGGCAGACAAAACTCAGGGGGGGGCCGGGCCACCCTGCCCCCCCCCGCACGCTACGGGCCTGCTTACTCTAAATTGTTGGACTGCATCGCAAATAGTTTCCAGATGCAAAAAATCAACTGTGCTGAAAAGATCGTAACTTGAAGACCTTCAAGACTCAAAAAGCACAGACTCAAAAACTTTTAAAGTATATTTTTGAATGGCGTACTTAGAACTACTCTACAATACATTCAGGTTGATGTTTCATGTAATTAGTCATATTTTACTGTTTAATTCCTACTGTGTAATATAGGCTAATTGTTCTTTGTATCTAAATACAGCTTTTTAAACCTTGCAAAATTTTTATTTAATGCAACTGCCAAATGCCATAAAATACGAGATATCAAGTGCACTGAGGCAGTATTTATAGGAGCCCAATTGGTGTTAGATAGATGGATAGTGTATGATATGATATTGTGCGCTTTGTAAGTATCAGTGGGTGGAGGTGGAAATGTATTATTGTCATGAAGACTTTTCGGATTTTCCCATTCCTGCTGTAAAGTATGACACAGGTTAAAATAATGAGTCTATATTGTTTGTTTGATAATTCTCTGATTTTCCCATTCCTGCTGTAAAGTATGACACAGGTTAAAATAATGAGTCTATATTTTTTGTTTGATGATACTCTGATTTTCATGTAACCAGAGCGGAATAGACTATTAAAGATAAAAACTAAGTATAAGTTCATAATGACGTCATCAAAATATTGTGCATTCTTTAACCACGAGTTACCTCGAGTGACAGGAACCGGAAATGTTTGTTGGCGTGCCAAACAAATAAATACCATGTCGGGACATGAGATACTCATTCAAAATATTAAATTCAAATACTAAAAAAAGTTAAGCTGAAAAGAATCGAACACACATTATTGTACATTATGGTACTATAAAGTCAAAGATACAGAGTTTGCATGTGAATTTTTTTTAATGAGCAGCTGGTCGCAAGTAAATGACAATGAATAGAATAGGGTAAAACTACACAAATAAATAACTATTTCGAAGTGGCTACGCTTACGTCAAGCGCCTTCTATTATTATATCTATTGACGTAAGCCGGAAAAAAAAATACGAATTACGTCTTGATGTTACCGTTGCCACTGCGTAAACAAAAAGGGTTAGGGATAAGGTTAGGGTTAGGGACAGTGTTAGGGTGTGGAGAAATATCTATTGACGTAAGCCGGAAAAAAAAATACGAATTACGTCTTGACGTAAGCGTAGCCTGTCCGTAACTTTTTTCTCTCTTCTTTACTGTTTTTAATTTTCTAACTGTTAACTTTACTTTCATGACTGTAACTAAAAAAAATGTTTCTGTTATATTTTCCATTAACTACAATTTCAAACTAAAATACCAAACTTTGGTTTGTATTCTATTTTACTAAAGGAATGGTTTTACTCAAATATGACTTTTATAAGTTAATATTATTAGGGACAGGCTACGCTTACGTCAAGACGTAATTCGTATTTTTTTTTTCCGGATTACCCTAACCTTATCCCTAACCCCTAACCCTTTTTGTTTACGCAGTGGCTACGGAAACATCAAGACGTAATTCGTATTTTTTTTTTCCGGATTACGTCAATAGATATTTCTCCACACCCTAATACTGTCCCTAACCCTAATGCTAACCCTAATATAATTGCCGGTACCCGAAAAAAAATGAGAAATAATAGAATGGCGCTTGATGTAATCGTATCCACTGCGATATTATTATTAAGGCACTTTACTACATTTAAGATTAACTAACATGTATATTATTATAGTATGTAGTTAATGTAGCCAGTGTAGAAGTATTATAGTATGTAGTTAATGTAGCCAGTGTAGAAGTAGATTTTTTATAAACTGAACTGATTTATTATTAATGATTAATAATACTTGTCGCAATCCTTGTTAAATGATAACTTTATAATATCGTTATCAAGATGCATCGTTTGCTTCACCAGTTGATTTTTTTTAATGAATAAGTAAATGCAGATTTAACCTTATTTGCTTGCTTAATATTTCCACCACTGCCTCTGATTGGGATACTTTGGTCAAAAGAGTTCTATACATAGAATTTTTTAAAACATTGGTGAAAAGACTAATTTTTGCTGCTAAAAATTAGTTTCTTCTATTCATATATCATTGACAGCCATCCAGAGTAATATGTATTTTATGGACTTTTTAAAGTTAGAACAGGGGTGGGAATCTTTATGAACTGCAGGCAATTATGGGTTTTTTATTTGACAGAAGGGCCATATAATGGAGTGTTCATGTGAAAAAATACGATTTAAATGTTAACATCCTTTATGTGAACGCACATTGAGTAGTAGAGGGTGTGCTAGATTAAACAGCATGATAAACTCTAATTTGCCCTGTCTTGTTGACACCCAAGCATGCTATCTATTTTATAACTTAACATATAATGTAACAATAATTTTTACTTTTTCATAGACTCATGGAGTATTAAGTTAATAATGATACTTATCACAAAAATAATACAATGTATAAAGGCTAGTAAAGGTTTTACTTTTAAAAAAGATTTAAGGAACTTAACATAAGAGGCATAAAAAACTGTCAAAAGAGGATATTGAGTTATTTATAAACCTCTGAATCACCGCATTTTTTATGAATCATCTCCTTTATTTTATTTTTTTTATGGAAATTAGATTTTGAATTTCACCTTCACTTTTTAAATTCAATTTTAAAGACCATTTACTGTTAGAAAACAAGATATAAGTATAGAAGTATTATTTTCTTTTTCATCTGGCATTACATTTTCTTACTCTGTAGACCTTCAGGGGCTATTCAGCTAGCCATGAATAAAAACATTGATGGACATGGAATATTTTGGCAAAGCAAAGGTGAGTTGTTTTTATTCATTTTGACTTAAGACACCTTTTTAATTAAATTATTATTTTTTTAGGTAATTTAATTGAAAAAAAATTGAAATATGTAATTAAGCATGTAAGTAATTTAATTGAAATATGTAATTAAGCATGTAAGTAATTTAATTGAAATATGTAATTAAGCATGTAATTAATTTAATTGAAATATGTAATTAAGCATGTAAGTAATTTAATTGAAATATGTAATTAAGCATGTAAGTAATTACTTAACTCTTATTGTCCTCAGAAAAAAACAAAGCACAGTCCAAAAAGGTATCAGTGTTGTGTCCATATTTAATGAAAAGTCGGTCTTAGCTTAGTCATTAGCTTACAGAGTGCACTGTTAACTCAGATTTTTCTGTGATAATTTATAAAATAATCTTTTGAAAAATCAGATTGACTACAAGTCAAGAAAGTTACGCCATCCTATCAGGCAACCGAACGAAGATGAAATTTTAGCCCAGATGGAGGCTGAAAAAGAAGAAGAGAAGAGAAAATTCAATAAAAACAACAAAGATTTTATTAAGAAGAACAGAGAAAGGTTTGTATTAATGATTTTATCACACATTTTACTCATACATCTAGTTTACAGTTAGTTAACTGGATTGTAATTTAGACATTCTTGAGAATGTTTCACCACATGCTCTAAATTAAGCTGTGAGTTAGATCTGCATAGTACAGGTTCAAATCCTAGTCTATTACAAGAGGCCTTATTTGGGCAGCCAAGACTTGATTATGGTGGAAAATGGCTTCAGTATTAATGTAGTATTAAAGATATCTTCATTTCAGAGACTTCATAAGATGGCTGACTGTGAACTATGGGGATCAGGGGTGGTTGTTGAGCCTTACTCAACTGATGGTGCCAAATGTGCTTATTTTCACAATAGAATGTGTTTATCTTTCTAATGGGATTCTTGAGCATGTGGTTTAGTGATGAGTCATGCCACAAACTGGCCATCTTCTTCAAACTCTTGATTGTTTTAAAACAAAAATTACATACCGCTGCATACCCATGCATAATCTTTCCCCTCTGGCAGACCAGAGGTTGAATGGTCATTTGGCTCTACTGCAATCTCCAGATGTCAAAAGACTGGCCCTAAGAGACTAATTTAACTAAGAGAGAGTCAACATAGTTTTTTAAAAGTCCTACTAATCATTAACCATACATATCATGCTCTTCATTAAACATCTCCAGAGGCTTTTGCTATTTATGTATTTTGAAATAATAATAACTATTTTTTTATGCTTTGCCATTTGAAACATGTCTGTTTTTTTCTCTTACCATTGACAACAAAGGTTTAGGACCAAGGGGCAGGAGCAACACATTGCTCCTGGAGAAACTGAGATCAAACCTGGGACGGTCACTCTCACACAAGAGCAGCTAACTGCTCTCTTAGCCTCCCTAGGCAAGACGGGAGCAGGTCAAAATAGCGCTATGAAGATCAAAATAGGTAACTTGAGCAGTTTCTTTGGCCACATTTTGGATTTTTTCATATCAAAGCTATACATGCGCACAGAAAAATAAAATTTATGAATGTATTATACAAAATAGTTTTTATTTATATAATTTAAAAAGTTGTTATTTAAAATTTCATTTGATTGAAACCATTGAAAGAACTGAGTAACACAAATGGTCTTGATTATTCAGTGTCAGTAATCTCGACAGCTGACTACACTAAAACAAGTCTGCAGTAACTTTCTTGAATTTTATCCCGGGTTTTCTTAAGCCAAAAGATATATTTCCTCCTTAAATTAGTAATTCTTGAGGAAATTAGCAGCAACGTGTTGAAAAAATTAAATTACTTGCTATCAACAAAACATTCGTTTTTTTATTGTTTGGACAAAAACTCAACATTTTTTTACAGATGCTGCCAATAATAAGATTGAAATGGAACAATTCAACAACAACAGCCATGACAACAGAAATGACACCCATGAAGCTGTCAAACAGAAACGGGAATCAGCTGACAGTGATGGCAGAGGAGAGATCGGTATAGGGGCTCTTCTGGAACGGCACAGATCAGCCAAGGGGGAATCAAAAAACATTCAAATAAAGTAATTACTTTCCTTTAGTCTTATTTGATATGTCATTGAATATACAGGCAAGTGAGCTTTCCTTACCAGCACATAGCTATGAAAATGCACTTTGTATTATATTTCAGACCTAATGAAATGAAAGAAGATGTTACAAAGTTAAATTCTGGGAACACAGCAGCTTTGACACCTAAGCAAGAGGCTGATATAATGGGTGTGTCCTGGAAACATCTAACGGTGGCAGAAAGGAAAAGGTTGCAGTGGGCCAGAGAAAAAGGTGAGCAGCAACACTCGTTCTCAGCTTTTGGCATTGAGAAATTTTATTCCCACCTGTCTGTACGTTCACAGGTTTCGGAATATTGAACCTGCCTGTTCTGTTAAAATGATCAAACTTAATATTCCCACCTGTCTGTACGTTCACAGGTTTTGGAATATTGAACCTGCCTGTTCTGTTAAAATGATCAAACTTAATATTCCCACCTGTCTGTACGTTCACAGGTTTTGGAATATTGAACCTGCCTGTTCTGTTAAAATGATCAAACTTAATATTCCCACCTGTCTGTACGTTCACAGGTTTTGGAATATTGAACCTGCCTGTTCTGTTAAAATGATCAAACTTAATATTCCCACCTGTCTGTCTTGTTACAGTTTTCATCGCTTTGTCTGGTGTTAGTTTTGATTAGAGGATTGCAATGTGGTCTTATTCCTATATGCTATGCCTGCTCATAATTCTATTTCCTAAATTATTGTTAACAAGCCCTACTCATTCACCATTATGTTACTAAGCAACCCACATCACAACATCAATATAAATCATGGCTGGACAACCGATTTATATAATTTAGCTTCCAATCATTAAACTTCACACTACTTGATGGATATACATATACTTTGTGAAGTTAGTTAGCATATTATGGTTTTTGTTTAAGCAGCTACTTCAGACTTATTGGTTGTTATGACATATTTTTTAATAGCTGAATCTCAAGATGAGTACAATCCATGGGGCAAGCCTGGAGCTGGGGCTCCCATTCGTAAACAGGAAGAAATTGATACGGCAGGTCCTACTACAGTTACTATGTCCGATCAAAATACATCCAGATCTTTTGTCGATCCAGAGATGAAGCGCAAACAGGTATGTTTGTTGTCATTTGTTTGTTTTTTAATATTTGAATTTT
The DNA here is from genome assembly GCA_021962125.1 of Bulinus truncatus. Taxonomy (NCBI): domain Eukaryota; kingdom Metazoa; phylum Mollusca; class Gastropoda; family Planorbidae; genus Bulinus; species Bulinus truncatus. The sequence continues at coordinate 4,181,205 of JAGDYQ010000047.1, read as the reverse complement.
TTTTTTCAGAATAAGTTGAAATTTTCTATTATTAATTGTTTGTTTTTTTTATTTAATTTAAATTCTTTGTCATTTTTTAGCTTGAGGATTTATTTTGCATTTTTATATTTCAATATTGGAATTTTAAATGTTAAATTTGAAAGTGCTTATATTTCTTTCATTTTTTTATAATGTAACATTTAATTTTTGGAATATTATTAAATAAGTGGGAAAAATCTGTCGTATTTAATAAATGTTGTTTTTTATCTGAAAGATAGCTGTATTTCAACGGTATAAAAAAGGAATAATTTATCAGTTCTTTTATGTAAGTTGTAGATGGTTGAAGCATGTTAAAAAAAAGGCATGGATAATTGTTGTTTGGTTTTGGGAATGGTTTGCAGGGTTAGGCAGATTTTAACAATGAATCATATCTGAAATTTCTTTAGATTCTATTTCTATCTATGACTAACTTATGTTTTTTTTTATGTATGACATGAAATTGATGATCTTCTACTCAGCCGGTTGCACATAAAGAACTTTCTATTTTAACAAAGCCTTTATCTTTTTATGTATATCTGCCTTCAGAATGCGTTAGCTAGAGAAATAGAGCTCCTTCAGAAAGAAATCCATGTAATGGAAAAGAAGAAAAAAAATGAAGAAGAGAAACTATTAAGAGATTTTCTAGAAAAGCAAAAAGTGAGAGAGCGTGGAGAGAAAGAAATAAAACTGAAGGACGAGCAGAAAGAGAATGGAGGGGAGGATAAAAGACAAAATAAAGACAAGGTAGAATTTCTTTCCCATTCGAATGCAATTATTACGAAAATGCAGAAAGACATTGGTGACATGAAAAATGAAATAAAGAAAAATGCACAGGAGCGTTGGTATGAGAACTCAACCTCGCCAGGTCAAGATAATTTTGTTAAGATAGTGACGATGACATCACCCCGGCTTCTGACTGGACCATCGACTGGTTTAGCATTGGTTGGTTGTTGCCAGTAATATTTTATAATGAGCTTGCTGTTACTTTGATCTTGCTTCTTGTTATGAATTTATTGCTAGTTGCCTCATAGCTCTGTAAAGTCTTGCTTTATTTATATTTTTGCTTTATCCTTAGCATGAATGCTTATCATGAGCTGAAATAATTAACAACCATTCAAAATTGACCCATAACAATAAAATTGTATGATTTACCTTCTGTAATATCAGTCTTAGTAGCTTTTTATCAGAACAGTATTTTTTTAAAACATGCTATAATAATCATGAATCTGTAGATGCCTGAAAACTTTTTAAAAGAAATGACAATAACAAGTATGTTATGTAAAACTACCTCATTTTGTAGAATTCCCATCAAAAAGCCAGCAGCATTTTTACAGTTTTTTTTTATTTTCTCTTTCAAATATTTCCTAAAAAATACAAATATAGTTTAGTTTGCTTAATTTTGAGTACTTAAATAGCTTAGAATGCAATGATACCCAACTCTTTTATCGGCTAGAAATGTTAATTATATCTTTTCAATATTTACATTTGTATATCTTTGCAAATTATATAGTTTAAGTGATCTATTTATTTTATTTTATTATTTATTAAAATTTTAATAAATATTTTCTAACCTTTTTAAAGTTTTTAAATACTTCAAAAAATGATGAGAATGTAAATAAAACAAGATGGTTGTTGAATGATGAGAATGTAAATAAAACAAGATGGTTGTTGAATGATGAGAATGTAAATAAAACAAAATGGTTGTTGAATGATGAGAATGTAAATAAAACAAAATGGTTGTTGAATGATGAGAATGTAAATAAAACAAGATGGTTGTTGAATGATGAGAATGTAAATAAAACAAGATGGTTGTTGAATGATGAGGATGTAAATACAACAATATGGTTGTTGAAGTTCCCTTGCAAAAAAAGAAAAAAATGGATTTTGATCTACTATAAAACGTAAGCAAACAGTTTTAAAGTAAAATTGACAGCATTGACGTTAATTTTGTTTGTATGTTTAAGGGTGATGGTCAGGAAGAATTGTTATCAAAAAAGGAAGAAGAGAGAAAGAAATGGGTTGCTGAACTTGGTAAGTCACTCATTGTGGACTGAAGTCTAGATGAGCACATTTCAAATTGATTGAAATTATTTTTTTAATTATTCTGTCAATGTTTTTTGTCTCTTTTTTTTTTTAAATGATACATTGAGAAACTGAGATAGTGTTGTTTGCTTGTTTGTTTGTTTGTTTGCTTGGCTAAACTGAAATTTGAAGTGATTGGCTTTTAGTTTCTTTGGTATAAAATAATAAGCCTGATTGTTTATGTATTCAAATATGTTCACTCAAATTTAAGGCATGATTTAAAAAAAAAATATTTTTGTTTGTTTTTGGTTTAAGTTTATAAGTCTGCTTATGTCTAATCATGTATGTTTGAAGTCTAAGGGGGTTGGGGTCTGTCTATAATTCTAAACTAGTTAATATATACTGTCTGCTGTAGTCTTTCTTGATAATATAATCTAGTAAAGGCATGTTGTCTATCGTTGTCTGTCTTATGTACAAAATAAAAATTCTCTGTTATGGTCTGATCTCTATAATTCTAATGTGGTAAATATATGTGGTATATTTTTTTTTAAAACTGGATGTATAATTCTAAACTAGTCAATCTATATTGTGTACTTCAGACAAGCAGAGAGAGGAACAGAGAATTAAGAAACAGCTGGAGAAAGAAAGAGACAAAACTGGCATACAAGACCAGTGGGCTGACCGTTTTGTCTATCATAAAACCATTGAGCAGATTTCTCCTCGGCATGCCCAGTAGGTTTACTTAGTAGATCAATCTTTCTTTAATTTATTTGGCCTTCACCTTTTGTTATCTTGAATGTCTTCATATATTTCAAAAATTTATTCCATGACGACAGCATTAAATATTGCATTTTTGGAAGTTTTGAGAAATGAGTAATTTATTATTGGTACATGTAATCGTTTACAGCTGTGGCTATTATTATTATGATAAAAATGAATTGAAGACAATGATACAATTAATTTTCATTTTATAATTTAGATCTACTCAGTGTAGATGAGTTACAGTTTGAAATTGTAGCTCAAAACTGCTACTACTGATAGGATCTACTAAATTTAAAACAACCTTTTATAAAAGAATTATGATTTATCATTGGAAAGTTTGAATAGAAGTGTGATTTATCATCGAAATCACAATTTCGTTTTTTTAAGCCAATTTCATTAATCTCAGCTTGGTTTAAAAATGATTATTTTCGTTTGAATAGAGGCAGCCAAAAGATGGGAGATGAGAATTACGCCCCAATACAACGTCCTGCAATGCCAGCCGCCACAACACAACGTCCTGCAATGCCAGCCGCCACAACACAAGGATCTCCAAACAACGCAGCCACTGAAAGTCTTGTTCCTCCAGCAGCTATGAGAAGTTCTATGGTTGTTGGGGTGAGGCTGGCATATTGTAGCAATTATAATGCTTTTTAGCTCAATGCTATGTATCACTTCTGACTAAATCTGTAATATTAGACGAAATGGTTCACTTTTTTTTAAATCTTATAATTTCTTTTTGAAACCCATGATGATGCTGTTAATAGTGTCAGCTGGTTTTTTAAAACTAAACCACTCGTCCCTCACAAGTTTTTTTTTTCTTTTTCACCTTTTTTACTAATCTAGAGAATGATCCTATTTGCTTTTAAAGGAAGATTAATCTTTCTTATGTTCATGTAAAATAAAGAATCATCTAGCACAGTGGTTATCAAAGTGTGTCGCTACTCACTAGTGGGTCACCAAATTTTCTACATTACTTAATTCAGAATATGTCCCAACAGTTTAACTATGCTTCCTTTTATCCTTTTGATTTTAATCCAACCTTTTCTTTTTTAGACTGGCTCCCTAAATGATAAAAGATATGATGAAGCTAAAGCTGAAGAGAAAAGAAAATGGTTGCAAGAACTTGGTAAGGACTACACCATTAGCTTACACTATCATAGATATAGGATAACACCATCAGCTTACACTATCATAGATATAGGATAACACCATCAGCTTGCATTCATAGCAAAGTTTATTGTACTATTAACTTATTTAGCTTGGCCATTAATTGGTTGACACCTTTCCAAATTGATAGATGATGGATGTGAATTTAGTTAAAAAGTAATTTTATTCATTATGGCAAGTAAGATGTCTAATGAAATACATTATACTTGTATAAAAAACTTTAATGTAAATGTATAATAAATTTTCATATGAAAGTATAACCAACTTCAATATACATGTATATGTATAACAAACTTGGTTGATTCCTATTGAAGAATTATTAGTATTTACAATTGGTATTTTTATAAACTTGAACTTAATCAATTATTTGAGAGGGAGAGGGTCTCACCAGCTAGTAATGCGTCCAAGTTACTAATTAATTCATGGCATGAGTAAATAAATTTCACTTCAATCTCCGGTGTAGCGATCATCAACAAGATGTTGCTCATTAGTCCAGCAGTAATAATATCATCTGCTTCATCTATAAACATGATTTATGTTCATAATCTTCTGCATCACTACTTCATCACTGCATACTCTGTGTATCACTCTCTATGAACACTCCTTTCACAGTTTACATGTTACACAATATGTTGATAGGATAATAAATTAATTATAATCAAATGTGTCTGTTTTTTTTTTTACAGAGCACCAAAGGGAGGAACAGCGGCTGGCCAAGCTGGCACAGAAGGAGAGAGATAAACAGGAAGATGGAACTTGGGCTGACCGCTATCCATCAGACCACCATAAATCTAATCGACAGACCGAAGGCATCTGGAAGGATCCATCTGATCACAATAAATCCAATCGACAAAATGAAGGCATTTGGATGGATCCATACCCGTCTGATCACAAGAAACTCCATACAGTGAAAGAAGATGATGGTGGCAGTGCATGGTTTGACCCCCATCCGTCTGATCACCAGAAGCTCCACCCAGACAGTGATCGGGCTCCACACAGACAAGATCAACAGAGAACCAACAGTGCCCCCAGCTCAACACTACCTCCATTGCAAACAACAGAAAACACAGAAGTGTATGTCCCATTATTTTCTTTGTAAACTAAATAACACTTTTATTTATTTATTTATCTGTTTCGCTCTTCGGCCTTTCATTGAACCCCATTGAACCCCATTATGGTAAACTAAGTATTTAAAAACATGGATGGAATGATTGATGATGAATTCTTTTTTTATCTAGATCATCATTTCTAAGAGGTCAAGGGGCATTCATAGATCCAGTCACTAGAAAAGAGCAGGAAGAGAAGAGAAAAGCGCAACTTGCATATCAGGCAAGCTTTTATTGTATCCTTGATACATTTTAATTAGCTCCTTATTTGCAATAGTATCTGTTACTTTGTCTTTTATTTTAAATTGTGTGCTGGTATTGATAATTGATTATGAAGCCCACCATATTAAATAATCAAAGTTTTCTTTATCACATATCAAGAAGATGATGAGTCAATTCTGTAAGTGCTTATATGCAGTATTGTTAACTCAATGTAATTGGTTTTATAAGACTATCAAGAGAGGAAAAGAAGTTAACATTTGATGATCATCAAATGTTAACAATTTGGTAAATAAACATTTACAGGAAATACTTTCATCTACTTGACTTTTTTCCATGATTTGTTAACAATGAAGTGTTTTTAGCCAGACCCACTTCTTGGGTTAGGCTAGTTAGCCTGAAAACGCTTACCAATGGTTAAGGGAACTTTGCTGTCTTAAATTTACTATAAGAAACATTAATAGCCTTAACCCAATATGTGGAATAGTCTGACTTCACTGGCTACACTTGGCCTGTCCTCCTTCATTTATACTTGTGTACATTGACTTTGTTCTCACAGACCGATAACACAATTATTCCATTTCTTTATATTCCCAAATAATTTTGTTTACTTTGAATAAGCACTGCTTTTTATGTTTCTATTTTTGTTTTAATTTGTGCCGTTAATTAGTTGAAACTAAAATAGGGCAAACAAAATAATGATTTAGGTCATAAAAAAATCAAAATCGGACAAAGGAATCATTATTAACAATATTTTTTCATCAGGCTGAAGTAAAAGCCCAGATTGATGAAAAAGAAAGAAAGAAGAAGGAAGAGAGGATGAGAAAGATGCAGGAAGACATGGAGGAGGAGAGGAAACTACAGATGGAGAGGGATGTAATGAACAAGCAGACAGAGTTTGAAATGAGCAAGTTAAGACAAAGGGAGGTAATTACAGTAATAACAATACATAGCTCTTGACCAAAAAAACTTGCTTATGTGTAATAAATGTTCTGTTACATTTATATGAGTTGTTAACTAAGAATTTTTGCATTTCTTTAAATTGATATCAGATATTTCTTTTTTATTTCAAGATAAATTTGTTTAATTTATTACCACAGAAAAAGGAAATTAATTGCAGTTAAATTCTCTGTAGATCCTAAATTATAAAACTGGGACTGTGAGCCAGGGGTGCTCATTACCTCTGGCGCCCTCTTCAGTGTGAGACATCTGAGGCCTCCATAGCTGTATGAGGGGAGGAAGGTGGGAGCCAACTCGTCCCTGTGTTAAACTTTCCCATTGATGAATGACATCTGTCTCTGGCGACTAGCAGTGGCCGAGTCCCAACTTAACTTGCCTTGTGTCGGACATAAACTATCATCTCCATGGTGGCTCGATTTCCTTCGTTCAAAAAAATCATGTAAACTGTTCTTCGATTGGTATAGGATTGTCGTATATGACCAATGAGTTCCTCTTATCAATGCTGAAATCAAATAATAACCAAAATCATTTGGAAGTAAAATGTTAAAATGACTAGAAAGATTTTGAAAGGTTGTAATTTAATGTCTCTTTATTTCTGGCGAAGAATTCAATTTGAGTTATCATTTATAAAAATCAATTATTTTGTTTATTCCTCTTCTGTTTTTACAATATTGAAGTTAAACCCAGAGTAGGTGTACATTAAACTTCAGCTATTTATTAACTAAAAATATATACAAGCCTTAATGTCGGCTTGACATAATTAGAAGTGCCAGCACCATCTTGTTTACATGGTGTCTTAATCTCCTAGAGGCATATAATTAAAATTGTTTATACATACACACATATACACACAAATATATTTATTTACATGCCACTGTTCATTGAGTTTAGTGCAGCTCCTGTTATTTGATTACTTTTTTTTTTACTTAATCTTGTTAAATTGACCGCAGTGTGGCTCTATTAATTTTTTTACTTAAAAAACAAAACTGCAGCCACAGAATTTATGTACTCCCAGTTGTAAAGCATAATGTTTGCTTCCAATTTTTGTAGGAGCTGCGTCAGAAGCAGATAGCTGTCCTAAAGACTGCCATGGATGAGGCTCAAGAGAAGGCCATGGAAGAGAAAAATGAAAGACGGCTCAACCATCTCCAGCAGCTTGGCCACGATGTATCTCAGCTGAAGGCTAAATATGGAGGTAATGATTGGTCTAAATATGGAGGTAATGATTGGTCTAAATATGGAGGTAATGATTGGTCTAAATATGGAGGTAATGATTGGTCTAAATATGGAGGTAATGATTGGTCTAAATATGGAGGTAATGATTGATTGGTCTAAATATGGAGGTAATTATTGGTCTATTGAGCCTTGATGGTGGGCAATTAGTTTGGGAATTGTGTGAGCGAATCTGTCAGCTACCTCAAGCACACTCTTGATGCCTATCATTTCTGGCATATGGGGCAGAAACACAACACTCTTCCCCCCTTTTTTCTGCCTAGCTGGCAGATGTAGTAGGCACACTCACTTGGCAACTCTGTTGGCATGGCAGACATGAACTTATGCGCCGCCAATGAGCATTTTCTTATAGGGAGCAAAAGTACCTTAGGACAACCTCAACTCCAGGTGTAAAAACTCTGTTATTTGTTTGCTTTTTAACCGTCCGCATCATCACTTTTTAATTAAAATTTCAAATATATTTTTGATGGATAGTTGAATTAAGATGGCGTTTTGTCAGTTTGTCAAATTAAAAAGGATTTACAGGTCAGTGAGACATAAATTTCTTTAGGTATTAGAATGATACCAGCGCCACATAGGGGATTCTTTGAAAAAAAAACACATTGGTGAAATAGTGACTCATTAAGTTAATTAGGCTTAGTTCTCTCATCTATCTTCAATGCCTCCAAAATGATAGAATGTCTATCTCTTGATCCTTTAAACACTTTTGGGGCTGTTGATTAAAGTGCAAATTAAATGAGGCGTTTTATGCCAGACTATTAGATAATTATGACTCAAAATGAAACCATTTACTCTATTTATATTTATATAAGAAACATGTTAAGCCATATGATTTAAAGCTAGTCTGGGTAAAAACACTTGATATATCCCTGCAGCAATGACTTAATGGAGTAGATGTGACTGCAGCAATGACTTAATGTAGTATATGTGACTGCAGCAATGACTTAATGTAGTAGATGTGACTGAAGTTGACCAGGCTGGAACCTGTTCCCTTTACTCACTGCTCGGGCAGAGTCACCTATTTTTTTCAGCGAGTGTCAGGCACTCATGTACAACTGCGTATATTCCAATATATCATCGGGACGATTGACAAACAAAACCTTAACTTTCCTGGCCAGGTGATTGAAAACATCAAAACTGTTTATTCATTGCCATCATACGTTTTTATGTTTGGACATTTCTTAACACTTGATTTCGACTGGGATAGGACCAGAAAGTGAAATTGACCCAAAACATTTTTTTTTCTTCTTCAACTTCCTGACCATCAGAATTATTTCCCTTAACTGACCAGAACCCATAATGCCTGGCGCATTCAAAGTGATCTGTGGTCCGCAGATTAGCTCTTGTATGGCTGTGGCCACCGCAGGAAATGTAGCCATTTTGTCTGGACACTGCCCTGAGAAGACAGGTAGCCTGCAGGCTGTTGGTTCTTGATGACGTAACGTCTGTTATGTTGCGTTCAAAGATTAATCTATAAGTTTCATTGTATTTAATTTGGCTTTTGATTGATATTTGTTTACTCAGTTATAATTTGTATTCAATAGTGGTAATATGTTTAGAGCACGCAGATAGTTTCATAACCTAGAAAAAAATAGTGAGTAACTTTCATCTAATGCTCATCACAGAAGAAATATTTTTTTCTTTGACTATTAGTTTATAAATATTGGGATATTTTAGTAAATAAATATATTGGATATCTAGACATCTCCAGTCATCAGTTTGAACATTGTCTTTCTTTATTTAGTGAATAAATTATAATTTAATTAAATTTCACAGTTGACTCTTTTATGACATCATGAACAAATATAGTTCCAACATGTGTAATACTAATTCATCTGACCGGCTCAGGGCCTTCATATACACCTTCATGAATTTGTTCAAGTTGAATTTGAATTTGTTTGCTTATTATTATTTTGAACCTTCTTTTTTATACAAACCTAATTTCTTCAAATGATCTATCCTTACTAAGTGATCAATGTTTAATAGAGTTATATAAATACAACATATTTCACTTTATTTAGCTGTTTCACCGAGGAAGAAGGAGTTTGACATGTCATCCATACCAGGCCTTGGCAATAATGTACTCCCTGAAAATCTGCACAGAAAAGCCGGACACTCTTCCCCTCCCTCTTATCCAGTGGCTAACTTTATGACCTCAAGGACTGACCAAGTGGACCCATCTGAACGCAACTTCGGCCAAAACACATACAGGCACGAACCTTATGTTGAAGATCGCATGTTGACACCTAGTAGATTCAGGGATCCTGGCAGGCCAAGAGATTTGTCAGACTCACCCAGGAGAGAGTTTGGCACTCAGACACGTAAGAAAAGATTTTCAGATTATCTCTTTAGAAAATGTTTTTATCATATATTTTTATTTGTAAACATAGATACTACATTTATCATTACTGTTTGCAGATTTGAATTTTTAAAGATAATTAAAGGTAGTTATCATTACATTCTTGGCCGTCTGTACAGAATCGTATGGCAACCAATGGGGCTGGGTCTCTAGACAAAACAAAGATGGGGACACTGGGCTACCTGGCCAATGTGCTGAGACGGCTACGATAACGTTGGGATTCATCTTGAATTCCTTAAAACACAGTTCTGTCTAAAGAAAGAAATTCATAATTGTCATTTATGAAAATCACTGTAAAATTCAAGTAACTCTCTTGTAATTGTACATTATTGTACAATTTAGAATTATTGTGTCTTGGACATTTTTTTACCAATTTTCATCTAATTTTCAATATTGATACTAAGAATGAAAGGTTTGGACCCAACAGATTGATACTAAGAATGAAAGGTTTGGACCCAACAGATTGATACTAAGAATGAAAGGTTTGGACCCAACTGATTGATACTAAGAATGAAAGGTTTGGACCCAACAGATTGATACTAAGAATGAAAGGTTTGGACCCAACAGATTGATACTAAGAATGAAAGGTTTGGACCCAACAGATTGATACTAAGATTGAAAGGTTTGGACCCAACAGATTGATACTAAGAATGAAAGGTTTGGACCCAACAGATAAATTGGTTTGTTTGATACAAATTTAGAGTGGGAGGAGGGGAGAGAAAATTGGTGAAGGAAATTGAACAAAAAATAAATAAATAAACCCTGTAACAAATGTTAATGTTCTAAGTGATACATTTATCAGAGGTTGGAAGTTTGTTTCAGGTCTTACTCTCTGTTTCACATCCATATTTCTAAGACAAAAAATTCATTTTATTCATTGCTAAAAAAAATTCATTATAAATATTTTTGTTATCACTGTAAACCTTTTCTAAATAAAAAGTTTATTTCAACAATCAAGTGATACGCTGGCTGTGAAGCCATATAAACTTCAGAAATAAATATTTTCATATCTCTCATATTAACCAGTCGTATTGTATGGAAATACTCAAAACACTACACTTTGCTAAATACAACAGTTGCTATGAGAAATAAAAATGGTTAACAAAAAATATTCTTAAACATTTATCACAGTCCAATCAGTTCATTAGGGCCATATAGAACTTTATCACAGTCCAATCAGTTCATTAGGGCCATATGGAACTTTATCACAGTCCAATCAGTTCATTAGGGCCATATAGAACTTTATCACAGTCCAATCAGTTCATTAGGGCCATATAGAACTTTATCACAGTCCAATCAGTTCATTAGGGCCATATAGAACTTTATCACAGTCCAATCAGTTCATTAGGGCCATATAGAACTTTATCACAGTCCAATCATTTCATTAGGGCCATATAGAACTTTATCACAGTCCAATCAGTTCATTAGGGCCATATAGAACTTTATCACAGTCCAATCTGTTCATTAGGGCCATATAGAACTTTATCAAATTGATTTTTGAAAACTTTTCTCCTTTCTTCAAATTAACTTTATTGGGATTTTGGCCATTGTGAAGTAGGTCTCAGTGTAGGTGCGTCCAAAACTAGTTCATTAGCACCTGTGCCTGTCAGAATGTATGAAGTGATAATCAGTGCACACCTTAAGTTATCTACAACCAATCCATGAAACTAATTCATCACTTAATTAGAATTAAATCTTATGATTTATTTCAACATTTTGACTGATATCGATTTGTTCAAACAGTTGAGTTAAAAGATCTGAAGGCGCTGCTTGAGAAATTGCCAGAAGTTCAAATTGAGTTCAAGATGAAAGTGGAAGAGGCTCTGCGAGAAAAAGAATCTGAAAAACAAGCACCGCCAAGAAAAGTTCATACAAAGGTCACAGAGGAATCTATCAAGGATGTGAAGAAAGCGACAGCAAAGGGGGCCAAGAGTGCACCAAAAGAAAAAATTCAGAAGATCAACGAGAGGCCGGACTGGAATCAGCGAAAAAGAAAAACTGTGGTGAAAAACTCTGAAAAAGACCCGTTTTACGAACAGAAAAGAGAAGAGGCTGAGACGAGGAGGTTGAAGAGAGAGAGACAGCTAATGTACTTGCAGGAGCTAAACAAAGAAAGAATTCCAAACTTGTCAAAAAGTCCTGGGAGAAGTCCCAGGGACCCATCACCTGAAGCATTCAAACAGATCGGTGAAAGAGGCAGGAAACCTGGCCCGGCTCAAAAGTCTGCAAAGGTTCTCCAAGTTGAGGCCCATAGAGACCCATCTCCAAACGTGCTTTCTTTACTCAGTGAAAAAGGGAAAAAGAATAAAGCTTCTCTGGGATCTGCCTCTCCTCCGATCCCATCAGTGAAACATAAGTCACATGCTGCCGTGGATCCAGGGAATGACCCTTACAACTACATCAATAGCTACTTACGAAACAGTGAAGGGGACACAAAGTATGGCGATGTCCCGCTAGATTCTCACGGGGACGAATTTTTGCCTTTCATGCGGACGACTGAAGTTTTAGATCCATCCCGGGCAGATGAACCTGTGGAAATATCTCGAGAAAACTCGCGCATGGAAAGAGCGAGACGTTCTTACTATGAAAACCTTCATCCAGCCAACAAAGGCAAGAAAATAGACATTTACCAGGACAGTGAAAGAGAATCTGTTCTTAAGGTGAAAAAAAATTGTATCCTAGTATAGTGATATATTTTATAGATTTGTATACAGCCTTTACATTGAGATGCCACTAAAATGTTTATTGTTTATGGTATGAAGCATTTTTTGACATTAAAATTAAATTATTCACTGCAGGTATCACAAAACAAAATGGGAGCCACATATGTTACTCCAAGACAAGACATGATCCTGCAGCAGTTGTCATCCTTGAAGAAGGTACAAATTTTGTAGAGCATAAAAGTAGTGGTTTTTGTGGAGTGGGGGGGAGTGGTTTTTAATTATTTAACAGCAGCATGATACATTTCTTTGTAATTTATTTAAAATTGATTTTCTGTAAAACTGGCTAGATTCTCCCACTGTAAAACTGGCTAGATTCTCCCACTGTAAAACTGGCTAGATTCTCCCACTGTAAAACTGGCTAGATTCTCCCACTGTAAAACTGACTAGATTCTCCCACTGTAAAACTGGCTAGATTCTCCCACTGTAAAACTGACTAGATTCTCCCACTGTAAAACTGGCTAGATTCTCCCACTGTAAAACTGACTAGATTCTCCCACTGTAAAACTGACTAGATTCTCCCACTGACTAGATTCTCCCACTGACTAGACCTTATGGTAAATAATGGATGTAAACCGTAAACTTTGTTCTGTTAATGTTTTTTTGTACACATTTTTTTTTCTCCTCAACAAGATATTTTATTTACCTTAGCAAAATAAATTTAGTTTATGATATTTAAGGAGTGTACATGTATAGTGATTTCTCATCTCACAGACTTTGATGCAGCGTCAGAAAGAACTGGAAGACTACATGCTGCCCTCAGAGCTGGAGCACGAAGCATTGAGAGGCTGACTTCCTGTTTACATGACTGTTTTCAACTGTGATTATATTAGTTTGGGTATTTATTGAATATGAGGAGCAATTCATTGTTCTTTTTGTTCGTAACTTTGAATATGGCACAACATTTAGTGATGTACCGTATTTTTCGCCGTATAAGACGCACTTTTTCATTCCCCAAAACTGGGGGGGGAAAGTTGGTGCGTCTTATACGGCAAATACACATTTTACATGCTATCATACACTTTTAAAAGAGGGGTAACTCCCGGAAACTCCAATTGTAAACATGATGAAATCAATAGTCATATCTATTTACCTATCGTTTTATGTATTCGAAAGATTAAAATTAAAGGTGCACTTTAATAAACCGAAATACGTTAGTTAAAATGTTTCTGTGACATTATTAACATTATTAATACAATCTCAATGCGTAGTTTAATTGTAATTAATTATTTTAGTATTTTACTATACTAAAGTATTCACGGTATGGGATCGCCTTCACTATAAATAAAAATCGCGCCCCAAGTGAATGTGTAATTGAACGGACGTTGAAGAAAGGGATAGGGACGGGGGAAAAAAAATATTGTTATTGTTTTTTTTTCATGCTGCAAGTATTTGGTTCAGAATCTTTTTTTTCTAGATTTTCCTCCTTTAAAATTGGGTGCGTCTTATATGCCGGAGCGTCTTATACGGCGAAAAATACGGTATTTTATTTTTAATGCTTGAACAAAAAGTAATATTTTCTGTAATATACTTTCTCTACAACAGTTTTCTCCCTTCATATGTTATTTTGTAATATTTTAACTGTTGTAAAAAATAATCCACCAAAGTTGCCAAAATTTTACAGATTTCTTATGAATAGACTATTAAATATAGACTATTATTTCTATTTGGTCATTAGAGAAATGTAATCTAATGTCACATGTCCACTTGTCTGGAGGGTTTTAGAAATAACAAAGAAACTCAGTACATGTCAATCAATAATAACGCCAACTCGCTTTATAATACCAAAAGTCTTTATCACACACTTGAATAAAATATTACAACCTCAGCTATAGCACTTATTCACCTCTCCCTACAAATGACCTGCACTGACTGTCTCTTTTTCACCTCCTTCTCGCAGGCCAGCCACACACACACATAGACACTTGCTATACGATCCTGTCTCCCAACCTATACTATTGTTCAGACATGCGTGCAATGCAGTCAAATAAACCCATTCCTGTAGGCACTCACACCCACAGTCACACCCACACTCACACCCACACTCACACCCACAGTCACTCCCACACTCACACTCACACCCACAGTCACACCCACACTCACACCCACAGTCACTCCCACACTCACACCCACAGTCACACCCACAGTCACACCCACAGTCACACCCACACTCACACCCACAGTCACACTCACACCCACAGTCACACCCACAGTCACACCCACAGTCACACCCACACTCACACCCACACTCACACCCACAGTCACACTCACACCCACAGTCACACCCACAGTCACACCCACACTCACACCCACAGTCACACCCACACTCACACCCACAGTCACACCCACAGTCACTCTGTGACATCTAGTAATAAATTAGTGCTGATCAGTTTGTTTGTCCTTCTAAATGTAGACTTTAAAATTGAGTTTTATCTGTTGCATTTAGACTTCAATCTGCAAATAAAGAAAAATTGGGCAGAGTCCTTCCCATTTAGTGCCATAAACAATTTTTGTCTTAAACCAAATCAGAAAAACAAATTTCTTGATTGAGCTAATGTTTAGGGAATAAAAATGTACTTTTTTTTTTTTTACCCTCACTGCAATTATTCTGACGAATGTTGGTTGCCAGCTTGTGTTGTGGATTTTTTTAAGCCTAATTGTGTTTTGTTTTTATAAGCTTTAACATCCAATCAAAAGTGGTTTTAACCAGATATTCAAAAAAATACCACAAGGTTTATTGCTAACTAGAATTCCAATGGCCTTGTGTCTTTTTTTTTTTTTTAAATAAATTTTTTATGTTGAAATAAAGTCCGACTTAGATATTCAATATAAAGACTTAAATTACTAGCACTTGTTAGCATGGAAGGAAAAATATTGTTTTTTAATATACTGGGAAAAAAAACTGTTTGGTTTTTTTCTGTATTTTTCCTTTTGAATCATTGCCATTAATGTCATGAATCTGTCACTACTCATGTCATCACTGATGTCATTGATGTGTTGTTGCTAAAGTCATGAATCTGTCATTACTCATGTCATCACTGATGTCATTGATGTGTTGTTGCTAAAGTCATGAATCTGTCATTACTCATGTCATCACTGATGTCATTGATGTGTTGTTGCTAAAGTCATGAATCTGTCATTACTCATGTCATCACTGATGTCATTGGTGTATTGTTGCTAAAGTCATGAATCTGTCATTACTCATGTCATCACTGATGTCATTGATGTATTGTTGCTAAAGTCATGAATCTGTCATTACTCATGTCATCACTGATGTCATTGATGTGTGATAATATGGGTTGATCGTTTAACCAAGGATACATTTTTGAAATTTTGTATTTCATTTTGATATCTATACCATTCAAATAAAGCCGTGGCTAAGCAAATGTTTTTTTTGTACAATAAATTTTCTACTTAAAAGACTATATATTTTTCTGAAATATTTAATTTCAATATTTTTTCAAGTATGACATTTTGTGTAGAATAATTTTTTGCATAGCTATTTGTTTCATGCATTTTTTTTTAATTACTTATGTGTTAAAAAAAAGTATTCTCGCATTTCAGTATCCAATCCAAGTATTTGTAAATTATTCCTTTATTTAAATCTTATCAAAAGAAATGCTTAAGAAATTTAGATGAAACAAATAATTCTGTATAAAAAAAATACTTTTCTAGCCTAGTGAAAATGTAAAAAAGCCTTGCAGACGTATATCAATGCATCACCTGAGATGTAGGTTGAGTGAATTGTACACACACATTTCTTTTTAAATGTATGTAAAATTATATACTATATGTACATATAAAATATTTTTCTATTACTTTCCCGTCCAACATCAGAGTTTTTTCTCAAAAAGTTGTTGAGGAAGTGTCAAAATGGTTAAGGTATTGTCCAAATTATTAAAACTTCACATTAGACTTTGTGATGGACTTGACTTTTCTAGGACCAACTCCTTGACTGCCTTTGAGAATCCCTGAATGTACTTTAACCTGAACAAATTAAAGTGTCCATAATTTATTCTTAAAATATTGTAGATTTTCTGGCAGCAGAATATTTTTTTCTCTTTCAGCTATTTATTTTACACATCTGCAAATATTACAGTGTACATTTTATGAAATGTAAAAAAAAAACAGTTTAACTTATTGATTGCTTTTGCCTCTTGTTTTTTTTTTTTACCAAATACTCTCTATAAAAATTGAATGATCAAACAAAATAATATCCTGGTGATTTTTTTGTTGATTGATAGTGTGCTGATATTATGTTTCATTGTTATTGACTAGACAACACCTTTGCTTTTATCAAAAGTCTCATGGCTGGTCTCCCTTTGATTTTTATCAGCACTTTGGTAGCAGCACCATTAAAGTGAAGGAGAGAGAGAGAGACCACGAGTAAATAAAAAAAAATCTTTAGTTTTTGTTGTTTTACATTAGTAGATTTGAGAAACACTTCCACATGATTCTACTCATCAGGAAAAATATGTGTTTATTTACTATTTGTCAACAAACAATGAGAGTTAAATTTCTTGGCTGTTATGAAACTATTTTTAGATCTACAAATGTAGGAGGAGCAGATACATGTTTGTATTCATTCGTTGATCATTTGGCCCGCCCCACAAAAAGTTCCCCCACCCCACAGAAAGTTCCCCCACCCCTGTGATAGCGTATGTTGTTATGTGTGCTCGTCTTTACTCTGCACCAAGCTAAAGTTGGTTAGCAAAGTTTATATTGTATGCCATCAGGACTTAATAAGTCAATACAAGCAACATCTGGTCTGCTATTTATAGTCACACAACCAAACTATTTAAAAAGTATGGTTTGACACAAAACATCTGGCCAATCGTACTGCATCCGGTTCCAGCATATTTGTTCCGTTACGGCCACATTTCTTTTTTGGGGCCATAATCCAGTCACTTTACAAGAGATTTAAAATCCCATTTCTGGTGATCTCCCTTAATACTGTTTTATTCATCGCGCACATAAATTACTCTGGACAAAATACATTATGTTTGAAAAAAAAAAGGGGGGGGGGGGTATTTAGGTCATATGGCCATGGCATCAGTCCTAATTGGTTCTTACTCAAAATAAAACTACTCTCATCACTAGCCACTATACAAAGTTGAATTCAGTTTTCTAGTTTCTCTCTACTCCTGTACGTACATTTCATTTGATGTCCGTGTTGATCAGACTAGACCAGACGTGGGCAAACTACAACCCGATGGCCGGATTCGTACCTCCGGACTATTTAATCTTTCCCGCCACTCGTTTCAGCATTTTATGTTACCTCTAAAATATATATTAGTTCATGTCAACTCTCCGTCCATCTACTCTTGGTCCGGTCAACTGTATAAACTCAAAGTGGCCCGCGATTCAAAATGTTTGCCTACCCCTGGACCATCCGATGGTGCAGTGACGATGAAAGCACGACGGGGACATTGATTACTGTTGAATTAGTGGTACACATAAACCTGGCGTCGCTATGTTTTACACACAAACACCCTGACCGTCATGCAACTGTTCAACAAGACAATCTTGACGCACGTCACATTGATTCAAAGTGTATCTTCGTCGTGTGACCCATTTCTTGCCAGACTAAGAAAGACGGTCTAATGACGTCATCATTTTCAGCTGAATATCTTTTGACCGCACAAGACTCAAATTGTTTATTGATCCTAAATAGATGGGGTTTTTTTGTTGTTGTGAGTTACCGTTCTTCGCCTCCTTCAGGGCCCCGCGGCCAAACTCGGATGTAGTGCGTAATACATTCTAATTTACAAGAGAAGACAACCTCGTCTGGTGGGAGGGGCTTGAGGGTGGTGCAATATTACAGATGGCAGGAACAAATTTTTTTAACAAGTTTCAACAGGGGACAGCGACTTCATTTGTTTTTGAAATGGTACTTGGGTGAGTGATTCAGCATCAAATTTGTATCCATCCAGTATCGCAATGTCACATGGGTGAGGAACAGGGTGACACATTGTAACCCAATTCACCCTGTTGTGCCATGCCATTTCATACAACTAACATCTGTCTACATGAGCGTGCAGTAGATTTGCTCTGTCCGATGAAACTCTTGCTAGTTTCCGACATGTCCCCACCCCATTAGTTTCCGCAGCTTATGTCGCCTCATTAAGGGTGCCACCCTGATGCGTCCGCACCCATGGACCACAGGCTCCATCTGTCTAGCACATACAGAGTGTCAGTTACGTCACTTACCCTTGTCTGGCGTGTTGCTTACATATAAAGTGTACCTCAAGCTACACGTAGTAAGACATAACGTGTCATAGTTCAGTTGTGACAATCTGCAATGGTCCAGTTGTGACATTATCTGCAATGGTCCAGTAGTGACATTATCTGCAATGGTCCAGTTGTGACATTATCTGCAATGGTCTAGTTGGGACATTATCTGTAATGGTCCAGTTGTGGCATTATCTGTAATGGTCCAGTTGTGGCATTATCTGCAATGGTCCAGTTGTCACATTATCTGCAATGGTCCAGTTGTGACATTATCTGCAATGGTCCAGTCTATTTAACTTGAATTTTTTTTAGTTTACACTTATCTACCACTAGAATTTTACATTAACTGACAAATCCAAAAGAAGGAAAGGGGGGGGGGCGGTGAAAGCGAGGCTATGTGGGCGGAGCTAAAGAAGTTATTGATTGCTCAGTCTAATGTGATGTAGATGAGTCTAAACCCTAATGCATGTTTCCGTCATTTTAGTGATGGCGGTTAGAGAGTAAGGAAATAGCCAGAGTGAGACTCGCGCAATTCAGTTCTCCAAAGACTCGATTCTGCAATATTCGTAAACAGGGAAAAAAAAAGGTTTGGCAATCGATACTGTGTTGAATATCACGTGACTATGTCAAGACTTGGTACATCTGGGGGATAACTTTAATGGACGGTTTTTCTGAAGCTTATGTAGAAAAAGAAGCCATTTTATTTGCCTATTTTCAGACTGGGTATTTCAGAGCCGTTCACTGTTTGTGTGCCTTAGGCATTTAGCATTACGGTTAAATGTATGAATGGCAACTGCAGGTTGCAGAGCAGTAACTGAGTCGAGGAAAACCTCTTAAATCGCGGGCCCCCTGAACTTTGGGGTCCTAATTGCCTCCCCTAAGGCTGCAACTGGGCACATCTTGTGCTGCCCACAACCTAGTACTGGCACTGGGTGCATTATGTAAATTGAGACTATATGTCATTACTATAAATGTAAGTACCAGTATGACTATATATGTCATTACTATAAATGTAAGTACCAGTATGACTATATATGTCATTACTATAAATGTAAGTACCAGTATGACTATATATGTCAATACTATAAATGTAAGTACCAGTATGACTATATGTGTCATTACTATAAATGTAAGTACCAGTATGACTATATATGTCATTACTATAAATGTAAGTACCAGTATGACTATATATGGCATTACTATAAATGTAAGTACCAGTATGACTATATATGAAAGATAATTATATATAACAGATTACTTCAGTTAAAAGAAAAGCCATTTTAAAAAAAAATTAAGAACTAAAACTACACAGTTGAAATCCTAAAACACAAAAATATATTCGAATAGTAGTACATTAGCTTAGATTAGAAAACTATTTAGTTGAGCTAAACTAGCAATGAAAATTTGTTATGGAATATATATATAAGCCTTAACTAATATAAAGGGATTTGGTGTGGGGGGGGTAAGTAACACGATAGACCGCTAGGCCAGTTAGTTGATTGCTTTCTTTGACTTAAAAAGAAAATCCTGTAATAAAGGCGCCTTTATATGAAATTGCATGTTTGTTTATGTTATATTTTTATGAGTTGGACCCCCCCCCCTTTCCCCACTGTTCCTTCACTTATCGGATCCAGCAATATGGTTTTCCCGATGCGTGCACTGAGACCGAGCCATGCCAGCAAAAGAGAGACGTTTCATTCATTAGCTGTACAGCCCTGCTTGCCGCTTGGGATTTTCATTTTAGTTATGAATGGTTCTTCAGATTGGCAATTTTTTTTTTTTAATTCTAAATATTCAACCACTTAATTTATTTTAACCGCCTGCCATAAAATTATTACCCAAATACTGAATTGAAAACAAAACGTAATCCTTCTTTCTCCACCCCTCTTCTTTCTAACGTCACTTCCGCTCTCAAATCTTTAAGAGCTATGCCATGGAGGTCTTCATGGCTATTAAAAAAAAATCTGGCGAAACGAGAGTACGTTAGATGGGTGTGGGTAGGGGGGTATGTTGTCTGAGCGTTTGTTCATTCATTTTTTCCCCTTCTTGCCGAGGGCTGGAGAATTCTTTTTTTCCCCTCTCTTCCTCTTTTTTTTTAAATTCAGTCAACTAGAAGGAACGGCCACTCGTGTTGTATTTCCTGAGGAGTTATTGAAATTCCAAGAGCTCTTGTGCCTTTAGAGATAGGTAAGGATCGTTTTCTGCTGTTTTTTTTAATTACCTCAAATAATTATAGCGGAATTAACAAGATAATAAAACAACCAAAAAAAAAATAATAGACATTTGTTTTTCAAAAGAATCAGGTGTAAAATTTCAAAGTAACCTCTTAATTAGCATATTAAAATAAACAAATTAAATAGTCTGGTCAAAGAATTTTTTTTGAAATATTTGTTCTGATTAAAATATTTCAATAGACACCTTTCAGCAATACAAGTTTTGTACGTTAACATTTTTATATTGTAATATCAGAGTAGTGGGTAGTGTAGTGGGCCCTGTGCTAGTCAATGTGTTGGTGGCCTCTGTGTTCTTGTGAGCACCCACCCCTTTTTTCTGGGATTCTATTTATACAGCCCTGTGGCATTGGGTAATATTTTAGTGTGTCAAGAAAAATGTTTAGTTGGGGGGGGGGGGATATTTTGTCTGGTGGATGTAGAAATATCAGTTTAACGTCTATCATGTGAGAGTCTCAATAATTATTTGAAATTGAGTTCAGACATTCAATCACACAAAGTCACCATCACAGCAAGTTACCATCACAGCAAGTCACCATCACAGCAAGTCACCATCAAACCAAGTTACCATTACAGCAAGTTACCATCACAGCAAGTCACCATCACTGCAAGTTACCATCACAGCAAGTCAACATCACACCAAGTCACCCACACACCAAGTCACCCACACACCGAGTCACCCTCACACCAAGTCACCCACACACCAAGTCACCCACACACCAAATCACCCACACACCAAGTCACCCACACACCAAGTCACCCACACACCAAGTCACCCACACACCAAGTTACCATCCAGCAAGTCACCATCACAGCAAGTTACCATCACAACAAGTTACCATCACAGCAAGTCACCATTACAGCAAGTCACCAACACAGCAAGTTACCAACACAACAAGTTACCATCACAGCAAGTTACCATCACAGCAAGTTACCATCACAGCAAGTTACCATCACAGCCAGTTACCATCAAACCAAGTTACCATTACAGCAAGTTACCATCACAGCAAGTCACCATCACTGCAAGTCAAAATCACACCAAGTCACCAACACACCAAGTCACCCACACACCAAGTCACCCACACACCAAGTCACCCACACACCAAGTTACCATCCAGCAAGTCACCATCACAGCAAGTTACCATCACAGCAAGTTACCATCACAGCAAGTCACCATTACAGCAAGTCACCAACACAACAAGTTACCATCACAGCAAGTTACCATCACAGCAAGTTACCATCACAGCAAGTTACCATCACAGCAAGTTACCAACTCAACAAGTTACCATCACAGCAAGTTACCATCACAGCAAGTTACCAACACAACAAGTTACCATCACAGCAAGTTACCATCACAGCAAGTTACCATCACAGCAAGTTACCATCACAACAAGTTACCATCACAGCAAGTTACCATCACAGCAAGACACCATCACACCAAAGTAATCCAGCTAGTCTCAGCTTTAAGTGTTAACAATGTGAAAATATAGTACATCAAGAAACTCAATATGATCATTGTGTCATGGGAGACGTGTGATACGGGGTGCTATACCGTTGCTACTATAGATAGACTTGTGTTGTTGGGTCTCTTGGATACATAGAACGGACACAGTTGTGTTTGTCAAGTAATCCAATAACGTGAGTGTCTGTAGCCAGCCAAGGCGCATCAAACTCATAAATCTGTCAAACATTAAATAGACCCACCCTACAGGTGCGCCCCTGGTTCAGGCTCGGAGAAAACTAAGCGATTGGGGGGGGGGGGGAGACAAAGTGATTTCTTTGGGGTCAGGGGTAGGGTGGGGTCGGGGGTAGGGTGGGCTAAGCTTTGTTGCCTAGCAACAGCTATGCGTTGATGTTTTACTGTGCATCACGTGACGAGAGCACCAATCAGATCTTACAGGAACTGCAACGGTATATTTTATCTTTTTCTTTTCATCTAGCATACGACTGCTCGGCTCCCCGAAGATATTGGGTTCAAATCAGTGGCCAGATTTAGCCGGATTGCACTAACCAGTGCTTGACATTTCACGAGCTGGTCGAACTGGTTGTTATATGTACACCTATGCATAAAATAAACTCTAATAGACTTGTTAACTTACTTGGCCTATGATGTCTGTAACTTCATAGGACGCTGATCTGAACTACTCTTGACTGCCATTCTTGGTTGCTAGGAATTTAACCCGACCCACACATTATGCAGCAGTTGGGTGACTGTCAACCCTTCAGTATGAAAACATAATTTATAATTTCACCACACGAGTATATAGGTACTATAGAATTGCAGACCCCTACCTCCCCGCATCCTATTTCTACCTGGTTGTATTATCGACAACATTCAATCTAACTGTAACTTATTGGAAGTAAAACCTGTTTGATTTTCTTTTTTTTTAGGATTTCATCAAGTTTCTAAATAAATGTGTTTTATATGTTCGTTTCCTTTTAAACAATTTTTAAACAAAAAATTCTGAAGCACCGCCACCTTTTCTTCCCCCCCCCCCCCACTGGCATTAATGAAGTATGTAGGCCTACATGAAAAAATATAACTTTCTTTTTAGAATATAATTTATCATTCCCGTCCAAACCCTTAAAAGATTTATTCATATTGACTTTTTTAAAATTTTAAATGTCATTTGATACCAAAACAGGTACAGTTCACCTTATTTTTTTTAAATTTGCATCTCGTAATATCTGACTTCCGGTGCAGTAATTAATTTCACACTATGATGTTCCCATGTCTGACAAATGTGAGAACCTTTATTTTTTATTGCTAGTGAAAAGTTTGACAAGCCAAGAAACTTCACATATTCCGTATATCGTCTTCTGTTTGCTACGAAATGGTCCTACGCCGCCCTTTTTTATTCCTCATATAAAATTAGATATTGACGTTAATGGTCATGTAAAAATGGGACGGTTAAGAATTACGAGCTATGCATAAAACGATTACAGAAGGTCCAGTCCAGCATAATTTACTGATACCCTTTCCCGCTTCTTCTTGACCCAGCCCTGCTGCTGAACAGTTGAATTCACTTGCGTTCAAGTAATGTCCCCTGAGTAAAGGGAAATCACTCGCCCTGACAATCTACATGCTAACCAAATGCTAATCAATGGCTTACATATTACCTCCCCTCCCAACAGCAAACACCACCACCCTCCCTCAATTTGCTGTGTCGCTTCCATAGAAGTAATCAAATGCATCATGGTTTCATCCATTTTTTAAATTTTTAGCAAGTAACCCTGAATTTGACGACCTTGACACAGCGCTGATCAGACGTCATTTGACGTATGAATTTTTAAATACATTTTAATATACTAGTGTGTGTGTGTGTGTGTGTGTGTATATATATATATATGTGTGTGTGTGTGTGTGTGTGTGTGTGTGTGTGTTTCGCATATAGGTTCTTCCAAAGTACGACTAATCCTTTGAATGGCCCAATAAAAAGTGATGAATCAAAAATATTGTTACAAACAATATAAGTCTTAATGTAGCTGAAATGACAGAAAGAAATATATGAAATGGTTATTTACTTTTGATTTATGACCTATATAATATATTTTTCTTTTTAAGCAGCTTGTAATGTTTCATCTCGCTACAACGGTAAAGTTTGAACTAACTTCAATAAGCAGTGGCTACGGTTCGGTCCGACCGAACCTGTATTTTTTTTACTTCGGGTACCAGCCATAGATAATATTGCTCCACACCCTAACCCTAACCCTATCTCTAACCCTATCCCTAACCCTATCCCTAACCCTCTCTCTAACCCTATCCCTTACCCTAACCCTAATCCTGAAAAAAAAATCTGAAAAAAAAAATAAATTATGTTGTTATATAGTTCAGTGCAGCGACTCGGCCGCTATGCAATAATAAGTAAGGCTGGTACCCGAAAAAAAAATACGCGTTCGGTCGGACCGAACCGTAGCCACTGCGCTTCAATAAATATTTCGTTACCCTCAACACCACAACATAAATAATTTGCGACAAAAAATACGTTTACCAATAGTAGATCATGATTACTGAAACATAACATTAGTCTAAAAAATTATTATTAACCGATTTCGTCTCCTGTTTGAATCTTTGACATATGTAGTGCAATTGATAAAAAAATATTTATAAATGATTTAACAAAATCGAGCAAATGTTTTTTTTTATTAAAAATCTGACAGATTTTGGTGTCTTTTCTTTCTCAGCATCCTTTCATTTCTACTTCCGTTGTGCCAGCTTGGCCTACTACAAAAGTTAACATGATGTTTACTCGTCTGATTGTTACACTCGTCATTCCACTGAGTCTATTTTTACTTGCATCGTCTGCTGAAGGTAAACAATTTGAGGCATTTATTTCTGTGTTGTTGTTTTTCATTTATTTCTGAATGTTTTTTTTTTAGTCATTTATATATTTTTAAGACTTTAGAAATAAAAAAAAATTATATTTAAGATAAAAGCTATCCTTTTTTCATTCTGTTATTTAGATATATTCTTCAATTTCTAAATGGTTACTAATTTTAAAATTTAGTTCAATAGTGGGACTTGTAATTTTCTTGTATGTATTTTATATAGGTTATGTTGTAGCTCGATCTACTAAGTTGCTTTTTGTTACCGAGTTTTTGTATCAGACTTAATCGTACAGACAGACAAACGGACAGACGGACAGAAAGACAAAAAGACGGACGGACCTATGCAGACTACACTGACTAGACAGACTACACTTACCTACAGACTACACTGACTAGACAGACTACACTGATTAGGCAGACTACACTGATTAGGCAGACTACACTGACTAGACAGACTACACTGACTAGACAGACTACACTGATTAGACAGACTACACTGATTAGGCAGACTTCACTGACTAGACAGACTACACTGACTAAACAGACTACACTGATTAGACAGACTACACTGATTAGGCAGACTTCACTGACTAGACAGACTACACTGACTAGACAGACTACACTGACTAGACAGACTACACTGACTAGACAGACTACACTGATTAGGCAGAATACACTGACTAGACAGACTACACTGATTAGACAGACTACACTGATTAGGCAGACTTCACTGACTAGACAGACTACACTGACTATACAGACTACACTGATTAGACAGACTACACTGATTAGACAGACTACACTGACTAGGCAGACTACACGGACTAGGCAGACTGCACTGACTAAGCAGACCACACTGACTAGACAGACTACGGCAATAAAAAAGTGGGTAAAAACTAAAAACAGAAACTCAAGCTGACGAATAAGTTAATTATAAATAAT